>CM033792.1:50004360-50357360 GCA_019656835.1 Rhododendron ovatum | reverse complement strand
GTTGCTCTAAGTCTGACACCACATATAAGATAAATAATACACATTGGTATATGCAGCAAAAATAAGATCGAACTAACCTTAAATCATTGTTTGTTCAAGTAAAACACCAAACACACACACACACACTCTCTCTCTCTCTCTCTCTCTCTCTCTCTCTCTCTCTCTCTCTCTCAATTTAAACGTCTTCTAACCTATGCATTACTTGAGTCGCCATGATTGATGGATATCATAAGCCATATATAGATGCTAGGTTTGATTCTTAAAACCATGCCACTTAATCAATAATGGAAGTGGGCACTTCCATTAATCACAATTTGATTAAGTGAGCCCTTAATTTTAATATCCAAGTTTGGGGTGGAGAGTAACAATTGGGTAATTGGGGAAGGGGGACTAATCTGGACCAGCTTGTTCTGGATTAAGGAAATAATATATCCAGCCACCTGCACAGCTAACAACAGGCTCTCAGTTGTGGCGCTGATGATTGACACACTTTAGAGAGTAAACTAAGCAAAGAGACACTGTTCAACACACAATCAACCAAAATTCACAAACAACCACAGAGCGTGATACGATCTTGGTTTTTCCCATTTAAAAAAAAAACATAAAACAAAGGACTACTAGAGCAGCAATAAGTGATGTGCAAATTAGCAATTGGGAGCAAAATACTTGGTTTATTTCTTATCAAAAGAAATACTCAAAGCGAAAAAAATCTTCGAATATCCATCCATATGATAACAGGTACTCCCTCCGTCCCTTTTTAAGTGTCCTGCTTCGTAACTCCAACTTATTAAAAAGACATCATCATTATACCTTTCACATCAACTTTTCCTCTACTTTCCTAACTTACCCATCATCATTACACTTTTACTCACTTATATTTCAAAAATGAATCTACTTTTAGGGGCAAAATAGACAATGAATCAACTTTTACCCACTAACTTTATAAAATGGACACTTATTAAGGGACAGCCCAAAATGGAATACTGGACTCTAAAAAAGGGACGGAGGGAGTAATAAATAAACAACATATGTCAAGTTTTTTACTCCCATTATAACCGATAATGTACATACAACATAATTCAAAATTATTGCACGTTTTCTCAAACTCAAACCAAAATGGGACGAATTTCTCTAATTCCAGTTATAATTGAACTATAGATTAGAACGATTACAAAAGGAGGACTACAAAGTTTCATATTAAAAAAGATATTTTGTTTGTCAATATCACAATAATAAACACAAATGTTAAAAAAAAGAAGAAAAGGAATACTAATATTAATATTTAAACGTTTCCGCATATAGCTAACCTGCATCCAGAAATACTAAAAATAGCGTATTACTATATATTAAACATAGACATTACACTTTGGCCAGAAAAAAATACTCAACGGTCCACTGACTAGTTTGATCACATGAAGATGGATTGAATTACAACTTTTCAATATGGCAGTAATCGTTTTAAACTTGAACTTGTGGTCGTTATAGACTATTGATTTTTACTTTTAGATTGGTATAAATTAGGAAAATACTTTGTAAGAACAAATGGATTAGATGGAGCAGCTTGGGAAAATAAAACTCTAATAGGGTTGGGCTTCTACATATCAAGTTAAGGCCATTTATTAGCTGTACGGATTTGGGAGCATATATGTGTTGTTATTGCGCGATACTTACAACCGTGGTCCAAAACCCCCAAAACCAATCTGATTGAGATGCGCGTAAGTTAGCTCGAACTCTTGAGTTATAAAAATAAAAAAAATAAAATTTTTTTTGTGATCTCACCTAGCCTTGCATCCGAGCCCCTCTTCCCCTAAGTGAAAACATAGCACATAAAATGCAAACATATCACGTAAAAGAATTTGTTGGATTTAACTCAAAAACCTATACTTAATTAATACATAAGTCACAAGGATATCCCAAGTGAGCGGACCAAAACCCACACAATTAGTAAATTGAAATTTGAAGAAAGGAAATGCAAAATAAATGTCCAAAGCAATAGGGAGGGAAAGAAGTGATTCTTCGCTTGCAAAAGATAAAAGAGACAGTGTGTTTGAGGGAGAGAACAAATTACTTACTTTTGAGAGAGAGAGAGAGAGAGAGAGAGAGAGAGAGAGAGAGAACATATTATTTCCGGCAAACTACTAGTTTGGAATAGAATAAATTATTTGCTAGCTTGCAATGTGGTTTGAAATTCGAAGACAGAAGATGGGCCCTTTGCGAAATGCTATCCAAGAACTTGACTTACTCCATTCATGACCCGAAAAAGTATCCAAGTAAGGCTTGTCTACAGTTCACGTTTGGACTATAGAGGTGCGGTTGGAGTGTTTGCAACAGTCGGATGGTGTTTTTAATGGTTGAGATTAAACAAAAAATCCAGGGAAAGTTAACTTTTCCCCTGAAAAGTTTTATTATAATCTAAGCTGTTGAATGCAAAAATGAACTGCTGTGATATAATTGCATAGGCTCTCTACAATTGGACTGCAGAAAAGCCCGGTCCTTTGTAAAGAATCGAGGACCACAACCACAGGGGATCTTCCATATACACGCATCAAGTTTTGTAAAGAATATATGTCTCTACCATACAACCTAGCCCTTTGCCGGATTCTGTTTTGGTGTAGCATGATAAGCCTCGAATAGGGTAAATTGATAGGCTTATCTCCCTCCGTTTTATCACGCTTGCATGCATATTCATCCGTTTTTGTTTGATATTATGCGCAAGGGTGTTTTTGTTGTTCGACAAATAATTGGTGTAATTATGGGCGTCTACACGACTTCCAATAATCCCCAGAGGAGTCCGGATGTGCTAGATGTTCTTGAGGAACCTCGTGAGGTCATTCCGAGTTCCAAACAAAGTGTCCAAGGCAATGGAGGAAGACTTGGAGCACCCCGAGGACCAAAAGCATGCAGCAAAGCAGCTGCCCAGTCCAGAGAGCACCGGGATCGATCCCCCTCTGACCAAGGATCTATCCCCCAATCCAGCAGCCAAATCCAGTGCCTCAGGGATCAATCCCTCACTCTTGCGCGGGCATTTTAGTGGCATTTTTGTAAATCTTTTGTAAATGGGATATATATACCAACTTTAGTCCAATTGTAGGGCATCTTTTACTTTGGCACTTTCTCTCTCTACCTCCATTAATGGAGCTCTCACCTCTCTCCTCATTTATGTATTGAGCAAGGTTTTTAAGCACGATCTGTTCACTTCCGAAGCTTTTAGTCTTCATTAAAGTTGTAAGGAATCTCATTCTCTTCGAGCTAGGATCTTGTCTTTATTTTGAATTTAATCAATGTTTAGTTTTCTCCTTATCTTTATCCTTGCTCATTTCATGTCTTCTTTCGATATGTGTGAGTAGTGTAGTAAGATTAGGTTGAGGGATGGTTAGCATTCCGTAACCAAGGATGTTGCTTGTTCTTCTTATGTAATTTTTATTTTTCTAGCTTAAGCATGTGCTAGAGCCTAGAGCCAATTTTATGTATCAAAACTTTGAGGTGTTAATCTCTTTGATCAAATGTAGGTAAGGGTTAAGTTTTTGCCACATTTGATGCTTGGAGCTCTGTCCCTCTTTATGTTTGTCTAAATGTACCAAAAGAACCCTAGACATGTTTAACACTTTTGTTAAAAAGAGAAGAATCAAGCTCGTCCTTGCGTTATGGGTGTTAATTATCCCTAAACCTAGCTTTTAGTTTAATCTCCAGTTAAAAAGCCGTAGTTAGGTTAAGTAGCCAGTTAACTAAATCCTTCAGTTGGCCGTCTCAACGCCGAAGTTTGGATGGCGGTCCTAACGCTAAAATCTCTACGCAAGCTAATTTTTGAAACAAGTTATGGATGCGCTCCCTGTGGATTCGACCCCGGACTTCCGGGTATTATTATGCTTTCAACCGACCTAGCCCTACGCTTGGGGCATTCTTATTGTAACACACTCTAAGGTCGCAAGCATAGCAACATATGTACATTCAAGGAGGAGCCGTGAATACCGTATTCACGGAGGCGAGCAATTTCACCGGTCCATTTCGGCAACCAATTGTCCGGATTTTAAAAAAAACTTTTCGAGAGAAGAGTTTAGTTCTTCTCAAAAAAGTTTTCTTAAAATCCGGATTGCGATCGTTCAAACATTTTTGGACGTCCACGGTTGGGCTTTGTAAAAACTTATTTACGGAACCCTTCGTAAATAAGTTTTTCTGAATTAGATATTCCTAGCTCGTGATTATTCAGAGTAACGTCATAGATACTTTCATGCATATCGTTATATGTTTTTATCCAGTTTTTGCGCGCAGCATCAAGGGAATGGAAGATGGAGTTCATTCATCTAGCCGAGTATAATACTTAAAACACCCATCTATCAGTCATCTCTGTTACTCACTCTCAAAGAACCTAGGTTCAACGAAAGACTGGTATAACATCTCTTCACAGAGCAAACTCAAAGAAATCAAATTAACCTTATAAAATCTAGTTCAGCAGGCTTCTATGGACAATAAAAGACCAAAACGAAGAAACTAAACGTATGCAAATTAATCCAGCATCAATCGACTATGTGAAACGTGTTGGGTTCCCTCCTTATGTTATTTTTGTGGAAGCCCAATTTTTGTTAGCCCAATTATAATTTTTGTTTGATCCAAAACAGTATTAATTTGTGTGGGCTAATTTTTGGTGGAACAGTCTACACATTGGTGGCACATGACTTGCACATGCTTTGATAGAGATTACTCTACTTAGCTTCCCTTGGAAGCTTATTGTTGTTGTCATCTGGAAAAAGAAAAGGCAGTGGGGTTTTGTTCTTCTCCAGAAAAAGAGAAACGAGTGTGCATGTGCGTATTTGGTGGAGGAAGGAAAAGCTCTTGTACATCCACTTTGTTCTCCTACTCTACGGCAGATAATTCGGATCTTTGGGGTAGATTACTTCCTGTTGGTGGCTCTCCATTTCAGCTCTGTTTTGGAGGGTTTTGTTCATCTAATTTGGTGAGGTCTTCTCCTTTTGGTTGTTGTATTTGTTGGATACACCTTAGAGTATTTTGTGAGATTTTGTATCTCTTGTAAACCCATCTGTAAAAACCTTTGTTGATAGTGGAATCGGACTCCGGTTCTATGGACGTACCTCACATTTGGGGGAACCACGTAAAAATTCTTTATGTTCGTTTGGTTTGTGGTTTGCGCATTTGGATTACGTTCGCTGCATTTACATTATTTCCTTCGTGACTTACTTGTGGGAAATTCCGCATATTTTTCTAACAACTAGTATCAGAGCCGACGGTTGGCTAGGTTTATTATTTTGGTATAAATCATGGAAGAAAATGTGGGTAGAATGATTAGTTTCAATTGAACTAATTGGGTGACTTGAAAAATTAAAATGGAAGATCTCTTGTATTGTAGAGACTTTTACATGGGCCTATAGAGGGTGATACAGCTAAACCCATCGATATGAAACGTGAGGACTAGACCATTTTGAATCGAAAAGCTGTTGGGCTTATTCGTCAATGGATTGATGATAGTATTTTTCATCATGTCTCCACCGAAACTTTGGCTTATGAATTGTGGAAGAAATTGGAAAGTCTCTATGATAGAAAATCGGCCACTAACAAAGTATTCTTGTTCAAAAAATTGGTGAATTTGAAATATAAAGAGGGCAAGTCTATTGCGGAACATTTGAATGAAATGAATAGTATTTTTAATCAACTTGCTTCTATGAAGATTGTGTTTGATGATGAGTTGCACGCTTTGATGCTTCTTAGTTCTCTACCCGAGACTAGGGAAACTTTGGTTGTTACGGTTAGTAACTCGGCGCCGTATGGAGTTGTTTCCATGAGCCAAGTTACTAGTAGTTTGTTGAATGAAGAGACGAGAAGAAAATCCACCGGTTCTTCTCATTCGGAGGCACTTGTTGTTAACCCAAGAGGGAGATCTCGAGGTAGAAGTAGCACTCCCCACAATCGTGATCAAAGTCGTGGGAGTTCGAGGGGAAGCTCGAGAGGAAGGTCACCATCAAAGCAAGATATAGAGTGCCATTATTGTAGAAGAAAGGCCACATGAAGCGGGAATGCCTAAAGCTCAAATTCAAGGAGGAAAATCGTGCGAAGCATGGTGATAAGAAGCAAGAAAACACAACGGCGGTCTCTTCTGATGGTGAACTTGTGGTTGTATGTGATGAGAGTTGTGTCAATTTGGTTAGCCAAGATACTATTTGGGTGATTGATTTTGGTGCTTCATTCCATGTCACTTCAAGAGTCGATTTCTTCACTTCCTACAATGAAGGAGATTTTGGGTGTATTCGAATGGGAAATGAAGGTTTGTCGAAAATTGTTGGCATGGGTAATATTTGCTTGGAAACAAGTATTGGATGCAAGCAGGTGTTTAAAGATGTGAGGCTTGTACTAGATATTCGTCTCAATTTGATCTCCACCGGAAAGCTAGACGATGAAGGCTACAACAACCATTTTGGTAATAGAAAATGGAAGTTCACGAAGGGTTCTCTTGTGGTGGCTAAAGGGAACAAGACTTGCTCACTTTACACGATGAAAGGAAAAATTAGCAAGGGGTTTGTAAATACACTTGACGATGGCTCCTCTACCGAATTGTGGCACAAGAGACTTGGTCTTATGAGTGAAAAGGGGATGCACGTCCTTGCCAAGAAAGTGCTCTTACCCGGTATGAAAGGCACCCCTCTCAAAACTTGTGTTCATTGCTTAGTCGGTAAACAAAATAGAGTTGCATTTCATTTCAAGCCTTTTACTAGAAAACCTAATGTATTGGACTTGGTTCATTCAGATGTTTGTGGTCCCTTGAAAGATAGATCTCATTGTGGTGCATTTTATTTTGTTACCTTTATTGATAACCATTCCAGAAAATTATGGGCTTATCCGTTAAAAATTAAAGATCAAGTTTTAGATGTGTTTAAAGATTTTTAGGCCAAGGTTGAAAGAGAGATTGGGAAGAAGTTGAAATGTGTTCGTTCCGACAACGGTGGTGAATATCTTGGGCCATTTGATGAATATTGTTGTAGCCAAGGCATTAAACACCAAAAGACCGTCAAGAAAACTTCTCAACAAAATGGAGTCGCCGAGGGGATAAACCGCACTACGGTGGAAAGGATGCGATGCATGCTTTCACATGCGAAACTGCCAAGGTCTTTTTGGGCGGAGGCAATGAGGACAGCGATTGATTTGATTAATTTTGTCTCCTTTGGTTTCTTTGAATGGCGATGTTCCGGAAAAAATTTGGTCGGGCAAGGATGTCACTTATGATCACTTGAGGATTTTCGGCTGTCGGGCATTTGTTCACATTCCGAAAAATGAAAGGTCCAAACTTGATGACAAGGCAAGACAATGCATTTTTCTTGGCTATGGGCATGAGGAATTTGGTTATAGATTGTGGGATCTGGTTGACAAGAAAATCATTCGGAGTAGAGATATTGTCTTTCTTGAAAATCAAACAATTAAAGACTTTGACAAAGATGATCAACCGGAGGAAATTGTTAGTGATCTTGTTGACTTGGAGCCAACTCCTTCACCTTCGACACATGTTGAAAATGAAGACGATGTGCAGCCTCCTCTTGAAATTGATGAAAATGTTGATGTTCCGGGTGAAGTTAAGTTGGAAAATGAGGGGGAGCAACCAATTCAAGAGCCACCATCGCAACCGGAGTTGAGAAGATCCATTAGAGACAAGCAACCGTCAAGAAAGTACTCTCTGGATGAATTTGTGACAGTAACGGAACAGCTAGAGCCGGAGAGCTACCAAGAAGCCGTGGAGCATGATAAGAAAGATGAGTGGGCTAAGGCTATGCAAGATGAAATGAAGTCCTTGCTTGACAACCGCACTTACAATTTGGTGAAATTACCTAAGGTTAAGCTTTGAAAAATAAATGGGTTTACCGATTGAAGCATGATGGAAAAAATTTGAGATACAAGGCACACCTCGTGGTGAAAAGGTTTGGGTAGAAAAAAGGTATTGATTTTGATGAAATTTTTTCGCCCATTGTGAAAATGCATGTCCTCCATTCGTGTTGTTCTTGGTATGGCCGCAAGTTTGAATCTTGAGGTTGAACAACTTGATGTGAAAATCGCATTCCTTCACGGTGATTTAGAGGAGGAGATTTATATGGAGCAACCCGAATGCTTCAAAGTAAAAGGGAAGGAAAACCTTGTTTGCAAATTCAAGAAGAGCTTGTATGGCTTAAAACAAGCTCCGAGGCAATGGCACAAGAAATTTGATTCGTTTATGCTGGAGCATGGGTATTCAAGAACCACTTCGGATCATTGCGTGTTTGTAAAAAAGTTTCCGGATGGAAACTTTATTATTCTCTTGCTCTATGTCGATGATATGCTCATTGTGGGACAAGATTCTATGAAGATCAACGAGTTGAAGTTGGAGTTGAGTAAATCCTTCGCTATGAAAAATTTGGGACCGGCAAAGCAAATTTTGGTCATGAAAATTACTCGTGATCGAAAGAAGGGGCTAATTTGGTTGTCTCAAGAAAGTTACGTTGAAAAGATTCTTGAGAGGTTCAATGAGTAAGGCAAAGCCCATTAGTTGTCCGCTTGAGAATCATTTCAAGCTTAGTTCGAAACAATGTCCTACAAGTGAAAAAGACAAGGCGGAGATGGAAAAATTTCCCTATGCTTTAGCGGTTGGTTCTTTGATGTATGTCATGGTTTGTACTAGGCCGGATTTAGCTCACGCGGTTGGAGTTGTTAGTCGATTTCCTTCAAATCCAGGCAAAGAGCATTGGACAGCTGTAAAATGGATTCTTAGGTATCTCCGGGGTACTTCTAGAGTTTGTTTGTGTTTCGGAAATGGTAAAACTGTGTTGGATGGATTCACAGATGCTGATATGGCGGGTGATGTTGATTCTCGGAAGTCCACTTCAGGGAATTTGATGACCTTTGCAGGGGGAGCTGTCAATTGGCAATCAAGATTGCAAAAATGTGTCTCTCTATCGACTACGGAAGCAGAGTTCATTGCAATTACCGAAGCTTGCAAGGAGTTGTTGTGGTTGAAGAAATTCTTGCAAGAGTTGAGCTTGAATCAAGAGAGGTATGTTCTCTTTTGTGATAGTCAATGTTCAATGCATTTGAGCAAGAATTCCACTTTCTATTCTCGATCAAAGCACATTGATGTTAGATATCATTGGATACGGAACACGCTTGACATGAAGTTGTTGCAATTTAAGAAAATTCACACGGATGATAATCCTTCGGATATGATGACTAAAGCTTTGTCTAAGGACAAACATGATAAATTTTGAGCTTTGTCGGGTTTGGTCGATCCTTCCACATAAGTCGAGAAGGGGGAGAATGTTGGGTTCCCTCCTTAAGTTATTTTTGTGGAAGCCCAATTTTTGTTAGCCAATTATAATTTTTGTTTAATTTGACCCAAAAGAGTATTAATTTGTGTGGGCTAATTTTTGGTGGAACATTCTACACATTGGTGGCACATGACTTGCACATGCTTTGTTAGAGATTACTCTACTTAGCTTCCCTTGAAGGTTATTGTTGTTGTCATCTGGAAAAAGAAGAGGCAGTGGGGTTTTGTTCTTCTCCAGAAAAAGAGAAACGAGTGTGCATGTGTGTATTCGGTGGAGGAAGGAAAAGCTCTTGTACATCCACTTTGTTCTCCTAGTCTACGGCAGATAATTCGGATCTTTGGGGCAGATCACTTCCAGTTGGTGGCTCTCCATTTCAGCTCTGTTTTGGAGGGTTTTGTTCATCTAATTTGGTGAGGTCTTCTCCTCTCGGTTGTTGTGTTTGTTGGATACACCTTAGGGTGTTTGTGAGATTTTGTATCTCTTATAAACCCATTTGTAAGAACCTTTGTTGATAGTGGAATCGGACTCCGGTCCCGCGGACGTACCTTACACTTGGGGAAACCACGCAAAAATTCCTTATGTTTGTTTGGTTTGTGGTTTGCGCATTTGGATTACGTTTGCTGCATTTACATTGTTTTCTTCGTGACTGACTTGTGGAAAATTCTGCATATTTTTCCAACAAAATGCTCCCTCAATTCCTGCAACTGTGGAATACCCATTTGATAGGGAGCACGCAACTACCTCAAGTGTTTTTCTGGTTCACTTGATAACCGTCGAAAGCGAAGCAGAAAAGAACACAAATTTGTCTAATTGGCCGCAATTGCTTTTCGCACGTTATGTTCAACTAGTATGCTTATTGTTATTTGAAATGTACGAAAATTCTTCAATCTAGATGGGTGTGAGGCAGATGAGGAAGCTCTAAAAGGAGAGGTGGTCATGCTTCATGGCAAGAAACGATCAATCCAAGAGGTTGAGCCAGACAAGGATTTGGAGAAGGTTTCAAAAGCAATGCATCTAAAAAGGTTATGGGCTGGAAATTAAAGGCACTAAATGGACGATTTTGGTTCTCGAATCGTTTGGATCTTTTTAGAGCCCAAATAAAATATGGGAGTATTCGCATGAAAAATTTGATATTTGGGGTAGTGATGGATTCTGTGTACTTGGGCTTGCCCCTTTAGATGTATGAGCTTTTCTCAATGGGTGTTTCTGGGCTTGGATCATTATGTGTGAGCTTGCCCCAATTGGTATTCCCTTGGTTGGCTTCTTGCTAACCTCATGTTTGGATCTCGGATGGGTATAAGATTATTCTTAGTTTTGTAACTCAGATGGGTCTTAGGTTAAGAATATTATGCCATCATTCTTTGTTCCTATTATATCTGTAACAATTTCAGTGACTAATAGAAAATTTTGCCTTTAAAAAAAACGGCATTACACCAACCGTTGGAAGAGAAAAACTACCTACGAACAGAAATTCTCGTTTTCACGCAAAATCGTCATTCAAAAGTATTGTTTACATACTACGGATACCTTGGGTTTCTCGTTTCGTTTGACAACCAACAAAACTCAAGCAGAGACGCATGGAGTAGTTTTTTTTTTTTTTGGAGCCAGTCAATTTTATAAAGGGTCAAAGCCCAACACTCGAGGAGAAGGCCTTGAGAAACTCAGGACAAATACAACCAAAACAACCACCAAACAAAGTTCAACCTGCCAAGCTATAAGACAAAGAACCAAAATTTAAACAGAATGAAAAACAGACTCCGGAAACCCCCAACTAGCACAAAATCTGGAATTGCTAGGTGACTTCACCATCCTCCTCCAAGAGCACGCACATGCCCTGATTTCTCCCATGATCAAAGCCACAACTGAGGAAGAATCATTGCCAACTTGATGAAAGATTCTGAAATTCCGCTCTCTCCAAAGATAGTAAATCGACGCAGACAAACAAAGCTTGAACATGGTAGCTATCTTCCATGCACCACCGCATCAGCCTCCCTTTCTAAAACATTCTCAGATATAATCTCACATTCCTTTTTGTTACAAACATAAATCATGTTCACAAATCGCATCAAAACATTGCAGATCACAAGGATTCCCACAGTTGTTCCGACAGGCTTTGAAACAAGAGTAGTTAATCCAACTCACTAACCGTCGCCCAGAATTCCAATTGTTGAAAATTATAATTGCTTGGCTTAAGGATGCAATGTCATGGTCCTTTCTGTCCATTTCTCCAGCTAGAATGCATAGAGAAACAATCTGTAACTCACCAAAAAAGGATGGTGAAGAGGATTGGAAGTATGATAGGCATGTGTCGGTAGATGAGTGATTCCATTTAGAGGTACAATGTCGTTTTTGGGCAAAAGAAATTCACTGAAAGGAAAACAAACATTAAACGGACCAAGGGCACAACAGCATACGCCACCCGAGATCCAAAATACTAGGAAGACAAGAGGCCAGCCAATACAATAAGGACCAAAGGAAAATTAAGAAAAAACGCCCTATCCCAAACACCTTGGCCAATAGCTTCGAAACCCAACCAAAAAACACCTACAGAACGAACATATGAAAGACACAAAACACAACCAAATCTCACACGCCCCTTAACGCCCCTTAACGCCCAAGGCCAAAACAACCAATAGACAAAAGGATCGAGAATGGCTACAAGCCTACAGGCTACAAGATACTACATCTACATTTTATCGAAAGAGATACCATAGCCTGGGCTGACCAAGGGGTAATCCCCGCATGCAGTTCCGCAGGGTTGGCAACCCCTGACATGGGCCGACCAAAAATTCCTGCTTTGTGTGATACACTTTTGCTGCTGTTGATGGTCCATTTTTTGCTACTGCTGCTGGTCCTAAATGCTGGCGCTGTTGCTGATGCTTCTCTGTAGCTCTCTCAACCTGATTTGCTGCTGTTGCTGATCCTGCTTTCTGTATTCACTTTTGCTGCTGTTGATGATCCATTTTCGCTGCTACTGCAGGTTGATATGGGTTCAACTCATATCAACCCATATTTATACGGGTTTAGGACTCATATCAACCCATATTTATATGGGTTTAGGTGGGTTGAAAATGAGTTCTAGGTTGAAAGGAAAAGATTCATGTTGGCCTATTTTTTTTAAAATTGCTCATGCCTTTAATCCAAAACTTTTTTTAATTGCTCCCGTCTTTAGTCCAAAACCCACACTGGTCCAGAGAAGCAGCATTCCCTCCCCTCGCCCCCCCCCCCCCCCCCCCCCCCCCGAAATAGAACCCTGTTCCATCTCAATCTTTGTTTCTGTAACTTGCTTCGTCATTCTCAACATTTGTTATTTTTTTTGTTAATTCTTTTGTGAATCAATTTTTTCATCTTTATTCAAAAAGTTATGATCAAAATGACTTCTTTTTTTGTTTTTATTTAAATTTTATCCATATTTGTTAATTTTGCTCTAGATGGATCATCTTGACCACCAGCTACATCACATCCTGTTTCTAAACAATAGCGAATTTTCGTTACCTTGTGCACGCGTGTAATTAGCGACGAAAAATCATCCCATGTGTGGTTACGGTAATCTAATAACGCACAAATTTCGTGATCCAATTCACAGGTTAAGCTTCCGGACATTCTTGAATCAATATTAGAATCAGAAAGCCCTAAAATCGCGTTGTATACTAGACGATGTACAGAATATGCAGTCTTGTGTTGATATCTATTCCACTTTTCCTCATATTTGCGCCCTAACACCGCCCTGATTATTTTTCTAGCTGGACCTGGAGCATCTGTCTCTCTAAATTTGAGATAATAACCAAGTAGATCAAATTGCCCCATCAATTGAGACCAGTTATTTTTCTTGTCGAAAAGCCATGGAAATCTTTGGCACAACCATATCACCCATTCCCCTCTACCCTGTTTAATTAGCCAAAGCATCATCCAATGGGAGGAAAATATTACAATAGCTGCATAAAACTCCAAAGCTACCGCTCCTACCATTAATACCCCTGTAATTGCAATATCAATCTCATGCCAATTGTCTTCATCATCTTCTTCCCTGGCCTTTAAAAGTACAATGTGAATGGTTAATCCTACTAACACAGTCACCGTACATCCAAAACTGATACAACGCATAACAAAACCTTGCGTACTGTATATTACGGCGGCCTTTGTATATAACAAATCATACATGAGTCCCATTTGAACCTCCAGTGCATCCCAGAAACTACCCCATGTATCACCCTTGCAGGCGAACCTTAAAATCTTCACAGACTTGAGCTATTTGTCATTCTATTCGAACTAACTGAGCTCCAACAGCACTAAGATGTAAGTTAGTAAAATTATTCTGTTTGTAAATTTTCTCATAATTATCTCTTACTTCTACAGGTTTAACAAATGCTACAGTTTCTAAAACTGAAGAATCACCTGCACATCCTGAATCTAATTTCAAAGGAACGGTTGGAGGATGGATTGCTCTAATAATAGATCTTGTCATAGATTTTCAATTCCTATGATAATCTTCCATAACATTGATGGATTGATCTAATTCTGTAAAATATTCACCATAAAACCACTGAGTAAAAGAAATGATTTTCTTTGAATATTCAATCCAATCGTAAAATTCTTTTTTAAAAATCTGTAATTGATTTGCATCATATTTTGAGAAATACCATTTCCTATATTCCTTATATTTAGGAAAGAAAAATTCCTGATTAATATTTCTTCTATTACCAGGTGTACAGACTTCAACCATTAAAAGTAAAATTCATATCATGGAAAAGGGTCCTTGAACTAACAGATTCTGGAATGATTTACTCCATAGTAGGCAGTTTCCCGATCAATTAACAGGATTGTTTAGTGCACCATAAAGCGTCACATGACTCACATTGCGCCACGCGCTATGTTTTTTTTTTTCTTTTTTTATCAAGTATTGCATTTCGGATGATGATAATTAATGCACGAAACTCTGAAGTTATGTTGCTATAAATTTAAAATTTTAATTTTTGATTGTTGGTTGTCGTATAGGATTTGAATTCTTTAAGTGAATGTGCTCTATTAAGAAATGTGATGTAATACCAGTCTTTATTGGAACGAAGGTTCTTTGAGAGTAACATAAATGCCACATATGATATCCAGTGTCAAAAGCAATGAATAGTTACACCTTTCAAAGGGGCCCATCTTTTGTCTTCAAACCACATTGCAAGCAAATAATTTATACTGTGGAAAGTAAGTAAAAGTTGTTCTCCCTCACACACACTTCTTTCTCTTTTATTTACTTTAATAATAATATGATAAGCAAGGAATCACTTCTTTCCCTTCCTTTTGTTTGTTCTTGGGTACTCTTTTAAGTGCTCCGGGGGATTACAGTGACAGTGAATTTCTGCTCCTAGGTAGTCTGTGTCTTCTAATTTGTGGAAAAATGTTGGTGTAATACTGTTGATTAATTGTGCAATTTCAGAACATGTCGAATAAGCTTACTGGTAGAACATAGCGTGCAAAAACCTATTGTGGCCAATTAGATAAAAAAAAAAAAATATAGTATTCATTTTGCTTGGGGTTTGACGGTGTTGAGCTCGGAGTGCAAAAAACTATTGTCACCGCCCTTAAAACAAACATTGCGGGTGCGATGTCAAATGTCATAAAAGACTTAATTGAAACCCTTGCTAACACCAAGAATTTATATTAGGGGAGATGGTAGAAAAGCAGTCTGATAAGTGGCATCAAAGCCAGAAAGTCATGGGTTCGAGTCACGGGAGTGTCATTGTGAAGGAGAGATTGTTGGGCCCGGAGTGCCCCCATAGATTTGGTTACACAATGTCACTCTCTGCGATTTCTCTAAAAACAGACTTGCGGGTGCGATATCGAGTGACATAAAAGACTTAATTAAAACTCTCATTAACACCAATTGGTTTTAGGAGATATGGTGGAAAAGCGATCCGACTGACTGTTATCAAGGGAACCGAAAAACACTTGAGGTTCTTGCGTGCTCCTTATCGAGTGGCTATTCCAATGTTGCAAGGATTGAAGGAACCATCTCACTGAGTTGATTGATGCCGGCTTTATCAGGCCATCTAAGCCTAGTTGGGGGTGCATATAATAGCAATCTAAGCGCAATTTCCCGACTAACTGGATTGCTAAGTGGCTTTAGCGGAACGAAGGTTATTTGAGAGTAACATAAATGCCTCATACATGTGTGTTTTAAGTAAATGGGTGTTTTAATTAAGTGTATTATTTTTGTTTAAATGAATTGTTATCATCCCTGTCATGGATGGAATTAAATTTGATAAAGTCATAAATAACGACATATATGCACAGAAGAATCTGTGATAGTTACTCTGAACTATCACGAGAAAAAACCACTAATGGGTAAAGGAGATATGACATCCAGTGTCCAAAGCAATGAATAGTTACACATTTCAAAGGGGCCCATCTTTTATCTTCAAACCACATTGCAAGCAAATAATTTATACTGTGGAAAGTAAGTAAAAGTTGTTCTCCCTCACACACACTTCTATCTCTTTTATTTACTTTAGTAATAATATGATAAGCAAGGAATCACTTATTTCCCTTCCTTTTGTTTGTTCTTAGGTATTCTTTTGTCCTATAAATATGAGGATATATAGAGACAGGAATGCAACGTAAGATATAAAGCACCATATATTATATGTTCTCTTTTCCAATTCATCACAAGCTACACTGACAAGGTACCACATTTTTCCAAAGAGGAATATCTTTTTATTTATAAAGAGTAATATTTGTTAATATGTTCTCTTTTACAAGTAAGTACTTGTATGTGCTGTGTTTACAAATTCAACTAATAAATGGCCTTAGCTTGATATTTAGAAGTCCAACCCTAGCTATTAGAGTTTTATTTTCCAAGCTGCTCCATCTAATCCGTTTGTTCTCTCACAAATAATCAATCTAAAAGCACAAATCAATAGTCTATAAGACTATAACGACCACAAGTTCAAGTTTAAAACGCGCGATAACTGTCATGCATATATATTGAAAAGTTGTATTTTTTTTTTTTTGACAAAAAATAAAAAGGAAAAGTTCCAACACAATCAATTGACCTACAAATGTGAAAACATACAGTTCAAGAGATTATATTTAGAGGAGGAGAAGAACAAAAAGGAGTACTTAACCCTTTGAGATGTGAAATGCATGTGTCATGGAGGAAATTGTTGGGTTTTTTCCACATTAAATATATGCAGTTTGAAAAGAAAAAAGAAAAAGTGAATAATGGGTTGTTGAGTATTTAATTGGCCCATGTAAATATGGTCATTAGAAATCCTCTTGAGTGGGTGCCGGCAATTCCAAGAGCATTTGTGATGCTTGGAATTTGAAGAGCCAAGTGTGTAGATCTTTCTCCAGTTCCTATTTAATGAAGTGGTGCATGTGTGCTATGTGTGCCGAGTGTGAGAAAAAGGAGAGGGCAGCCCCTTTGGGGGTTGCCGGATACACCAGCTGGGAGGTGAGAGGAGAGTAGATGTGAGGGAAAAATAGAGATGTTGGGGGTGAGTGTAAAACATTGTATAGAGCCGTGTGTTAAGAGCTCGGGAGGGTTTTACATCTCACATTGTAATCTCTATTTTTCATATAGTGAAAGATTTCTCTCTCCCGTGGACGTATCAGAGTTTGGAGAACCACGTATTTTGGTTGTGTGTGTTCTCTTGTGTGTGATTTCGTTTTTTGTTTGTTGCACTTCCGTTGCAGGTGGAATTACCAGGCACAATCCCAACAAAAATAACATCTAAGGATTTCTCTCTCAGCTCAGACTCAAAACACAACTTTGGTTTGCTTTGAAAAACCCTAAACTGTAACTAGAATATAATAAATATCAATTTTGTGAATTAGGGAGCGCCTTAACTTAAGGCAGATAATAGACTAGGGTGCTGCCCACGGCTTTTGTTTGGGACTATAACACTTTAAACATGACTGGTACTCTATTGCGTATTTCGCCTTTGGCCTAGCTACATAATAATCCGAAGTATCAAAAATATATATATATTGATTTTGTTTAAGTGTTTAAATTAGTAACATAAACAAATGAGTACAAGTACCATTCCGTTCAACCAAAAAAAAAAATGAATACAAGTATAACATGTACCATGCAGGTCAAACCGGGCCGAGCTAAATCCAGATTAGCTCTCAATTGTTCATCATATTTATGGAAATTAAGGGCTTAAAAATCTCAACCATTTGAGCCCACATTTCAATCCCTCTTGCCATGGTTGAGCAGGTGCTCAATTGCCCTTTAGGAAGGGCTCTCGAAAAGTTTAAATATTAGCATTCCTTTTTGTTTGTTTTTTTTTTTTTTTTTGAACATTTGTGTTTATTAACATTGTGATATCGACAAGCAAATTAAGTATCTTGTTTAGTAGTATGAATTGGAGAAGTTCATTCCATTTTGCTTTGAGTTAGCGACAACGTGCAATAATTTTGAAATTATATGTTGTTTTTGCAACAGCAAAAAGATTTTGAAATTATATTGTACGTCATCGGTCATAATGGGAATAAAAAATTTAACATATTTTGTTCGCTAAGTATCTGTTATCCTACGGATAAATATTCAAAGATGTTTTTCGTTTTGAGTATTTCTTTTAATAAGAAATAAACCAAGTATTTTGCTCCTCCCAGTTGCTAATTTGCACACTGCTTATTGCTGCTCTAATAGTCCTTTGCCAGACACAATATTATCGATTAGTGTTCCAGCTTAACTTATGTTTTAGATTTAGTACTCCTACTTGTTTGTTATATGAATGTTTGCGTTTTTGTTCGAGATGCTCCTAATAAACTGCGTTATTGTTTTTTTTTTTTTTTTTTTTTTTATAGCCCCATTGAATTAATCCATTGTTAATTTGGACGCAGTGAAGTGTTATCAGGTACTTTCATAATCCTTTCACTTTCTCCAGACATTTTACTCCGAGTCTCTCAAGGAAATATGATGTGCTAATTATTATCTGAATTTCTAAGTTTACTTGAATTAATTTGTGACAACCAATAGGAAATATGATGTGGTTATTTTTTTTTAAATGATATTATGGAGGTATATTTAATTAATTTTTTCAAAAGTGGAAGTTGGGGTTTCCCTTTCAATCTTTTCTTTTGGCCTTCTTTTTGTCTCAAGTCTTCTCTCTTGAGCTTAGAGATTGGTTGTCTCGATGTACCCTTTGTCGAGTTCTAATAAAATCTTGTTGCCTAAGGATCAGGTTTGGTGTGATGTCGTAGCAATGGATGTTTGCCATCTCCAGTTAGGGAGGCCATGGCAATTTGATCGCAGGGTAATTCATGAAGGGGGCGCCAATACTTATTCTCTCATGTCCGGGGGTACAAAGATTGTTTTGCTGCCTTCGATCGAATGAGATTGTATTTAAGCCACAGGCTGGGGAGGGTACCAATTTTCAAACAAGGGCGTAGTTTGAAGGTGAAATTTCGGTGACAAATGTGGTGTTTGTTCTAGTTGGAAAGGAAAGCCCGCGAGAATGGACACCCCAATCTGAACCTCAGAGGTTCTTTGAACATCCCGATGATAAAATAAAGGAAACGATACCTTTGAGAGCTTGAATAAAGAACTTCCTTAGCCTAAAGCCCAAAAAATCCAAAAACCAGATAAGCCCAAGAAGCCCTGGACTGAACCTAGAATACCGCACGAAACACCTGCACCGCACGGCGTAATAAAACCTATTATGCTGCACGCAGTCATGAGGTTAACTGCACGGCATTTTGTGGAAAAGTTCTGACTGACTCAGTAAGCTGTCGGCCACGCCTGTATTGAGCCACAACTGCAAAATAGCTTAGCTGAAAAAACACTTCTAGCTTGCCCAGAAAACACCTCCCTCATTTGAATTCAAAATTCTTGGCTCTTGCCTATAAATACACCCCTCCACTCAAGAGGAGGGGGTCCTGAATTTTCCCTCTCTCTCATCATGCTTTCACACCTCTTCTTTACTTCCAAGTCTTAAGAAAGTTGCTCTAAAGACGTTCTTCAGGCACTTTCTTTCTCAAAATGCCTCATTTTTCTCTTCACCATTAACATGAGTCTTTTACTCACTTTGAAATCTTACCTACCAAAACATCCAACAACCATTCATACCCACACACATCTTTTCTCAACTAATCTTGTCCACACTCATCTATCATCATCCGTCCTCTTTCAAGCTCAAGACCAAAGGTAAAAACCAAGTTTCTTTGGGATAGGCCCTGTCCTGATCCCTAGGGGAACTTTCCTGTAGTCAGGTTTAACCCCTTTTAGTTAAAGACTGACTTAAAAACTATTTTCAAAAACAAAAACAGTCATTGTGCTGGACATACCACGCTGTGCGGCATTCTGATGCGTCGCACGACATAGTATGTTCAGGCGCACGGTCTTTTATTAGTTGTTGTTCATTCGTTTAAACAGTCAAGATCTTCGTCATCCTTCATCAAGCCTGTTTGTATTGTTGAAATACTGTCATCAATATTTATCAGGATGAGACCATATCTACAAGCTATGTTTATGTCCAAAAGAGATTTTCTTGATCATCCCAGGTGATCAAATACACTGAAAATCATTTTTATGTTCATGGCTTGAAGAGATGGTACTATTTCAAGACGGATCAACGGTTATGCGTCACCTGATATCTTTAGGGAATAACGCATGGAATATATAACACGCCGCGCGCTATTCTGGGGTATTAATGATTAGTCTAACAGCAAAGCAGGTAAATCGCACGGTATACCATAAGATCGTGCACGGTATTGTGGTAAGTCGTGTGAGGACGATTCTGATCTAGACGGTTTATGGATAGTTATTTTGTCTCACAACATCATATTCTTATCACTTTTGTACAGGCAATACCACGTGCACACCAATGTGATATCCCCCATGACCCTTCCCTCTTTGTGTGTTTATTAAAGAGTTTTATTCTTCGAAAGATATACGAAATTTTTCCTCTTTGAAAATGTTTAGTAGAGACCGGTTTTGCTGGGCAAATGGGGTGCTTTCAACAAAAATTTTCCCGTTTGTAACGTGGCTCCCGAACCCAAAGTCTCGACGTTTTCACCAAATCAAATGCCTTTTTCAAACGAGTTCTCGGTTTCTCGGATTCTCCATCTCAAAAATTCGGGAGGCAACTCTTCGAGCGCGCGCCGGGCGGAGAGCCCACAGCGAGTGATCGATGCTTGATCAAAATGTTCCAGCTATTATCCAGCCCCTTCTGAAGGAATTTCAGGGCATGTTTCTGCTGGAGTTGTCGGATGGGCTTCCACCCCTGCGAGAAATCCAATATCAGATTGACTTAGTTCCAAGTTCCAGCTTGCCAAACCGTCCCCATTATTGGATGAGTCCGAGGGAGCATGAAGAGTTGCGAAGGTAGTGGAAGAGCTGATGTTTAAAGGCTTCATTAGAGAAAGCACTCTACACAAGGACCAAGGACCTATTGTGGACCAAGGTCCAGATATGCTGTGCGGGTACCACGTGAGATATATCTACCCGACACTGAAAAATTCCTCGCATGAGGGAATATTTTTCAGTGTCAGGTGAGTACCACGTGGTGCCTATTCAGCGCATCGGAGCCATCCATCACGTTTTTGGACAGCTCGAATTTGGAGAGAAAAAAAAGAGATAGAGTGTTGGAGTGAGAGGAGAGAGAAAGTTTTAATCCAATCCGTCTAAAAGTGTATTGGACAGACCGGATGTGCTGAGCAGGTACCACATGGAATTCTTGGACACCCATATTGATGCTGCATTCTTATGAGTTTAACTTAACTTAAATTTGAGAATTTTGTCCTTATTTGAATTTTGCATTTGTTAGTTTTCCACCAAATTTTTTTGGGTTATTGATTTATCTCGATGAGAGAAATCGAAAAAATAAAAAAATAAAAAAATAAAAACTTTTAACCAAGTATTTGGGGAAATAATCACTTTTTAGCCGAAAAAATCATTTTTTTTGAGCTAAAAAATGGTTATTTCTCAAAATACTTGGATAAAAGTAAAAGAATTTTACTTTTCGATTTCTCTTGTTGAAACGAATCAATAACCCACAAAAATTTGGCGCAAAACTAACAAATGCGAAAAAAATTCAAATAAGTACAAAATTTTTAAATTTAAGTTGAGTTTAAGTTAAGGTCACAAGAACACAGCCTGAAAAGCAAACATGTGCTGAGGACAGACTGCCCTCACTCGAAAAAGCCTAGGCTTCAAACAAACGTTGAGGGGAATTTAAGATTGATTGGACTGGAAGCAAGGAATTTCAGCCCAATCTTTAATTGATTCCATTTCCCATGCTACAAATAGGGAATACCAGATTCCAACAAGAAAACGCAAGCTCTCTCTCCTGCGTATATTCTCTATACATTACAACTGCAAATTCCCTAGCTAGACCTGCCCGCTACAAATGGGCAAGTTTTCAGGATCCGGGAGGACTTCAACAGTTCCGAAGACTACTTCAGGATCGGAGAGGACTTCAACGGTACCGAAGACTACTTCGAAACTTTTCAAGAGTCATCACCAAAGCATGTTCGCGGCATCCAGTCGCAGCGATTTGATGTTGAGGCAGATTAAGATTACCCATAATCCCGCGGGCCTTGAAGTCGATGTCAGACCCATTCTCTACTGTGTCGAGGATATCTTCAGTCGTATCACTACGGCCGTCCGTAGCAACATACCAGTACGTGTGTGTAATCAATCCTTCATTAATTCTCCTCTTTCATGAACATATTATGCGCATATCTATTCCTCTAACTAGTTTCTTTTTTTCTCATCAAAAAGCGGGAATACTGCATTCGTGGTGGACGAGGGCCTACACTCTACGTACCAAGATGAATGCTTGTTTTGCTGATTCAATGGTGATCTTATTGCAGGGCTTCCACGGACATGCACAGAAGACGGAGGACAAAGCTCTACACGCCGGTTACATTATGCTTCATGAGCTATCAGAAATGATCACAAGAATTTCCTCCGAGGTTAAAAAGCAGATTTTTTCTCTCTTTTTGGTGAAACACAGATTATGTTCTGTTATGAACCAAGAATACTACTCCACGCACAAAAATACCAGAAAAACTGAACCAATGTATCTAGTTCATACCAAGGCCGGCCCTGATATTTGAGTGGCCAAAACCCGACCTCAAGCTTGGTTGCCCATATATTTGCTATTAAACAATAAAAAGTAATAAGACATAAAAGCTATAAGAAAAAAATCAAAATATAACTTTGATTATATTGCTTTATGATTATCACGACTTGATTCAAAGAAAACAACTTATCCTTGCATTTTTTGAAACAATGTATGATTTACTTTTCTCCCTAAGGCCAAAATAAAAAGTTTTTTTTTAATGTCCCTTTTTTTTGTTGTATTTTTTACTTTTTGCACTTCTCTCATCGAGATAAATGATTTATTCAAAATAACGGGAATCTAAGAAAAAACAGAAATTTTTTCTAGGAAAATTGAATTTACCTGGGAAAATTGAATTTTCAGATAGCATTCAAGTGTGAGGCTGGTGAAGACAAACGCCAAACAACATTCTCTCTACTAAACATGTTATCAATCTACCCATGGGAAGCTAAGTTGGTGCTAACCCTAGCAGCCTTCGCAGTACACTACGGCAAGTTCTGGCTCCTAGCACCACAAAGCTACCCGTCAAAGCAGCTCCCTATTCCGATGGGTAATTCCCTCAAGCAACTAAAGTACTTCCGCCCATTGAAACCCGACGTCGTTGAAGCCCTTAGCAATCTCTTTGGGGCCATGTTGGACTTGACTAGGTGCATGGTTGCATTCAAGGAGCTACCTTCTGCATACGTTGCTCATGATGTTCCGGCGTTCACTGCAGCTAAGGCTACTACTCCAACTGTTGTTTATTGGACACTGAGAGGAGTCGTGGTTTGCATGGCTCAGATCAGTGGGCTCAGTAGCACAGGCTATGAGTATGTTACCATTCATGTGTTTTCTATACTATCTCATTCAATAATCAGATCGATTTTTGTATGTCATGGATTAGAGAATTTTAGAAATCAAGAACTCAGAAGACCTATATTGATAGGCACACAAAACAAGTACATAGAAAGCTTGAATGGAATTTTATGGTTGAGTTATCATGAGTCTATGACTAATCATCGTAAAATAGAAAATCCAACTAGATGTACATTTTAACTGCAGAAATACTACAGCTAATAGACACCAAATTAACTTGAAGATGTCATAGTTCCCTTGTTGGACTTACTATGAGCATACATGTTGCCGTACCGGGTACTAGGTGCAGCTTTGTGTTTGGACAATGATAAGAAATGGGGCCGATTTGGTCTCCCACCTAACCAAAAATCCATAACTAATAATCTTATGAGCCTAGACAGGGCAGGCCCAAGGGATTTGAACGTCCAAAGCTAGATTATGGGATAGTGCTCTACGTATTTTTAGAATTAAACAATGATAGAAATATTTTTTTTATATTACTACTTTAGATTTTATAGTGCATGTTAATTGTTTTGTTACCAACAGCCAAAGTGGTTGGCTTGAATTCTACTTGACTTAGTTTCGAAACCTGGCAATTACAATAGCATTATTTTTGGGAAAAAAACATTTCAAACGAAAAAAACTACCCAAAAGACTCGAACTCGGATACTCCACACAGACTAAAATCAACTTACCACTAAGCTAGTAAAGACATTTGTGTTATAAAATGAACAAATAATATATATACTAATTTACAAATAATATTGGAGTGCCCCTAGAATTCAAAATTTTTTGGATACCCCGAAACCCAGGCCTCTTGGGCCTTGGGCCTGGGCCGGCCCTGAGCCTAGAGCATCATAAATAGCAGCATGCTCGGTGGGTGATCGATCCAAGACTACTGAATAACTCCAGATCAAATATATATGCATTTATAAAAGGAGATATATTGAGGAGCATAATGACTAGTAATTAGTTGAACATGTATATGTAGCTATTTATGAATAAAAGCTGTTACAAATGACATGTCTTCTTCACATATACATTATGATTTCAGGGACCCAAATAGCTTCGCTCAAATGCTCAACAAATGTCATGAGCATCTCAAGGAGCAATTGGATATTTGCAACCAAATCATAGGTACGTATGCCCACTAATGAACCAGTTCGAATGAATTAAAGGAATATTATTGCAGCTAATGAACGATATATATGGACAATATTCAAAGTTATAAGTAAATCTTGCCTGTACTTGTAGATGAGAAGAGGAATAATGAATCCTACGAGAAACTGCTCAAAACCTTTGAAATGATCCATATTGATAACATGGAAGTTCTCAAGGCCCTGATTTATGCCGGGGATGATCAACCACCTCTCTTTGATGGTTCTTCTAAGACAAGGGTTTGAACATGAACTCCTTATATATAGCTGAATACATTGCGCAAAAGATTCACCTGATTCCGCCTTCAAAACAATATATTTTACCTGCAAATCTTGGGACAAAAGAGAGAAGTAGAATGAGCCAGTAACCAGTAATATCCCGAGCACTTTTAAATAACCCCTAGACCGCATAAATAATCATTACACAAACACTACAGGAAAAAATTCTTTTGGCAATGCAATCTAAATTCGTCGCCAAAAATGATACCTTTTGGCAAGTAAATACTTCAGATTCCGTTGCCAAATTAGACATATTTCGCGACAAAATGAAAACAAGTAATTTTTGCTGGGCCTTTACCCTTTTTTTAGGTTCATTAGGATTCTTATTGGTTGGAGCTACCAGTTATTTTGGTAGAAATTTGATATCTTTATTTCCGCCTCAACAAATCTTTTTTTTTTTTCTTAAGGGCTCGTAATGTCTTTCAATGGGATCTGGTCGAATTTCATCGTCAAATAGGACCAATTTGGCAAGGAAATGAGATTTTGTCGCCAAAAGGTACCATTTGGCAAGAAAATATGGATTTCGTCACCAAAAGGTACCAGTTTCGACGATGAAATCACATTCTCCATCGCAAGTATTTCCAGCAATGAAAACACGGCGACATCTTTTCGTCGCCTATAAATTTAGCAACGAATTTTGTTACTCTAGTGACAGTTTTTTCGTCGCAATTGAACGTTTTTGTAGTAGTTAAAGAGAAACCTTACCTGATAAATCAAGTCCAAACTACCCAATAACAAATGGGTATGATAACTTATTGCATCACAATTTGGGTTGAATTCTAGACACGACTCAAAATACTTGTAAGTACTTATCCTCACAAGCATACGTGGTGAAGAAAAGAGTGTTGGGACACCACGTAGGCCGCAGTGCCCCAAAGGCCAAGACCATTGAATAATTTCAATACTTCTACTTGAGTGCAGACCTCATTAAGGAAGAATACAATGTCGTTTCCACAAAATAAATGAATAAATAAAATTGCGGGAAGCGGCCATAGGTTCGAATTCTTTTCACTAATTTACTGTCTCTATGGAAAAAACAGGCTAATCTTGACATTCTAAGGAGGAAAAATGTGTTATTGCTAATATCAAGCCTAGACATCTCCGAAGACGAGCTGTCAATTCTGAAACAAATCTACAACGAGTCCCGACAATGTGCGACAAGGTCGGACAACCTGTACGAGGTGGTTTGGGTCCCAATTCTGGACCGCTCTGTGCAACAGTGGACCGACCAGATGCAAAAAAAGTTTGAGACCCTACAACACACTATGCCATGGTACACAGTGCACCACCCTTCACTGATCGATCGTGTGGTGATTAGGTTCGTGAAGGAGAGGGGGCATTTTCGTAATAACCCAATCCTTGTGGTGTTGGACCCAAAAGGAAGGGTGGCGAGCCCCAATGCTATACACATGATGTGGATTTGGAGGAGCAATGCTTTGCCTTTCACTAGCTCTCGAGAGAAGATTTTGTGGGAGGGAGAGACTTGGAAGCTTGAATTGCTTGTGAATGGTATTGACCAAACAGTCCTGGATTGGGTAAGTAATTTTTCCCAACAAATATAGATAGTGGTAATCAAACACTATTTATGCATGCATATATACATATGTTACTCCGTAAATACTCCATCAATCTCGATTCTGTTGTCCTTTTTGGAGTACGTGTCACTTTTCAATTGATTATATCTTGCAATCTATATTGTTTTAGGTGATTTTAAAAATTTTGTTTAAAAGAGCTCATTGAGATCTATCAAACAAGACTCATATTGCATGTAAAAGATATTACCAATTAAAATTTATAATCAATATTCTATCTGGTTAGAAGAGAACGAGAGACAATAGAATCGGGACGGAGGGAGTAATAGTTTCGGGACATGTAATGGAATCAGTGGCAGTCAAAATATCAAATGATACGTGACAGGAATCAGTTGTGTTAGACTTTATCCCACATCATTCATCTTAACCACCCAAACTTGGTTAATAAAACATAGAGGCTACTTTACTTATTGCCAATCAGAGTATAGCAGAATTGAAACGGGTTATAGCATTTATGTAACGGGGTATAGCAGAATTGAAACGAAATGCAATGTAATGCAAGATATTTAAATCCTAGTTAGGGAAATAATTTCCTAATAGGTAGGTTACGTTGTAGGTTGTTTTAGTAGCTCTAATTGGACTTGCTCTGACATCAACACGGAAATTTTCCATTTTATCAGATAAGGAATAGTTGGAGTACTTGCTCTAACACAACATGGAATTTTTCATTTTATTAGATAAGCGATGAGAAACACATTTTCGTTTACGGAGGGGATGATATCGAGTGGATTCGAAGATTCACCAAGACAGCACGATTCGTTGCCCAATCCGCTCGCATCCCTCTAGAGATGGTCTACGTCGGAAAGAGCAGCATGAAAGAAAAAGTTCGTAAAATCATCACCGCCATCACAAATGAAAAGCTCAGCCACGCATGGCCAGAGCCCATGATATGGTGCTTCTGGACTCGATTGGAAAGCATGTTGTTTTCCAGGATCCAGATAGGTCGAATAGACGGCGACCACGACCCCATGGTGCAAGAAATCATGAAACTGCTGAGCTATGACAAGAGTACTGGAGGCTGGGCCGTGCTGGGTCGAGGGTCGCAAGTGGTGGTGAATGGACACGGGACCAAAGTGATGGATACTTTGTTGAAGTACGATGTATGGAAAGAACATGTGGCCACTAAAGGATTTGAACGGTCGTTCAAGGATCATCACGACATGCTTCATGCGACTGAGCACCCATTTTTCCGGTACGAGTTTCTGAGAACAACCAGTACCGGGAGGATGCCGGAGAGTATGAAGTGTCCGGAGTGCCTTCGTGCTATTGAGATGTCTATGGCTTTTTCTTGCTGCCATGAAAATCCTACTGTCGCACTCTAATGAAGTTTAATTCAAGCTACTTGGCAATGGCATGTGTGGTTTTATTATTATTATTTTCTTTTTTTTTAACAAGATGTGGCAAATAATGTGATGTTTAGGTCACATGTGGAATTTGATGATAAGGTTGGTCCTCTTGACGCAGCGGAATTTACATAGAGACTAATAGCGAACTAATCCAAACGAAGTAAAACTCGAATCCACGAGAAGAGAGAAGACGCTGATAATATTATTGATGAAAAAAACTAAATAAAACATAAGTCATAAGGCCTAACCCTAAAAACCGTAGAAAATAGACTAAAAAAGTAAAAATAAAGAATTCCAAAAATTGTAGAAACTACCAAAATTGAAAACGGGAAGGAAAAAATAAGATTTTCCCAACTGAAACCAACTTCTTCGGAATTATACGCTAAGAGTTATTAATGATTTAAAACTTTTCTAAAACGGCAAAAATGTTAAATTGAAGGCCTAAACGAAGAAATTAGGCTGAAATCCATCACATTCCGAGATTGTCCGAAATTTGGGCACATTCCGAGTTCGTCCGAAATTTGCCAATTCGGGAAATCTATAATTAAAAGTTTCTTGGGCTTTTGACTTTCGACCAGTCCAATTGATCATGAAATTGGGTCGCCACTTATTCTACATCATAATGATTGATAAAAAAATTCCAGCTGGTGTCAAATAATGTTTGCAAGGTTGGTTTTTCTCCCATGGTTAGAAGATAAGATATGTGGTATATATTCAATAATCTGTATACATCAGAGACCCGCACTTACTATGTTCAACTCTTTAATTCAGGATTTCAACCAAAAAATTCTACTCCCAGCAATTAAAAAGCACATTCTAATTGCTTATCTATTTTAATAGCAAACAAAAAGTAGCTTTCACCATCAAACAGCAATTCCTGCACCTAATGCATATCTCCTGTTCCTAAAACATCACTTAGCAGCATTCAAAATCCTTTTCAACAAATAAAATCATTTTTAGCATTGAACAACAATTTTCGGCACTTAATCCATATTTGAAGCCCTGTACTTCACTGTTTTAGTAAATCGCAGCAACAAAATTTCTATTTCCAGCCATTAGAATAACCTTTTTGCAGCACTTTATCTATATGTTTAGCAAACAAAGTATATTTTTTGGTGTTTTCACCTAGTCCATATCTATAGTTCTGTACTTGAAAGTTCCACACAATCTCAACTGTCAAAAATATTTGTAGTTTTTTTGATGAACAAGCTCAATGCATTATATTAAAACACAATACTACAAGTTCAACAAAGCTGCCCTTGCTTTTACATGAGTAGCCTGCACTACTTGCCTATCCACCTTAACAACTTTAACTACATTAAAACGAGTACATAAGGAACAAAAATATTTGTAGTTATAGGAGAGGGCTCCCCATTTTTGCTTTCTACTGTCAAAACATCCCCTTCAAGCCTGTATAAGGTACCCATCAACTGTCCATCCAACTCCATCATTTCTCCCTTGAGAACCTCAAAAACTCTACCACTTGCATGATTGGAACTTGCAACCTCTTGAAACAAGCGTTCCCAACGAAATTAAATTTGTTTTGAGACCTAGCACGTAGCTAACCCTAGTTAATGTCACCTCGTGTCCATCAACCATGCAAAACCTCACTGTCCCAACACCCACAACTTTGTTAGCCATCCTCGCCGTATTTCCGCCACAAGCTTCATATGTATCAAAAAACGTCTTCTTTGAACACATGTGAAAAGAACACCCAGAGTCCAAAACCCAATCTAATTTTTCGGTACCTAAAGTGACTGGGAGCACGACACATTCAATATAAGAATCCTCTTCAGTTGCTGCATTCGCTGAACTTTCCTTAGTTTTGTCCTCCTTACGCTTTTGACAATCTTTGATTACATGTCCCTCTTCGTCACACCAGTAGCACCTCCTCTTATCACCCCTTGACTGTGAACGTCCTCTCAACTTGGAACCATTTCCTCTCTCAACCTCCCTACCTCTGAAACTGCCACCAAAGCCCCACCAATGGAGTCTTTTTCATTATCCTTCTTCCGCATTGACTCATGCGAAATCAGGGTAGCCACAACAACATCAAGCTCAATGGTATCCTTGCCGTATATCAGAGTAGTTTTGAGATGTTCATACAAAGGAGCGAGACAAGGAAACCAACAAGATGATAGCCTTATCTTCCTCCTCAATCTTCGCACCAATGGCTTCCAACTCAGTCACCAACTTGTTAATCTCCTCCAGATGGTCCATGAAATTCGCACCCTCTAACATCTGTAGTGCGTACAACTGCTTCTTTAAAGACAACCGATTTGTCAATGATTTGGACTAGTATATACTCTTCAACTTTGCCCAAAGTTCTACCGGATCCGTTTCATTGATGGCTTCTTAGAAGTGCTATTTCCAAGATACAATTGAATTGTATTATTTGCCAATGCTCTCGTCTCCTCCCATTTGTCATCATTCATCCCTTAATTTCGGCTTCTCCGATTTCTTCTTGAGAGCTTTCACCAAACCCTCTCTTGTCAATATATTTTCACCCTTTGCTGCCAAAGAGTAAAATTATTGCGCCCATTGAAAAGCATAACTACAAATCCTGTGCCTTTCCCAGAGGGATGGCATCGGGGCGGATTGATGAGCACAAAATATTACACTTAAAGACCCAATTATCATATGTTGCTAGTTATTAATTGTGTTTAATTGGTTATTGTTATTATCTTTTCGGATTGTTCACCTTAAATTATTAATTTGCAGGAAAAAGATAATAATAATAAATATTTCAGCTGTTGGATTTGATTAATGTTGAGTTGATTCAGAAGATTTCCCTGTGAAGAAATTGCTCACATCTTGAAGTATGCATGATGACTTACACGCGGTCATTAAATTTGGAAAGTAATTAATTAGATTCTATTGGGTTGCTAGTTGCTACTACTGGAAGATTAGAGTTAGAATTGAGGAAGGAAATAAATTCTTCTTTCCTAATATATAAGATAATATATTTCGTAAATATTCTGGATATGAGTTCAATCATGTTTTTCTCATGATTTGGAATTGTCTTTAACATTGAACTCTGATTTTTCATTGTTAACTATAAAACTGGATATTTGTTGTGATTTGTTTAAAGCAGATACAATAAATGACTTGGTTCTATACTTGCGAGCGGAGAGGAGCAAACATTAGACTTCTTAACGAGCTTTTACGATGATATTTTCCATGGTAACAAAATTAGCTTTCAGATTATTATGAAGAAATTTCGGATAAAGTCAATAATCACAAATATATAATGATACTAGTTAATGGGTGTGAATTCCGAAACCTTAGTATTTTTTCTTTTGGTTAAAAAGAAACTTTAATTTTCTCGTATTTGATAGTTAAGTTCATTGATTTTACTTTTCACTTTTAGTTTAAAAATCAATCACAACTTTTGTCAAGTAGGTTGCAGATATTGACATATCCGTCCCCGATCTCCGAAATCAAAACCGAACCCATATCCGCCCCAATTCCCGAACGGGGAGATCAGTGAACCACAACCAAACCAAACGGGATTCAGGTAATCCCCGAATTGATCGAGTAACCAAATTGCTATGCGGAAATTTGTTTGCACATTTTACCCGATTCGAACCGAACCGAAATAATATTAGTCACAGATTTTCATTTTCTTACAAAAGCAAAACCAACAAAAGCATTAATTAAACACTAACATTTTTTTCCAAACTTTAAAATTAAGAGTACAATGTTCTGGGCAGTGTTCTAAAAGGCGGAATTAATCGCCGATTAACCGGCGATTAATCAGAATTTTGCCATCTCCGGTGAGATTAATAGCTCGGCAATTGGATTTGGCAATCGGGAGGTTAATCGGCTTTAGTCAGCGATTAACTGGCAATTAGCCGATTAAACAGTTAAAAGGCGATTAATAGGGGTAAAATCAGTATTTTTTGAAAATGAAGGGGGTAACTGTTACTTTTTGAAAACCAGTTTAAAGGGGCTTCGAATACAAATTTAGATTAGGGCTTTGTTACTCAGCCAATCACTGCAGACGATTGATCGATCTCGAGTGAAGTCGCCGCCGTCTGCCATTAACATCACCTGTAATTTCTCTCTCTCGATCTCTCGATCCCCCTCTCTCTTGTATGATCTCTCTCACAGTTTCTCTCTCAATCCCCCCCCCCCCCCCTCTCTCTCTCTCTCTCTCTCTCTCTCTCTCTCTCTCTTATGATCTCTCTAGTGGATTTTTTGCTGTCTAAAAGTTTTTATTTTGAAAGTCCTAGGTATATGGCCACGTCTGGACACTGTGGAGTGTGGACAATGGCAAAAATGTAGTTTTTTTTTTTTAAATCTTAAAACAAATTAACAAAGTGTAGTATTTTTTGGTGTTATTAGTTAACACAAAGTGTAAAATCTTAACTTATATAATCATGTTAACACTTAACAGTTTCTTGAATTTTTTCTCTGTTTTTTTTTTTTTTTGGTGCACAGTAGTACTATAGACTGATATCAATTATCAAATGTCAATGGATCCCACTCATATTCCATCTTCGGAGGCCTCTAATTCTACGCCACTATTGAAAAGAAAATCGGTTGATGTTGGATGGGATTATGGAGTTATTGTGGATCCTAGCAATAAGGACCGCTTACAATGCCTTTTGTGTGGGAATTAGTATACTGGAGGGGTTAGTAGGATGAAAAGACATATAGCTCAAAATTAGGGGAGATGTTGCCTCATGCACTAAGGCAAGCAAGGAAGATATATTAAAGTGTAAGAAAGCAATTGATGATAATGCAGCTAAGAAGAAAAATAAGAAGAAAGCAGCGATGGAAATTAGGGAGGAAGTGAATATAGTAGGTGATGAATCCGAAGGTGATGAGATTGAAAATGTAGCAATGGGATCAAAGAAGAGGCCCTATGTTCTTGGTCCTATGGATAGATATACAAATATCAATCCCGATTCTTCTGACACGAGTGGATTTAAGAAGACGAGACAACCAAATATAAATGATGTAATTTGGAAGGAGAAGAGTCATAAAGTGAGTCAATACTTGGCTTAATGGGTGTACGAAACCGGCATTCCATTTCATGCCATAGACAATGATAGCTTCAAACGTTTTGTTGAAGCGGTTGGTCTATTTGGCCCGGGATACCAACCTCTAAGCCAATACCAACTAAGAGAACTATTGTTGAAGGAGGAGGTGGAGAGAACCAAAACATTCCTCAAAAAGCAAGAAGAAGAGTGGGCTTTGACAGGTTGCTCTATCATGACCGATGCTTGGACCGACCGAAAAAGGAGAAGCATTATGAACTAGTGCGTTAATTGTAAGCAAGGGACTTATTTTCTTTCTTCAAAGGAAGATTCGGAGGCGTCACACACGGGGGTGTATATCTTTGACTATGTTGACAAGTTCATTGAAGATATTGGGGCACAAAATGTAGTTCAACTAGTGACGGACAATGCATCCAACAATATGGCCGCGGCGCATGCTTGAAGGAATTGGTAAGCAATCCAAGTTTAAAGCAACTATTGATAAGGCCAAAGCATTCACTATATTTGTTTATGCTCATTATAATACATTGGCGATGATGAGAAAATATACGAAGAAGAGAGACATAGTGAGGCCGGGTGTTACTCGATCTGCTACATCATTCTTGACTTTACAAAGCTTGATAGAAAAGAAACAAGAATTGCGAGCAATGTTTAGTAGCAATGCATGGGGTGAGAGTAAATAGGCTAAGAGCCCAAAGGGAAACACGGCATATGCTATCGTGATGAGTCAGGCATTTTGGAATGGCGTAACCTTATGCTTGAAAGTGTTTGGTCTGTTGGTGATGGTTCTTCGACTTGTTGATGGGATCGAAAGCCCTCAATGGGCTTTGTGTATGGAGAGCTCACAAAAGCAAAAGAAGAGATCAAAACGGCATACAAGCAAGTTGAGACTAACTATTGGCCAATACTAGATGTCATTGATGGGAAAGCTAAGGGTCGGCTAGATAGTGCATTGCATTTGACAGCTTACTTTTTGAATCCTTTTTACTTCTTCAACAATTCTATCATTCAAGATGATCCTATCATTATGGATGGGGTTCTTACTTGTGTTGAAGCTTTCCTTCCCGATGATGTCAATGTTCAAGATGAAGTCATCAATAGAGGTTGTTGAAGTACAAGAACAAAGAAGGTGGATTTGGAAGATGATTAGCCACAATGGGATGTGCGACGAACAATGACTCTTATGATCTGGGTAAATAAGTAGTTACTTTCCTTCTTAGTATTATTTTTTTTGCTAAGTTACTTAGTTACTTAGTACTATTTTTTTGTGTGCTTTATTTCATGACTAGTTGGATGGTGGTCTAACTATGGCAATCATACACCCAATTTGAAAAGAATGGCCACTCGAATTCTCTCTGACTTCAAGTTCATCGGGGTGTGAGAGAAATTTGAGCACTTTTGAGGGAGTAAGTACATACTCTCTCTCTTTCTTTGTAAATAAATGCATAAGAAATTATATTAACTTAAGATTTTTTTTTTTTGTATAGATACATACAAAGAAAAGGAATAGACTAGATGCGACAAGGTTGAACAATCTAGTCTATGTCCAATTCAATGCCAAACTCATCAACAATAAAAGAAAGGGGAAGGATGTATTACGTACTAAAGAATCAACAAATGCACAAGGATGGCTGGTTGAAGGTGGTGACGAGGAAGTTGACCCGGTTTCGGGACTTACATGGGAGGTAATTGGGGAAGCTACGGGAGCGGATGAAGTCCTTCAACCTAGAAGGACTACTAGAAATATTGGAGTATGAGAACTACATGAGGAAGATTTTGTGTCGGAGAATGATACCGAAGAGGAGGTAGATGAGGATTTTGAGTGTGAGTCCGATCGAGACGAAGTTATGCATGGATATGGAGAAGAAGAGAATGAGTAATTGACTAATAATTCCGTACTTGATTTCATTTGGTTTGAACGTTGAAGTTTGTAATTGACTAGTAATTTTCCGTACTTGTTTTCATGTGGTTTGAACGTTGAAGTTTGTAATTGACTAGTAATTTTCCGTACTTGGTTTTATTTGGTTTGAACTATGAATATTGAACTTCTATGTCTCTATATTTGAAATGTGGAGAAGTGTTAACATTGAGTATCCGATAGCCAAAGAGAACTAAGAAATTTTTTGGGAGAGAAGATATATCACATCAACTAGAAAAACTGTGATTATTAACGTTAGGGACTCTGGGAGGTTGTAGAATATTTAAAAAAAAAAAAAAAACCGACTAATTGCTAAAAGGCGAGTAATAGGTCTCAAAGCTTGAAGGTGGTCGGCCGCCCACCTGCCCGCCTAGCGCCGAGCGCTTTTTAGAACATTGGTTCTGGGATATAAGAGACCCCTTGCATCATCTGCCAATTAGGAACAGAAACATAAAAACTACCATTACAAGATCACATATTCTGATCTTGATCCTTCCCGCCCCAATCCTTCCTGTCCCATAAAAACATAGTTCAAGCACACCCAACAAACATACCTACATATAGTGTATATTACAAACGACAAGCACACTCACATACAGTCTTCATTACAAACCACAAACACACTCAAGAAACACCCACCACAGTAGTTCAATTACTAGTTCAAGCATCACAAAGATTAAAAAAAAATAAAACATAAGTGAATCAAGCTTCATTTCCAGCTTCAAATGCCAACTCCATTTGTCATATACAGTTAAATGGACCAAAAAAAAATTCAATTAATATGAGCAATATGCAATGTTAAAACCAAAAAAATGTGATTTAGACGATTTAGAGTCTCAGACATGATTTAAGCTAAAATTACATATTCAAGCTATCAGATTCAGAAAATTCAAGCTACAATTATCTACACATTTCTGATCATAAACAGATACTATGATGTTGAGAAAGAAACAAACGGGGATGCAGATTATTCAGACGTCTCAGCGATAGATGCAACAAATTCAAACCGGCCATTTTCGAGCACATTTATCTAAATATACAGCCATTTTCGAACACACACACATGCAACAAATTAAAACCAGCAACAGAGAGAGAACCGGAGACGCGCGCACACACACAGAGAGAGAGAGAGAGAGAGAGAGAGAGAGAGAGAGAAACCAGAGATGAATGATGATAACAGTCGACTGGTTCAAATGGGCCCGAAGAGTGTCGACTACGGACTGCTTCAATCGATTTCCTGCAAAAACAGAGTCACGGAGACGATTAGAGACAATATCGAGAGAGAGAGATCTCACAATAGCTCAACCTGCAAAAACAGAGTTACGATCGAGAGAGAGATTGAGAGTCCAGATCAAGAGAGAGTCCAGATCTCGAGAGAGAGAGAGAGAGAAGAACGCAGAGCAGATCGCCTCTCTCGGCCACTGTTGTAACCTAGAGTGGCTAAGTTTGAAAATGAGGTGAGGATAAAACCGTAACGGCCCGTTTGGACAGAGGATTTGATTTTTGGTGGATATGTAATGAAGGTGACCCATTTCTTAAGAATAGTAGATTTGTAATGAGGTGTTTGGATGATTTTTTAATAAGGAGAATTTGAATGATGGATATAATGAAATTAGATGTCAAATGACTGAATCACCTTCCTTGATTTTGTAATGCTCCAAATTGGTTTATTTCATTAATTAGAAAAAATTAGTATTTACCATTAATTTGAGGATAAAATCAATTTATTTTTAATTTATAAATGTTTAAACCATATATTTAATAAACAATTACTTTCCAAAAAGAAAAAGCAATAGGAAAGAGGGGAAAAAAAAAAAAACCAAAGCTGTTCATATGTGTATATTAGTATCAGTATATGTATATATACATACACATATATATATACACACAGATCCACTTCAAAAAATCCCACCGACTATCCACCATCACCTCCCCCCCAACCCCCTCCTCAACCTCCACTCCGACGAGCAGCGACCTCCTTCTTCTTTGACGATCGGCGACCCCTCCTCCGATGATCGGAAACCTCCTTCTTCTTTGGCGTCGATGACCTCTGCGAGGTATCACTCATTCTCCTCCTCGTCCTCCTCTATCTTCTTCCGTTTGGTTTCTGCGCTCCACAAACGTGTGATGACAAAAAGAAAAGGTGAAATGGTCATTACACAGCCCCGCATAACCAACGATAGGGGTACCCCTGTTGTTAGCTAATCCGGCCACAGGTGGATTTATAGTCCGAAGTCCCTAAATCGGGGGGCAAATCGGGGTGGGCTTTTTCGCTTTCAAAGACCGGAGAAGAGGAGAGCCTGGACTTCATCTCCAGCTGCATCACAAATCCGAGGCCATATCCACCAGCCAAACAGGCTGTAACAGCGAGTAAGTGTATATATATGTAGGGGTATTTTTGTAAATATATTATTTCGGTTCGGTTCGAGGATCAGTTTGGTTATCAGTTGAACCATAACCGAACCAAACCAGTTCGATTATCTCCCACCATCCACCATATCCGCACCAATGGAGATTATTTTGGTTATTGTTCGGGGGGAAAAATCGATTACGGTTCGAGTACCCGTCGGTTCGGTTGAAATTGTCATTCCTACTTTCCCATCCATCTCGTGTCTTCCTCGCGCATGTAAATTTTGTGCTCCAACCTTTCGCTCTGATACCTGTTGTTGAGATTTTTAGTCCCTCGCAACAACGGAAGCACACCACTTTAGACACCCCAGTTTAGACTTATTAATTATCTTTAATTTGTGCCCTTGAGGCTCTCCAATGATGAAAAAAGATTGAAACGGGCTTCGAACAAGCTAGAACGATGCTTCTTGGACTTTTACAAACCAAAACTACCTTTTTCCCATGTCACACTGAGGGTAAAATGAGAACACATTTGAATGTATAAAATATTTTTGAATGAAACCAATTGGGTTAGAAAGATGACTCGACTAGCTTTCCAACGTTTTAAAAAATACCAGAATCCGAGTTTGGGAGTATCCGAGGTGGCCCTACAAAGTTTGGTCTGTTATGCAGCCACTCCTGAGTACGCAGGACCACTCCTAAGCACCCAGTAGTGCCCACTTCTAAGCGCTCAAGACCACTGTCACACCAAATGGGTGAAGAAGTCTTCCACTCACCCCACTTTTTTCATTCAAGTTCAAACCTGGTCACCTGAGTATGCAGGTCTAGTAGGTCATCTCATGATGCCATAATTCCCCCAAAAATATTTCTTTTTTTTATTTTATTTTCAAATTCAAACCCTAATTTTGGCTTGCCTATATATACCCCATGTTCTACCTTACAAAGGGCCACGAAATTTCTCTCTAACTCCCCCTTGTTTGCAAACCATCCCTAATCTTTATCCCCTCTCAGACATTTTCTAAAAGTCTATCATTTTCTCAAGTATTTTTCTAAGAAAAATTCAAGAAAATCACAAAAATATTTTCAGTCTTAGATACATTTAAGGCTCTATTTTCTACTATTTTTCCATCTATTTCCAAGCCTTCAATTCAATCTAAGTAGTAAAGTCTAAGCTTGAAAAGGTATAACCACCTCCATAAGCTACTGTTTTTCCACTTCTGAGGGAGATTAAGGGCTCACACTAGTTCCTCATACTGGTTATAAGTCCATTTGATCTTAATTTCACCACAAGAGCAAGAGGAGCACAAGAAAAAAAAAATTGATTTTCATCACTGGGGCCACATTGGAGCGCTCAAGACCACTCTTGAGCGCCCAAGAGTTCTATTTTTTTGTTGCAGTCTATTTAATCTCCTGTGTTGCTTTCCATGCGAGTTTCTAAGTATTGGGTGTGCACTGATCCCTCTGGAGTCCAGGTAGGTTTATTTTCAATTGCATTGAAGCAAGGTTTGGATGGTTATGACCAGTTCTTAACTGTTTAAGCCTCTTGCTGAGCACATTTGTACGTTAATAGCTTTATGTTTTTGTTGGCAGTATTAGAATATGTTTGGATCTAACCAAATTTGCAGGATGGCTTGACAGCACTCCTGAGCGCCCAAGAGTGTTACAGTAGCAGTAGTTTATTTTCTGATATTGCCCATTTAATGTCGTTTAATTATCACATATTGTATACATGTAATTTTTTTTCACAGAAAACCAAACCAGTTTATTCAGCGTACACCATATGGCATCTACAGATAAGTCAGAATAGACCAAGACGCAAGAAGAAAAAAGAGAGCAGGTACATAAAATAACCAGATCAAATCTGAGGCGACTCCGTCAAACTCTAGAGGTTACGCCAAAACCCATCTCAGAGCCATGCCTCTGCACGAGCCACTGCCTGCTACACACCGACAAATACATGGATCAGCAGACACAAACGCATCGTGTAACACGTATCCAGACAACATACGTCTCGGGATAGTGGTCTTCCATACCAATTGTAAGCCCTTCTCCTCCGCAACCGGTAACCACCAAGTCCACCCAGTCCAGACCGCCAGCGATCGCCACACGCCGACGCAACAAGAGGAGGCCGCCTGTCGAAACCCCAACAGAGCCCACCAAGCCGGACCGGCTCTACATCGGATCTGTTGGAACACGGCACCACGGACGCACCCCGCGCCGACCTCGATAGTCCCCACCTAGCTGTTAAGCCATTCCGATTAAGCCCAAGAACAAAACCGGCGAGGGACGCACAACCTCATCTCGACCGAACCACCCTCACAGTTGAGCAAAACCGATTTACCCGTAATCGGTGGGTGGTCGGCGTAGACCGAGATGAAGAAGAAAACAGGAGAACGGCAACAAGGGGTCGGGGGGAGAGATACCTGCAAAAAAGAAGAAAGGGAGAAAAGAAAAAAAAAATCGGAGCGGGGGGGGGGAGGGCGGAGAGAGAGCCCCAAGCAAGCAGCTGCGCTAGAAAAACTCTCTGGCTGGGTTATAGGAGAGAGAGGGAGAGACAGATGGGGGGAACCTAGCAGAGACATGTACTTGCATACACTACCATTTGCAATACCTGCGGATACGTGTTTAAGTGTTTTCATGGAACAAAATATTTTTAGTAAATTCTACGGACATTGAGTAGAGACCGATCTCGTATCGAGCAAGAGGGGCCGTAAAATTCTTTCCCTTTCGTAATCTGACTTCCGAATCCAAAAGAATCTCTAGTTTTCAATTTCAAACAATCGTTTTCAATAAAAAACGATTTCTCAGATGGCAAACTTTAAATCCGGGTGGCGACTCTTCAATTTTTCTAAACGCATTCATCGGGCCACCCGGAAGATTGCGGGCGCAGTAGCCCACAGCCACAAAATTAAACTTGCACAAAGAAAAATAAAGAACACAAAATTTATGTGGTTCGGTCTCAATACCTACTCCACGCGACAAAACAGAATTTTACGATATTGATCTAGTACAATGAGACAGAAAATTAAAAATCCCCAAGCCCGCGCTCATTAATATTTTTTTATCTCTAGCTCCCTCACTCTCACAATATATTTTCTTTTTTGCTCTCACCAAATGTGTTTCTTTCACACACATACTAAATCCCGAATATGCCTCGGTATTTATAGAGTACTAGTGGATGCCCGTGCCTGAAGGCACGGCGCGACGTATTATAAACACAGTCTAAATGAAATATTAAATTATACTTTTATGATTTTTTTTTATATAACGGTTATTTTTAACTCTATCTCACATGGACTGAGTTTCATGTATGTGCATGTATATCCCACTTCATATGAAAGACGGTTACAAATAACAGTTAAGTGAAAAAATTTTCCTCCTCCCAACAAAATCTGCTTGTCGAAATTTCAAATTCATAGAATAGTCTAACACAACATGTGTTATCAAACTGGTGTAATTCCATTAGTTGCATCCAGGTATAGAAAAATAAGAACCTTAGCAATACAATGCCTAACATAATAGTTTTCGTAAGCTAACATAAACCAAGAATTTTTGTTATAAACATAAGAATTTCCTTAAGCTTACATAGCCAAGAATTCTCGCTCTATTGACTGTAACCTTTCCAAATAGCTAGTGAGATAAATAGAGAGAACATGATATTCATCGAATAAGTCGAATATGTGATAGATACCACGGTATTTACTGTTCATTCAGAGTGGTAGTTTGCGGCTCCGGTATGGAATAGCCAACATTGGTAAACATGAACGGGTATATATCTTCCTTTTGCCGATCAAAAAAAAATTTGAGAGAGGAATGCTCTTTGTAAATATTTTGGTCAATTTGAATTCAATTATTACGTATTTTATAATATAAATGCCCAAATCATGGAATCAATTATGAAATTTCTTTGGCCAATAAAATTTGACCTTTGTAAATATTTTGGTCAATTTGGATTCAATTATTAAATATCTTATAAGATAGATGCCCAAATCATGGAATCAATTATAGAATTTATTTGGCCAATAAAATTTGACCTTAAATTTATTTAGGAAGTCATATATATAGGATATAAAATTAATACCGAATCAGGTTTCGAAAAGGAGAACAAAATTAAATCAATCAAAATCAATTAGAAAAGAAAGAAGTATGTTTAGAAAACGTGTAAATCTTAAAAGGAAATCCTCCTTAATGTTAAAGGGAAGATGATGACCTTGAAACATGGTAAACCCATAAGTTACATTCTAATGGAATATTCTGTATCATGATTTATTGGTAAACCCATAAGTTAAATGACCTGCATTAAGGAAAAAATAAAATGTTAGGAATTGAATAATCCATACCCTGAACTTAGTGGATTACAGTTTCAGTTTCTGAGGTTTACCTCTGACCCTTTCACAGCATCAATCTATAGCCACGAACCATTCATCGATTGAAATGATGGGGAGAAAAGTTTGAAACAAAAGGGATAGGAGGAGGATAAGTAATATGGAGAGGAAGATATACGTCGATAAAATGGGAACAAAATTAATACTTACAAATTAAACCTCAAAAAAAATATAAAAATTGTATAAGAATTGAAATATTGGTAATACTTACAACAACGTCACTCCTACAAATCGGAGTATTTGCAGAAAAATTAACTTGAAAATTTCGTATTACATGCCATCACTCCTATGAATCTGCAAAAAGAAAATAAAAATAAAAATATTAGTAACTCTATAAACAAAGGAAAAACTATAGAAAGTGTAAACAACTTAATGCATAAAGGAGATCCTTTAATTTTTGGAGATTTGTCAGTAAAGAGTTTTGTTAGTAAAGAGTTTTCTTTATAAGCTCTTCCAATTTTTTTTCAAGGTGATAAGGTAATCACGGAAACAAAGGATTCTTTTTCGGTAATAAGGTAATCACAGCAATAAGCTCTTCCTAATTACCAAAAAATCTTTTACCAAAAATCACGGAATCCTAATCACAGAATGCTGAGGGAAATCACCGAATCGTAATCACCAAAAATTATGGAATGCTTTCCTTTTCAGTTTGGAAATCCAGCAAGTCATGGGATTAAAATGTGGAATGTAAAACCATCATTACCAAAAATTCGTTTATGTAGGAAAAAAATTAATGGTTAAGATTTATGGAGTGAATTTATGTGGTTCCCACATGGTCATGAATTGTATTATAGATGATCATATCAAAATTTCCTTATTACGTACTCTTTCTATAATCTAGATGTCCAAATCATGGAATCAATTATGGCATTTCTTTGGTCAATAAAATTTAAATTAAAACTTACTCGTATTTAGGTAGTCATAAAATTTAAAGGGAAATGATTTTGCCACTCTATTTTTTGTTAACGTCACTCCCCTGCAAGTGTATTTTTGCACAATTTTGGTGGAAGACCGCTCTGTTTTATAATATAGATTTGTATTTCAAATTTTGGCTGATTATAGCATTAGGATTAGTCACTAATTTCCGAAATATTATTAGTCAATAAAAGAAAGAGTTGAGATTAGGATTATGATTAATCAATAAAAGAAAGACATGATTGATTTAATTTCCGGAATATAGCATTAGGATTAGGATTATACAATTTTGGCTGATTAAACAATCATGCCTTTCCGAAATATCATTAGTTATAGATTATCATAATTAGTCACTAATTTTATATTAGGAAATATTCATTCGATCTGACGGCTACAAAGTTAATAGGAAGTATGATCGAACGGTTATAGAGGGTGCTCTGTTTGTATGAATGGACATTTTATATTCATTCGATCCGACGGCTACAAAATTAATAGGAAGTATGATCTGACGGCTGGAAGGGTGCTCATATTTATATGAGTAGACAAAAGACCGCTCTGTTTTATAATATAGATTAACTGTTGCCTTTGTTTGATCGGAGAAAACCCTAGCCTTGACGCCCAAGGCTGCCTCGTAATTCCTTTTCCGTAAAAACTTCATTTAGTCCTATAAAAATGCTACTCACACAATAATTCAAACACAATCTCTCACATACATGTGGGCCCCACATACACTTCTATGTATGGATCTCACATCTATGTGAGAGGTTGTGTTTGATGTTGTATTTGAATTGCTATGTGAAAGGAGTTCTAGTCCTAGCTCACCTTTTATTTCCACAATGAATTCTTCTTTAGTAGGATTCTGCCAAAGAATATCTCCAATGCAAATAAGTCTTCCAAATATTAGTGGCCCAAAATCACATGAAATACTATATTCCAAAGCATGGGAAAATTATTCAACTTGGGTGAAGCACAAAAGAATGCACAAGCTTGTCCAAGTAACTAGTTATTTTTAAAAAAAAAAAACTTTAGATAATTGTGCTTCATTGGTCCCCCCAACCCACCACCGAAGAGAGCCAAATGAAAGTGAGAAGCTCGCCTCCTTGTTGTAAATGTTGAAAGTGGCCATCTTTCTGACCAAATCCTGTTGCTTCGTCAGTTGCAGTTTGTAGCATCTTCAACCACATTAGTGTCACTAGGTCCCATCTCTCTCGCTTCCCCTTTCCCTTCAAGTGTTTGGCAACCCTACTCCATGCAAATGATTCTGATTCCAGAAAACGATTGCAAGCCGCGTTTACTTCCCTTGCATCCCCTATAAGAAGTCTTGGATCTTTGAGTTCCTGCTCCAAAACACCGCGTGATCCAACATTGGGCAACAACGAAGGGTGCATTATAAGTAGATACATCATGTAATTTGACAGAGCTTTCGACACTTCCTTGATTTCGTCAATACTATAATCGGATCCAGTACTAGAGGGATCTTCATGACCATCTGCACCCCATTCCATATCTAAACGGTAGCATATTTCTGTTGCGAGGTGCGCGCACTTAATTTGCAGCAGAAAACTACCCCTTGGGTTACCGCCATATGCTATCTCCCAAATTTTCTTCAATTCTGGACTCTCCTGTAACCTGGCGGATGACATCCAATAATCCGAAATCACATTGTATATCAAGCCGGGCTTCCCAACAGTTTGTATAGAATACGAAGTCGTGTGTAGATATCTATTCCACTGCTCCTCATAATTACGCCCTACCAGTGACCTGATTATTTCTCTACTTGGACTCTGAACGTCAGGCTTGTGAACTTTGAGATAATAACCAAGTAGATCAAATTGCCCCATCGTTTTAGACCAGTTCTTTTTCTTGTTGAAAAGGCTTGGAAACTTTTCACTCAATTTTTCCACCCATTCCTTTTTGCCATGTTTAATTAACCAAAGCATTACCCAATTAGAGGAAAATATTGCAATGGCTGCATAAATCTCCAAAGCCAGAGCTCCCACTATTAATACACCTGTAATTGCAATATCAATCTCACGCCAATATTTCTGATCTTCACGATCATCTTCTTCCGTCGTCTCTAAATGTAGGATCTGAAAGATCAATCCTACTAACACAGCCACCGTAGAACCAAAGCTGATACAACGCATAGTAAAACCTTCCTTGCTATATATTACGGGGACCTTGGTATATAACAAATCGTACATGAGTCCCATTTCGACCTCCACAGCATCACACATATTACTAGCTTCAATATTTGGGAAATCATTCACACTCAAATAATGGCCCTCATTCGCCAAATACGTCATAAATTCCTTTAGACGTGTATGGCCCACAATCAAAGCACGCACATATTCATGGTCCCCGTCGCTATACTCGTCTTTGAGACAAGTTAGATAACCGAAGGGTATAGTATCTTTGTAATTGTCAGGGCTCACCAACTTGAGACCCCAAGTTCTCTCCCCGTACTTGATAATTCCCGCTACCAACGCCGGAAATGACATATACGACAACCATAAATTTTTCCACGACATCAAAATAACATAAATCGCCACAAAAAGGTGAACCACTAATCCCATGAAGTGCCTCATCCACAACTGATTATCTTGTAAAGCGTAAGCAGTTATGCTATCGGGTCCGCCAAGGTGTAGCAAAAGCAATGGTGCCCATATGGCCCATAATACGTTGCTTTTTTCACGATTGCCTTGGGCATTAGAGAGTTTGGCTAGAGCAACCGTTGCTACCCAGTCTGCCATTAAATAGGCCAACCAAACAAGAACGATAATCCGCACCGATGATTTATATTTTCTCCGGTTCCCAAGTACAGAAAGAATTTTTTGTAAGGTTAAACTGAGCAGAACCAGTACTCGAAGATTCCACGCGTCCCAAAGTGTCAATAATGTTGGAATCGGATCCATCTCACCCTAACTGTTTGTCTTCTTGATACATCAAAATATGGGGGGGAACAAAATTAATTAAAAGGATGAAAGTATTACAGCCGACATATGAATACAACCCTGCTACTTGCACATGTGTTTTTCACATATCTTGCACATAAATTTTTGTGGGTCCTATATCGGGGTCCCACTAAATGATCCAAACTGCTCAACTTTTTTAAAATATTTTTTGGAGGGTTCCAGTAAAAAATCAGCTTCAACGAATATCGGTAAGGGCTTTCTTAGAATTCGTAGGGCAAAACAGAATGATTCGTACTACGATTTCTGAGAAAGCCCTTATCAATATCCGTTGAAGCTGATTTTTTACAGAAACCCTCTAACAAATATTTTTAAAAAGATGAGCAATTTGGATCATTTTGTGAAACCCCGATATGGGCCCCACAAAAATATATGTACAAGATATGTGCAAAAAACATATGTGTGAGAATCATTACCGTAATTTGTCGGAGCGTAACAACATGGTTCAAAATACTTAAGCCCAAATTATTTAGTAGCAATAAAACGTATTATATACTGGTTTCCAACAATGGTCAACAAGTATGTAATTAAATTAAGGACAAAGTCCACTTTGACCCATATGGTTTTGGTCATGTGCGAATAGAACCCTTATGGTTAAAAAATATGCACATAGTCACTGTGATTTTAAAAATGTGAGGATAAACCCCCATGCCGTCATGTTTTTCAACCACATTAAAAGACCGATATGCCCTCATCTTTTCATTTGATTCTTCTTCTTTCTTAAATCTAATCAATCCATCCCCTATACCAAAAATTGGATACGAACCGTTGATATTAGAGAGTTTGATGAGTACTACATCAATACCAAAATTCAAGTTGATCAAAAAATGAAAATCTCATGGTCGAATCGAATTTATTATGAAATTAAATTTTCAAATTTGATTTTACCAAGAATTAGATCACTTGGTTATTGATACCTGATTGAGATGTTTTTTTTATAGAGATACTATATTCTTTATTTAATACATTATAAACGGCTTAGATTAGATTCTAGAGGCGTGTGAGATACACCTCTATTAATATGGATGAAAAATATAACAGTATGGGATCTATTCACACATTTTTAAAATCACAGCGGGTTATATGCACACTTTTGAACTATGAGTGTATCCGCACATGGCCCAAACCACGAGGAGTGAAAGTGGACTTTGCCCTTAAATTAACTAACCCAATATCCTATATTTGCATGTTGACTTCATTATGGGATCTATTCACACATTTTTAAAATCACAGCGGGTTATGTGCACACTTTTGAATTATAAGGAGTGTATCCGCACATGGCCCAAACCACGAGGAGTGAAAGTGGACTTTGCCCTTAAATTAACTAACCCAATATCCTATATTTGCATGTTGACTTCATTAATTTGAGACAATGTATAAGAATCAAAATTAACCTATACACGTATGCGATATGGAGAAGTATGACATAACGAATTCTCTTTCGTGACTCTCAAACAGCTAGAATGAAAAAAATTACGCAGATGGTAGTGAGCCACAACTAAAACCCGCACATGTGGTCATGACCCTCGGTTGGATATTTATCTCTAAGATCACCGAAGGGTATTCTATGTAAGTGTTTATCGTCGCTCACCGACTTGAGAACTCACGTTCTCGATAACTCCCGCTACTAACGCCGGAAGCAACATTCACGAGAACCATGAATTTTTTCACGACATTAGAACAACATAAATCACCACCAAAAGTTGAACTGGTAATCCCATAAGGTGTCTCATCCATAACTAATTATTTTTCAAAGAGTAAGCAATTATGTTGTCGAGGCTGCCAAAGTATAGCAAAAGCAACGGTGCCCATATGGCTCATAATACGTTGCTAGTGTTATGATCACCTTGGGTGTCTAGGAGCCCGTCGAGAGCAACATTCGCCACGCAATCGGCCAGTAAGTAACCCGACCAAACTAGGACAATATTAATCCATCGTGACAAGATATACCATCTACGACCTACATGTATGGAAAGGATGACTTGTAAAGTGAGACTGAGTAGAACAAGTATGCGAAGGTTCCAGAGTCTCCGCACCCATATTGGGATCGGATCAATGTTTATTTGATTATTTTCAAATCCTTGCAAGATTCACTTTGAATTAGTTATCAAAATATTTTTTTGCTTCACCTCTAAAACTTACCCAATATCCTATTTTTACAAGTCCCTATATTTTGCTTAATGGGGTCTAATGCGCTATTCATCCAATCTTTGGGACTATAGGTAATATCCATCTTTTAGTTCTTAAAATCTCATAAGGTCAAGCGACCTCGTAATTCAACACATAACGTTGACACTGTTGGCAAAGTTGAAAAAATATTTTATTATACCAAATTAAAAACTAATTCCTATAGCTTGTTACAAATTCAAGTAAACTTGAAAATTCGGATAATAAACACAGCAATTAAAGAGAGATTGGGAGTAAAATGTCTAGAGAAAGTGAAAGGATTATGAAAAAAACCTGATAACACTTCACTGCGACCAAATTAATAGTGGATTAATCCAATGGGGCTGTCAAATAAATTAGAAAAACAAACAATAACGCAGTTAATTAGGATCATCCCTAACAAAAAAGAGAACAAAAATATAACAAACAAGTACCGAAAACAGAAGTTAAGCTGGGACACTGATTGATAATAAGTTTGTGCCTTGAGAGGTCAATCAAAAAAAAAAAGTTTTCAGGAGGAACATGGACGAAGCGAGATTATGAAAGAAAGAAGTAAAAAGTTTAACCCATGCAAGAAATAGAGAAATACGTGGATAAGTACCAATTTTCGGTTGGGCATTATAGGTGCAATTCAGTACGTCCACGTATACTCCTACCGACCACTCCTTTCTCACATATGTGTGGCCGACTCCACAATTAAATATTTGGAGCCAACACATATGTGAGGAATAACCACTTTTTAACATAAAAAAAAAAAAAAAAAACCAAATGTGGGTTCAAATGGTTGAGATTTTAAGCCCTTTCCATAAATATGATGAACTTGAGAACTAATCTTATATTTAGCTCGGCCCGGTTTGACATGCCTATTACATGTTTTTATGTTTATCGGCAACAAGATTATATTAAAACTCGACAAAGGATACGTCGAGGGGAGGACCAAATACTAGCCACAAAGAATGAAGCGTAGTATGAGGCCAAGGGAGAAAACAAAAGAAAAGAAAAAAAAGGAAAGGAAAAGGCATCCAATGAAAAATTAAATTGGTCCAAAAGAGAGAACAAACTAAGGCTCCAACACACTTTTATTCATTTGTTTACGCTACTAATTTAAATACTTAAACAAAATTGATACTATATATTATTTCCCAGTTACGTACTATATATTAAATTGGTCCATATAGGTGTTGTTATTGTGTAATACTTACAACCTTGACCCAAAACCAATCTGACAGAGATGCGCGTAAGTTGGCCCGGACACTTGAGTTATAAAAAAAAAAATATGACCTCACCCGGCCTAAGTGAAAACATAGCACATAAAATGCAAACATATCACGTACATACAATTAAAATCATAAATGTTGAGTACTAAATGAATTTGTTGGATTCAACTCAAAAAATCCTATTAATACATTGAGCGGATGCTGGGGACGAATAAATTGAAATTTTGAAGCAAGGAAATGCAAAGGTAAATGTCCAAAACAATATATGTAGTAATTCTTAATCGTTAAGAAATTAATATTACTCTTTATAAAATAAAATAAAATAAAATAAAAAGATATTCCTCTTGGGAAAAATGTGGTACCTTGCTTGTGGTGTAGCTTGTGATGAATTGGAAAAGAGAACATATAATACATGGTGTTCTATATATTACGTCCAACTCCTATCTCTAAGAATTGAAGCATGAATTCGAGTTATATTTTCTATTTCACAACTATGTAACGACTAATTAGGACCGACTCCGTAGTGGGCTAATAACTTGTCGGAGCATAACAACACAGTCCAAAATACTGAAGCCTAAGTTCTTAAGTAGCAATGCACGCGCGGCGGTGTATCATATACTGGTTTCAATTCAAACAATACAAAAAGAATGTAATTAACAGCCACAAAGACTATTCTTGTGAATTCTTTAGTCTCGCGTTGAAGGCCTGCCTTTGATTGAACCAGGGGAGGGGATTAATCGAGGTGTGCGTATGCTGGCCCGGACATCTTTACCCATCGAACCAAAATAAAAAGTACGTAATTATCTAGTATATTCCATTTTGCACGTTTTTATTTAATGTATAAATGGGTCATATAAGAAATTTCTCAAACTTGTGAATATACGCTATATTCATTGTTATTTCTTAAATACCGGTAGGTTAAATTGACCTCACAATTGAACAAGTAGCGTCGGAAAGAATGCTCCTAAAGTTGCGAAAATAAGTTTATTTGAGCTTGCTCCCCTTGAGCTCCTCCGATCCATCTATGAGGTGATGAGTTCGACCCCCACCAACACCGCCCCCATACCCCGTTAGAACTAGGTTAGTGTAGGATTTTCTATGTTAAAAAAATAAATAAAAACAAAGAACAAAATTGAACCAAATTCGACCATCAATGCAGTTTTTCCAGTAACTGAAGACATCTGGTATGAGAAGGACGATATTTTATCTTCAAACAAAGCAATCAATGAAAGCAAACACCAATCCAAGCCACTTCTGAAAACATAACAAGAAAATAACTGCACGATATTAATAAGTTATTTAAAAAAAAAACTAATAATTTGGGTTGAACCCATATGAATCCATATATAACAAAACAGATATCACATACAATTAAAAAAATGCACGTATGATGAGTATTTACCGATCGAATTTGTTGTATTCCACACAAAAACATACGAGGAGTACTTAATACATAAGATATCCCATACAACAAGGAATTAAATAGAAATTTGGAAGCAAGGAATTAACTACGAAAGTAAATGTGTCCAAAACAAAAATCATAAAACGAATACTCCTACTATCTGATGAGTGATAAGTATTTCTCTAATCTTGGAAGAATGTGCGAGCTTACTTGTTGTGTAGCTTGTGATGCCTTGGAAACGAGAAGAGATATATGGTGCTATGTATGTTACAACGTACTACGACCCCTGCTTCTGTCCTCATATTTATAGGGTAAAAAAGTACCAAAGAAAAAAAAAAGGCAGAAATGATATTGGTACCGACGGGGTCGGTACCGATATCGTAGGGACGGCCGCGCCAGGCCGTCTCCGGCCACCGGACGGCCGATCCGAGCCGTCCAAAAATTCTAAAAAAAAAAACGAGGGGGCCAACGCGGGAATCAACGGCATCCGAGGTGTGTAAGGTGCTTGATCCGAGCACCCTTTTTTAGTGTATATATGTATATTCGCGGGAATATACATATATACACGAAAAAAGGGTGCTCGGATCAAGCACCTTACACACCTCGGATGCCGTTGATTCCCGCGTTGGCCCCCTCGTTTTTTTTTTTAGAATTTTTGGACGGCTCGGATCGGCCGTCCGGTGGCCGGAGACAGCCCGGCGCGGCCGTCCCTACGATATCGGTACCGACCCCGTCGGTACCTGTAGCATCACTCAAAAAAAGGGGAAGGGGAGAAAAGGAATATATATTTCTTTGCTTGGAATAATGTTAAAGAATATGATAGAGAGAACAAATTACTTACTTCTAACCAGCTACTTTGTTAGAATAGAATAAATTATTTGCTTGCAATATGGTTTGAAGACAAAAGGACCGAGAATGGCTACAAGATAGCACATCCGCATTTATCGAAAAAGATACCATAGCTGCAATAACATTAATCTCATGGGAAAGTTTACAATACACACCCTTAAAAAGATGTACCATATGCACTTATTTTATGGTTCATTCATAAATTTTAGAAATGTTTCATACTTTTTATTCTAGAATTCATAACTTTTCAGAAGTACGATTTGCAACATTTTTATTATGATTCATAACATTTTGGTGTATCTCATAGCTTTTATACGATTTGTAACTTTTTAACAATACGATTCGTAATATTTTCTCTATAATTCATATCATTTTTGGGGTACATATGATACACATCCAAATAAAATGTGTGTATTGTAGTCTTTGCCTTTTCTCAGAGGCACATCTAATGGCACTAATCAATTTCCCTTGCTCGTCATGATCAATCGGACTGAAAGTTGGCTTCGCCTACGGAGTCCCCCTTGTTGGAATGAAGCCAGGAAATACAATAAAGAATATGTGCAAAAAAATATATATAAATTTTGTTATAATTAAAAAGTATTTCTCTTGAAAAATGGGGGACCTTGTCGCGTAGCTAGCGATGCATGCTTGAAGGGATAAATGGTGCTATGTATATTACTATATTAGAGCATCCACTGCGAGGAACACAACATTTTCCGTGTGAAAGTGTCCACATGGCTAAATTTAGAGTTCATTTCACTTAGTTAAGGGGTAGTTAGGCAATTATAAACTCATGTGAAGTATAATGGGCTAGCTAAAAGTCTAATTAGTTAAAAAAATTAAAATAATGAATTAAATTTTTGAAGGTCCACTCTTGCATGGCTAGAAGGTAACACTTTACCATTTTCTAAATTTAGCTTATATATTAACATATCCAATTTGTGCTAAAAATGCCCAACTGTCGAGAAGTTGAATGCGAACTTAAATACCATGGGTCCATAAAATATTGCAGAGGTCTAAGCCTCGTATGCTTACCTGCAATATTGCATAATTCTTTTTTTTTTTGTATCTCATTATTGTTTCGTTACTACAATTGTACTACACCCCCGCTAGTGAACGGTGTTGAGGTGTGTGTACGATGGACCAATTGATTCATATCTCATCAAAAATTGCTTTTGTATTATGACGGACCTATTAATTCATATTTGTCATCAAAATTTCGTGTTTGCTCAAAATTGCACGGGCAACCGATCGCAAGTCTAAATTTATACAATAACTTCTTCACTTGCGTAGGTTGATCTCCACATTATGCTACCCAAGCAACATAGAGCCTGCCTGTTTGCTAGCCGAATTAAGTTTGGAGGATTAAATAAGAATTGTGGATAATAGGAGGATATGATAGGAAGGAGAGATTATTTTATTTTTGGTTTGGCTGGTTGCTTTTAATTATGCAAAAAGTTTGAGCACTGGCTTTTTGCATAATTAAAAGCTACGTTCCCTCACCAACTCCTATCAATTACACTGGCTTCTCCATGACCCCCTCGCGACGGCCAGTAAGGCCTGCGTTTTCCATCGCCTCCCGCCCATAGTACGAGTTGTCTGATTCCACATGGTAAGCATTCCCAAACGGATGCTGTAGTAAAAAATTATTGCACTTAAGGTGTTTGATGAATTGCTTCTTTCGGCATTGAAAATTATCCTAACATGTTTCACACGTACGTATTTTCCTTTTCCGCCTCTCTGATGATTAGGAATATGATAGGCTAGGAATGTGAGAGTTTTGTAAAGAAGCTATTACATCTTGTTCTTCACTAACACTTGAAATATCAAACCCACCCGTATTATTACCACAATCGTCCGTTTTGAATCTTTTCCAAAAGACACCAAAATGCAAAAAGATGCAACGCCCACTCTCGCGCCTCCTAAAAGAAGCAACGTTCTGAAGTCTGAACCTTCGTGTTTGATGTAAACGAAGCAGTAGCTTGGGAAGACATTGTAAATGATATGATTAGTTGTTCTTCTGGAAAATGACAGGCACAGAACACATGTTGAGCAAAGTTAATTTATACTATTATTTCCAGGATGTATTCTAAAATAGAATTACCACATCAGACCTTGTATTATTTATCTCGTCTTTTATCAATTTCTTGGTCTTTGCCTACTGAACTAATTCAGAGATTGCAAGAAGTAGAGAAAAAAGAAAAAGCATATTGGGAAATCTTAAACTTGTCAACAGCCCAGTTGATGTTTAGTACCCTTAGATGAAAGATAATGGAAACAAAATTGCATCAAAATGTGTAAGGCACATAAAGCTGGCTTTATTTTGTTCTTAATTATGTTTTTTTTTGTCTAAATTAACTGCTTTGGTGCAGTGACGATAATAACATGGAACTTTTTTCCCCATTTGCTTGCTTTGAACAAAAAACATACTGTAAAAGATTGATAGATTAAATATGTTATGAGGTAATGTATTTGGTCAGTATGACTTTTTCTCCTTCATCAGAGAAAACATCATCAAGGTATAAGGGACGTTGGGAGCATTTGGAACCAATAACAAAGCTCCAGCCAAACATTTGCATGAAGAGTTTTGAGACACTACTACGAGCTTCGGTGGCAAAATTGGTACGTATTTTTTACTTGCATATTTAGTAGGGGTGTCAAATGGGCTTGGGTAAGTTATAACTGGGTTGGGTCATTAATGGGTCATTGACCCATTTAGACCAAATTAATTAGGAGTCCAATTACTCACACCCAACCCAACCCATTTATTTAAAATCAAACCCAATCCGCCCATTAACCCAATTACAATTAAAAAGTCTTGTATAAGCTCGGCTCCGGCCAGTCCAGCGACCACAAATTTGCAGTGCTTTTCCGGTGAATTTTCCGGCGATTTTCACGAAATTCGCAATGCATTTTCCGGCAGCTTTCACAAAATTCGCAGTTTTTTTTTTTCGGCGATCACAAAATTCGCAGTGGGACTTGAGAATGTGCTTGACGTTGGAAGGGTTGGCCGTGAAGATCTGGGTGCAGTGGAGGTGGTCACGGCGGTAGTGCCGGTGCGGTACCGATTAGACAAGGAGATACGGACCGAGAAAAAAAGTCTTCAATTCGGCGATGCGGATGATTTCTCGATGGAGCTGAAAGTGGAGTGAGAGACTGGAATTCAATGAGGAGAGAGAAATGTCAGAGCTTAAGGTTATTATTGTCAAAGACCCAAAATTTTCGAGTTCAAACTTAAGTTTCAGACTCGTACAGTAAATGAGTCGAGCTCAACACTCTAAATCCTCGGCTCGTTTTGTATAAGCTCAGCTCGAACCGGACTCGGCTCGTTTACAAACAAACAAAGTTTGAGTTTGAATTTTTGGTTCGTTTAATGTACGAGTTTACTACAAAACTCGGCTCGACTCGGCTTGTACTGTAACTGGAATTCGTAACATGAAACTATTCAAACCGAGTCACCAGTTCTCGATTTGACCAAGAAAAAGGTTTGCTTCACGTAACATGTTTACTTTTGTTTTTTTAATTTCTGTGGAAGTTCTATTTTTTTGTTGGGTAATATTCATGACCCATTGGACATTTAAGTTGACCCAATTGAAACTCAATTAAGACCCAATAATAAATGGGTAAGATGAGTTTGGACCCATTCTAACCAATTAATAAATAGGTTGGGTTGGATCTATTTTTTAATTGGTGGGTTTGGATTTCTTAATGGGTAGGGGTTCAATTTGCCATCTTTAATATTTAGTGGTTATTTTTTGTGTGAAGTTTGCTCTAACCTATTGTGATTTAAGGCTTGTGTGGATCGCCTCGTTGTCTTTGAAACTTGACCGCTTAACCTCTTTGCAGCTTCTAGACATGTATAGTCATATTTTCTGTTCTAATTAACAAACAAAATATGCATAGTCACATTTCCCTGTGTGAAAAGACATACTTGAGAGTAGGATAACACGTAAGATTTGAAAGAGTAAGAGAAGCATTTGGTGCATGCCACTAGAATTAAGGGAAGGTACGCAGGGGCGGAGCCAAAAATTTTGGTTAGTGGGGTCAAAAATTAGATTCATATGCAATATATTTTTTCTATGCACAAGTCCAAAAACTAAAGTAAGAGGTTAATTATAAGATCGATATGCCTACGAATGCTGTGCACATATGCTATTGCTTCATACAAATACAATGGCTTTCGTGTTACTCCGTAGAGCACACAATGGTTATTCCATTTCCCTTGCTAATGAAGCTGAAGCAGCTAGAATGGCATCGGGTGGAAGAAGCAGCTTGAAATTACGTTGATTTTTGGGGAGATGCTCAACTCTCTATCAAATTTGCTTGGGGGATATTCAGTACACTTGCAAATTGATCGCTGCTTATCTCCAAGATAATATACCAGTTCTATAGCCTTCATTCCTAGACATGCTAATTGGTGGTACATGAGATGGCATTTCGGGTTTTAAGTGAGAAGTCCTCAGCTACCTTGTAAGTAGATGAAAATTTTTTTGGGTAGATAAGCCTATGAAGCTCCTTGTCAAGTGTATTGGTGCAAATGATTTGGATATCAGTGATCATGGGAGATTGTGTTTTTCATTTGCTGCTTTGGTATTTATTTCTTTTACTAGTAATTCTAAAAGAAGACAGAGTAATGTGACATTGACGTTAGACGTTCACAACTTTACGTGCAGAAAAAGAAGAAGAGTTTGTGTACGTACTGAAAATTTGAAAAGGGAATCTATTGACCCTCATCTACATAAGGATTTATAAACCAAATCTATGTAGCACCGACACTCCAAAAGGACATCGTGTCCACGTATTGAACACATGGACACGCCCAAATACGTATTGGACACGCCACGTGGCGTGTCTAATAATTTTTATTATTTTTTGATGGGGGACACGGTTGGGGACACACCAGGGACACGGCTGAGAGTCAAAATGTAATATATATATTTTTAAATTTGAGGGGTTAATATAAAATTATTCAAAAATATTTGGGTTAAATTATAATTATACATTTATTTGGACCATGGTAATCTTATACATTCATATAGGACATATCTTCATCAACAGTGGAAGAAAAGAAAAAATATATGTATATATATATATGTATTTATTTATTTATTTATTTATACACGTGACGTGTCCCCCGCCGTGTCCGTATCTTCATTTTTTTAGAATTGCCGTGTCCCGTTTATTAATTGGTTAGATAGAACCAAGGAGCCGTGTCCCGTGTCCGTGTCCGTATCCGTGTCCGTATTTATGTCCGTGCTACATAGAACCAAATTAAAGTGAGAAGCTCGCCTCCTTGTTTTAATTGCTGCAAGTGGCTATTTTAGCTTGTGATGAATGGGAAAAGAGAACATATAATATATGGTGCTCTATATATTACGTCCAACTCCTATCTTGTATTTATAGGATAAAAAAATACCGAAGAACAAACAAAGGGAAGGGAAAGAAGTGATTCCTTACTTGCAAAAGTAGTAAAGTAAATAAAAGAGACACAGTGTGTGCGAGAGAGAGAACAAATTACTAGTACTTACTTTTGACAGAAAAGGGGGGAGAGAGAGAGAGAGAGAGAGAGAGAGAGAGAGAGCAAATTACGTAGAATAAATGATTTGCTTGCAATGTGGTTTGAAGACGGAAGAACCCTTCCTCTTCAAATATTAATAAAATCTTTTAGCTTTTCAAAAAAAAAAAATGACAGTAGAAACCTCCTTTGGAAGGTATGGAATGGAATAAATTTTTTGCTTGCAATGTGGCTTGAAGACAGAGTCACAGAAGAGCCCCCGTTTGGAAGGAGTAACAACTATATTCATTGCCTTGGAAACCGGATGTCATATATATGTCCTTTACCACAACATATTATTATGGGACTCGTGAATTTAGGCCCCGTTCCAGAACACCTTCTTAAAAAATAAGTACTTATTTCACATTTTCAAACTCAAAAATAATATCAATGAAAAATAATTTTTCAAATTTTTTTGCACCGTATTAAAGATCTCATTGAGATCTATCAAACAAGATCCATAGTGATAGAAAAATTATTTGTGTAACCACGTGATTTTTGAGCTTGAAATTGCCTTCTTAAAAAATAAGTACTTATTTATCGTTCCGGAACGGGGCCTTAGTCTGTCATATTCCTTTATCATTTTCATGGGATCAATATGTTAGAATTTGTGGCTCATATTATGAGAGGTACGGAGAAGTTTAAGAATAAAGGCCAGTTGCGAGCGTAGTGGAGTGGAGCGAGTGGAGCAAAACGCAATGAAGCGGAATGGAACGGAGTGAATAGAGGAGTTATGGTATGGTGTTATTAGGGTAGGAATAAATGAGGTATAAATATGGGAAAATGACGGCCAATGACGTGTTTTGATAATTAATATCCGTTAAGGATATTTTCAGTATTAACAAATGTTCTTAGCATGTCTTTGACGGGTATTAATTATCAAAACACGTCATGGGCCGTCATTTTCTCTATAAATATTGCTCTATTATAAAACTCTATGTACTGTGATCATCAATAAAAAGACTGATATCTCGTTTCTGTGGACGTACCTAGTTTTGGAGAACCACGTATATTGCTGTGTTGATTTCTTTACTATTTATACTCATGAATCATGTGTGTGTTTCGATCCTAACACAATTTGTCTAATAAATCTTAAACTCCTGTAAAAAAAATAAATAAATTGAATTGTAGAGGAATCAGTGTGTTAAATGAACTTGACCTGCTCCGTTCGTGACCCGAAGGGGTATCCAAGTTCGGTAAAGAATGAAGGACCCCAACCACAGGGGATCTACCATACACGTATCAAGTTATATGGCTCTACATTAATACAACCTATCCCTTTGCCGGATTCTAGTTGGGTGTAGCTGTTGGAAAGCGGAAGCGACACAAATTCGTGCACTAAACAAACTCAACTTTTACTGATTTCTAACACAAATATTTTTACAAAATTACACCTCTCTCACTTACACCTCACAACTCTATTTCTCACATCCACTGGTGAGGGGGGAGTCTCCCGCGGGGGCTCCCTGATCATGCGCGTGAGCGCGCGCTCTCTCTCTCTCAATGCAACCAGTATCTTATAGAGGGACTCCTGCAATTGTTCATAGCCATGCGAGGCTTCCAAGTCTTCCTCTTTTCACATATGGGGACACGCTCCAATAATTAAAGATTAAATCCAAGGCAATGTACCTCTAAGTCCAGAAAATATAAAGTAATTCCCACCAAGTCTCTTCTAATTAACAAAACACTAAAACTCTATAAAAGTATCTAAAACCCTAAACACTGAAAATGCATAATTCCTAGAGCACCCTATGAAAGTGTCTTAACCTCATGTTATCCTATAAAAATGGCTAAACCCCTAGGGTACCCTATGAAATAGCCTAAAACTCCTATAAAAGTGCCTAAATTGCTAAAATCTTATAATAGAAAAGTGCACCCTAAAATTCCTATGAAAATATCTAAACCTAAACCCTATGGCTCTATGAAAGCGCCTAAATCTAAACCCTAGGATATCCTAAAACCTAAAATCATCCAGTGACTATTTAGCTTCAACTAAAGATTGGTATAACATCTCTTCACAGAGCAAATTCAAAGAGATCGATCAAACCTTATAAAATCTAGTTCAACACAATCTAGCTTCTATGGACAATAAAAAGCCAAAATGAAGAAACAAAATATATGCAAATTAAAGCCAGCATTAATCAACTATGTGAAATGCTTCCTCAATTCCTGCAACTGTAGAATATCCTTTTGATAGGGAGCACGCAGTATCTCAAGTGTTTTTTTTTTTTTTTTGGTTCACTTGATAACTGTCGAAAGCCAAGCAGAAAATTAAGAACACAAATTTGTCTAATTGGCCACAATAGCTTTTCGCACCTTATGTTCAACCAGTATTGCTTATTAGATTATTCAAAATGTACGAAAATTGTACAATCAACGGTATTACACCAACATTTTGCTACGTATAAATATGGAAACCGAAATTCCGGTTTTCACGCAAAATCATCAATCAAAAGAATTGTTTAAATACTATAGATACCTTCTTCTTCTTCTTCTTCTTCTGCAAATGCTACAGATACCTAGGGTTTCTCGTTTCGATTGACAACCAACAAAACTCAAGAAGAGACGCATGTAGTTACCTTCAATGCATCACCGCATCAGCCACCCTTTCTAATAGATTCGCAGTTATAATCTCACGTTCCTTTTTGTTACAAACATAAATCATGTCCACAAATCGCATCAAAACATTGCAATGATTGCATCAAACATAAATTATGACTTGATAGCATCTAGAACTATTAGAAATATGCCTTGAATTTGGGAATGGTCGAAAAGATATTTGACTTCTTAAAAGATTTGTTTCCTTGTTGGTTTAGACTTTGGGTACAAGAAATTTTGTTTGGGCAAGTATTGATTTTAGGAAGTACTATGTGGCTATAAATATAGCCTTATTCTCCTCATTAGTTTTTGGATTTCTTGAGTGAATCCTTTTGGAGAGGCCCCTAAGGGGTCTCTCATGTTGAAGATTAGATATTAGGATTTTGGTTTATACTCTATTGGATTCCACCTAGGGTTTTAGTATCCCTATTTGGTTCTGCCAGAGATTTGTCCCTAGATATCTGTAATTGTATGCTTCAATGAAAGTTACGGATATAGCCGGCTCTGTGTGTTATCTTCTTGTTTATAGTCGATCCTCTTGCTCTTCTCCCATGGACGTACCCAATTTGGAGAACCACATAAATGTTGTGTTCTTGATTTTCGCTTGTTGTTTTGTTTATATTCTCAATTTCTTTTTTGACACAACAAGAACTGCGATTGACTGTTATGTATGTGGGGCGACTTCATATTCTTTACTTGATATATCATTGAGCTGTCTTATAAATTCTTGAGTTCCATGTCAAAAGAATTCTCGATTGTTAAAATATGAGAGAAGAAATATTTTATTGCATTCGATAATAAAACTGTATAATGAGGCATTTATTTATACAAGGGGAAGGAGCCTGACTATGGAAGGGAATCATCCAATTATAATAAAATCGTAATCAATAACAATCAAGTCAAAATCTCAATATCAATATCACGATATTATTTAGTATATGCAAGGATTTTAACAACGATGTTTGTGGGTATGCATTGCTGATAGCCCTCGAGAGTTCATTTTATTTGGTTGCATTCTATTTTCTTTGCTCAAGAACTAGCAAAGTGTAAATTGGTGTGTGTGATAATTAAAGTGTCAAAATATTGATATTTTGGTCCTCCAAACTACATTTATTAGTCTTTTATATTTGTAACTTGATATTTATTTTACCTTTTTGTGCTTATAGGTTGTTAGGCTCATTGTCCAAAATTTTGGATAAAACGTGATTTAAAAGAACTGCAGGGTCAAAATATGGAGTTACTCAAAGTTGGATTGTGATTTGCGAGATTTCAAAACACGTCGGTGGCACTTTGACAGATTGTTAAACTACTTTTCCTCTATTTTGATTGATATTAATCTTGAAAATTGTATTTTGACTTATCCTTTAACTATGAAATGCAAGGATATTGCTAATTTTTTTTACTTATTTGTTGAGTAAGGCACAAGACATAGAGATACATTTTACGTTGAATCTTTTCAGTTATAACTCGGTCCCTCGAGATTTTTAATCCTAGCCAGCCCCGCCCACTGTTGCTTGTCGTGATCAATCTAACTGAAATTGGCTTCGCCTCTAGAAGCCAGGAAATACTAAAGTATTTGTCCAAAACAAAAACAATTAAATATAAATTCGGGTATAATTAAAAGGTATTTCTCTTGGAAAAACAGGGGACCTTACTTCTCGTGTAGCTAGTGATGCTTGAAGGAAGAGATAAATGGTGCTTCGTATGTTAGAGCATCCACTACGAGGAAGATAACTTTTTATATGTTAAAATTTGCTAATTTTAGCTCCTATAATTACTTATCTAATGTATGCTAAAAGAAATAAAAGAAGACGAGAAACGTGACATTGACGTTACAAGTCGTTCACAACTTTACATCCGGACAAGGAAATCTAGTTATTTTCAAGCATCCTATGATCTGATTCCTATGAGAAAAAAATATTATATGGCGGTGGCCTGGGAGGCCTAGTCATATATGGGGGATTAATTAACCAAATTAAAGTAAGAAGCTCGCCTCCTTGTCTTAATTGTTGGAAGTGGCTATTTCTCTGACTATAACCTTTCTCGCCGCGAGTTGCATTGCGCAGCATCCACAACCACAATAGTTTGATTGTTTCCCATCTCTTTGGCTTCTCCTTTCCCTTCAAACGTTCGACAATCTTACTCCAACTCCACTCATATCCTTCCATGCTCAACAAATTACGGCAAGCCGCGTTTATGTCATGTGCATCCCTTGTAAGACGTCTCGGTTCGTCGAAGAAAAGCTCCAAAACATGAAGTGACCCAACATTGGGCAACAGTGAAGGGTGCATCACAAGTAGATACACCATATAATCCGACAGAGCTTTCGACACTTCCCTGTTTTGCTTCCACAACGAGGAATCGGATCCGGAGGCGGAGGGATCATCTTCACCACCTACATCCCATTCCATTTCTAAACGGTAGCATATTTCGGTTGCCATGTGCACGCACAAAGTTAGCTCGAAAAAAGTTTCCCCCATGTCGTTACGGTCTTTTAGTATCACCCAAACTTCGTCCAATTCACGGGTCAAGCTGTCGAACATTCTCGAATCAATATAAGGATCACAAAGCTCTGAAATCGCATTGTATACCAGAGGATGTACAGAATATGCAGTCTTGTGTCGATATCTATTCCACTTATCCTCATAATTACGCCCTAACACCTTCCAGGCTATTTTACTACTTGGACTTCGAACCTCGCGGTCACGAATCTTGAGTAAATAACCAAGTAGATCAAATCGCCCCATCATTCGAGACCAGTTTTTCTTCTTGTTGAAAAGCCATGGAAATCTATCACTCAACCATATCACCCATTCCCCTCTACCCCGTTTAATTAGCCAAAGCATCATCCAATTGGAGGAAAATAGTACAACGGCTGCATAAATCTCCAAAGCTACAGCTCCTACTATTAATACCCCTGTAATTGCAATATCAATCTCATGCCAATTCCCTTCATCATCTTCTCCCCTGGTCTTTAAATGTACAATCTGAACGGTTAATCCCAGTAACACAGTCAGTGTACCTCCGAAGCTGAAACAGCGCATAATAAAACCTCCCTTACTGTATATTACGGCGGCCTTTGTATATAGCAAATCATACATGAGTCCCATTTCAACCTCCAGCGCGTCCCACTTCATATTAGTTTCCGCAACAACCCAGGGGTTGGGCGGGGTCCCCAGTATGTACAAACCGCCGCTCCCCACCAAATAATTCATAAACTGATCCAGATGTTTATAAGCCAGAACTAAAACCCGCACATATTCATGACCCTCTGTTGAATTTCTATACATACGAGGATCGATGGATATTCTATGTAAGTATTTATCGTCACTCACCCACTTGAGAACCCACGTTCTCTCTCCGTACTTGATAACTCCCGCTACTAACGCCGGAAGCGACATGAACGAGAGCCATGAATCTTTCCACGACATCAGAATGACGTAAACCGCCACAGAAAGTTGAACCGCTAATCCTAAAAGGTGCCTCATCCACAACTGAGTATCTTCCAATGAATAGGCAGTTATGGTGTCAGGTCCACCGAGGTGTAGCAAAAGCAACGGTGCCCATATGGCCCATAATCCGTTGCTTTTTTCGCTATCCCCTTGGGCATCTGAGAGTTTGCCTAGAGCAACCGTTGCTACCCAGTCCGCCATTAAATAGGCCGACCAAACAAGGACACTAATCCACACCGATGATATATATTTTCTTCGGTTGCCAAATAGGGAAAGAATTATTTGTAAGGTGAAACTGAGTAAAACCAGTACTCGAAGATCCCACTCGTCCCAAAGTCTCTGCACCCATGCTGGAATCGGATCCATCTCACCCTAACCGTTTGTCTTCCTCATCATAACAACATATATACAGGAAACAAAAAAGTTAATCAAATAGCGGTGACAAAATACATTTGGCGACGAAATGCAATCTTCTTAAATTTTCCCACCAAAGGTATCCATTTAGCGACGAAATACATTTTCATCACCAAACGCACCCTATTTGGTGGTGAATATTTTTTGTAGAATGGTTGAGAGTGAGAGAGACGAACGAGAATGGAGAATGGAGTTTTAGAAGTCAATTGTGACATTTATTGATGGGTATCGGGCACGGAGTCGATTAAGGGGTAAGCAATTTTCTTTCCCTCTCAATGTACGCATTAATTATCGAGTTTCTAATAAAAAAATTCACCTATCAAAAAAAAAAAAGGGTTAAGCGGTTTTCAACTTTTTTATATAAGAGTTTTCATCTCAATCCAAATTCAAAAACGTAATACGATCTTAGTTCCTAGATGACTGAAATTAAAATCTCGGTTTTCTGAAACAAGATATATTCTTTCATATACAATCTCAATTTTTTGAAAACGGGATATCTCTTTAAGTTACAATCTCACTTTTTAAATTACTGAGAATAAAAAATCTTTCGATCTCAGTTTTTTCGTATAAATGAGATTAAAACTATAGTCCATAATATGTTATTACGCTTTTACAAAAAAAGAGATCTTTTTAGTTTTTGAACCGTGACCTTTATGCCATGTTGTAGTAGTGAGCTTGTTAGAAATTCAAGTAAACTTAGAAATTCAAATAATAATCTCCACTAGTAAAGAGAGACTGGGAGCAAAATATCTAGAAAAAGAGAAAGGATTATGAAAAAACTTGATAACACTTCAATGCGACCAAATTAGGGCTGTCAAATAAATTAAAAAAAAAACAAACAATAATGCAGTTAATTAGGAGCATCTTGAACGGAAAAACGAACAATAATATAACAAACAAGTACTAAACATAGACATTACACTCTGGGCTGAAAAAAATACTTCACGGTTGACTGACTAGTTTCTTGAGCCCTTTGTAAAGGGTATGATGCAGAATGAAAATTGAAATAAGTTAATAAATAGCATTCTTTAATTTTTCTGAGTTGAATTTGTTGGATTCAACTCAAAAACCTGTTCATTGTTAATACACAAGTCTCGGCCGGGGATATACCAAGTGAGCGGACGCTGCGGACGAATTCCACAGAACACGTAAATCGAAATTTTGAAGCAACGAATTAAATGCAAAAGTAAATATTGTCTAAAACATTAATAGTACTTCAATTCTTAATCATTAATTAATTAAGAAATATTACTCTATAAATTTTAAAGATGTTACTCTTGGGAAAAATGTGGTACCTTACTAGTTGTCGTGCAGCTTGTGATGAATTGGAAAAGAGAACATATACTCCTATATGGTGCTCTGTATATTACGTCCTACTCCTGTCTCTATCCTCATATTTATAGGATAAAAAAAAAGGAAGGGAAAGAAGTGATTCCTTGCTTGCAATAGTATTAAAGTAAATTAATAAAAGAGACAAAGTGTGTTTGAGAGAGAGAGAGAACAAATTACTTACTTTCGATAGAAAAAGAGGGAAAAATTTTCAATGCCGAGTGGGAGTGGAAATTACGTGGTGTCCGCTCACGCATCCGAGCCGTCCATTGCGTGTTTGAATGGCTGAGATTTGAAGAGAGAAAAAGGAGAGAGAAAGTGTTGGGATGAGAGGAGAGAGAGAGGATTTCATCCAAAAGTGTATCGGACGACTCGGATACGCCGAGCAGATACCATGTAGGATATACCCGCTCAACACTGAAAAATCAGGTGAGAGGGAGACAGAACAAATTAATTACTTACTTCCGGCATAATACTTTTCAAAAAAATGACATAATATTTTTATATTTATTATTATGGTGTCTCATTAAAAAAAGTGTTATGCTATTATTATGGTATCTCCTCAACATGGCATAATATAACCACTCAAAGGCATAACTATACAGAAAGGGACGGAGTCAGGATTTTGCCCTAGTAGTGGCGAAATATATGCTAAAAAAATAAAAAGATGCATTGCAATATGTGTTTAACACTTTGTTCAATACTTCTCTTTTCTTAAAGAACGAGTCAATTATTTTCTTGACCATGATTACCTACCATGTTAGTTTACACAAATCAATAAACTGCTATATTTCGTTCATATGGCGCAAATACCATCTATTTCTCATTACAAACTCAATAAGGAATTCAAAACATTCAACAATTTCTTGAACTTCAATTGAATATTGAAAAATTAAAAAAGACTAACCTTTTTCCAATGGAGTTTGAGAAATCCAAGCAAAACGCTCAACGATAGATGATATTTTAATTGTTGGAAATTCCACTACTGCATTGCACAGTGCCGATATTGGAAATTTGAAAATCTAGGAGTCCATCCACTACTGCCGAGTCGTGCACAGTGTCAATTGTTTTGGTTAACTTGTTTAATTTTTTAGGTTAAGTTGTTTTAGGTTAAAGAGTGGAGTTTTTTTCCTTAATTAGACCTCATCCTTTACATTATTTCACTTTGGCCCATTGAATTTAGTTTTGGAATACTATTTTGAGTCTCCTTTCTTGAAAAAAAAATAGACGTTTTTAGGACTAGCATATAGCAAAAAATAAGGGGAAAAAATCTTGCGGTGGCAAAGTCCATATAAGTTGGGGATAATATTTTTTTTTATATAATAATTACATTTTCTAAAATTCTTGCGGTGGCGGCTGCCCCTACTAGACCCCCTGACTCCATTATAGTGAAAAACTATCTACAAACAGACTAGTTGGCTCATTCTTGTATTTCACTTTGAAACCATTTCATTTTAAATGTCTTGTTTTTTTTTTATTGTCATCAATATTTTAAGAGGCAAAAGTAAGGATTGTTAGGATGCGCTCTTATGAACTTAACTTAAATCTGAAAAATTTTGTCTTTATTTAAATTTTTTTCACATTTGTTAATTTTATACCAAACTTTTGTGGGTTATTGATTCGTCTCAACGAGAGGAATCGGAAAAGTAATATTTTTTTTCAGAGCACACATTCAAAGGAATTCAAACCCTACACATCCAGTTCAGCAGGATTCGTAGGAAGTCAGTAAATGAATCTAAAAGCCAAAACAAAGAGACAAAATGAATGCAAAGTTCCCCAATAAAAAAAATTGAAAAATCTAACACACTGCATCAACATTTTTCTTCAAGCAAACAAAAAACAAATTTCCTGGCAAAAGAACTTCAAAATTTAGTGCATTATCATCATCATCAAAAATGCATTAGGCACTACTAGTGGCGCAGTTAGTTCTCCTGTCACTTGGGAAATGGCACCATAAGGCTCCAGACCTCATAAAGCCAGCATCAATCAACTCCGAGAGCTGCTTACTCAACTCCTGCAACTTTGGAATATCCATTTGACAGGGGGCATGCAAGTACCTCAAGCGTTTTTTCGGTTCAATTAATAACCGTCAAAGCCCATGCAGAAAAGAATACAAATTTATGTAATTAGCCACAAGAGGTTTTCATCCGTTCTGTTCAACCAGTATGCTTATTAGATTATTCGAAATGTACGGAAATTGTACAATCAACATTATTACACCAACATTTTGCTTCAAATATAGAAAAGACAAACTACCTAGGAAAAGAAATTCTCGTTTTCATGCAGAATCATCGTTCAAAAGTACTGCTTGAATAGTACAAATACCTCGGGGTTCTCGTTGCACTTGACAACCAACAAAACTCAAGCAGAGATGCATGTAGATATCTTTCATGCACCACCACTTCAGCCACCCGTTCTAAAAGATTCTCGGTTATGTTCTCACATTCCTTTCTGTTACAAACATAAATCATGTCCGCAAACTGCATCAACTGCTCACCTTGCATGATCACAAGGATTAACCACTGTTGTCACAATAGGCTCTGAAAGAAGAGGAGTTAATCCAACTCACTAACTGTTGCACAGAATTCCAATTGTTGCTTTCGCCTCTCTAGGAGTCAAATGCCACTGGGCTATGTCCATTTCAATCAAAAACTTTTAGAGCGTCAAAATCTTAGTTCAGCTTGTAACCTCAACAACCTCAGCTTCACTGTCACTGTAATCTCCCCAGCACTTGTTTGGCTTTTTCTCGACTTCTAATTTGTCACTACTTCCATTTTCCTCAACCACATCTCCAACCACCACATCCGGGTCTCCAGGGTTTTCTTCAGTTTCGGGCCTACATTCTTCATTGTCTGGACATTGAACTTCAGAGGCTTTCTCTTCAATTGACTCATTTGAATTTCCAACATCGACCGGAGATTTTTCGGTATTATCCTCTGCTACAACTTGGGTTTCATTTTCATCCCTAATTTCAACAGTTAAAACCGTCGGAGATTCTATTGGACTGACTGGAGAGACTGGAAACCCATTTTGTGTCATTGGAACACCATTCGAGGATGGTTGAAACCCATTTGGTGACCCTGGAGTAGCGTTTGGGGATAAGGGATACCCGTTTGGGGACACCGGAATACCATTTGAGGAAGCTAAGTAACCATTCGGAGAGACTGGGTAGAGGCCATTAGGAACCCATGGGTGGCCAGGTACAAATTCAGCAGCATGTGGGTTCATTATTCTTGGAGGGCTGAAAGGGGTCCCCTCCCCATTGTGCTTGCTACGTGAGACCCGATTTCCCGATCTATTATATCCGCCAGAGAGCCGAGGACCGAACGGAACCCTAGCTGTAGCTGAATGATGGGGTGATCTACGAACAGGATTTACTGCAACCATTGGAGGAATATTCACAGGTGGGGGCAATATCCCCACATGATCACTGAAGCCCACCATTGGAACTGATCCAAACACTGGAATTGTGGATGGGTTGTAGGGAGGTGCAGCCGCGGATAATTTTTTGCTTGCATCTTTTCCTGTTTCTGCCTCATGTTGCTTTTCCGCTTCAGATGCCAAGGGACTGGAACTTGTGCACCCTTGGTTTTCTCCTTCAGTTACCAAGGGAATAACATTTCCATTTTCTATCAGTTGATTGTGCAAAGTTTCATCTTTTTCGGATATGTTATGTTTTCTAACGGAGTCATCTTTTTCTGGTAAAGAAGTTTCGCTTCCAGTTAAAACTTCAACTGTTACCAACTCTTCACTTTTGGAACAAGTAATGTTTGAATCACGGGAAGAACTAGAATCCTCAACTCCCAAAACAGCAACCACCTCTTCAGATTCTACTTCTTTGCCTTTTACAACCACGTCCTTTACCTCTTCAACTCTGTCTTCAATGGCTGGACACTTCAACTCTTCCGAGGCTTCTGTTGGCACAGCACCCTCAGCTTTTGTTTCTTCCTCTGCACTGACAGGACATTTCTTTTCCTCATCAGAATCCAGAGGAAGTTTCTCTTCAATGGGTTTCTCAACTTTGTCTTTTTCCGCATCCTGAATTGCTTCTGGCACAACCATCTCCTTGCTCCCTTGAGAAATGGGTCCCACATTGGAATTTTCCTTAGGCAAATGCTCCGCAACTGCCTTCACAATAGTACCAGGAGGAGCCAAAGCAACTTCTTTGTAGGAGAAAAGTTTTCCAGCCGCCTGAACGCTGATTGAACTTACTAATGGAGCAGACTTCACAGCTTGATCAGTTGAAGCTGGACTAGATGGGGCTGACTTCATGTCAACAGATTTTTCAGTCCCAGTAGCTGGTGCGATTAACTTTGGACTGAAGCTTGCACTTTTAACAAACTTCTTCTGAACAGGAGAAGTGGAGTCATTTGACAGCATCTTTGGAGAAGTTAAATTATTCTGTTTCCCATGGTATTTTGTGGACTGGGAAACGTTCATGAAGTTGGTACTCAATTTCGCCAAGCTGGGTCTCATTGAACTAGAAGACTTGCGATTTGTAGTCGAGCGACCTTTTGGAAAAGCTTCTTGCCATCCTTCATCAGCCACTTCATCTTGGACAATGTCATCATTTTGGTTCTTTGCCATCCGATCCGCTAGGATTAAATCAAGTTTCACATCTTTAGATTCTGCGAACGGAGGTTCAGATTTGTTCTCAGTTCCAGATTTGTTCTCTTTATCACTAGAGTTTTCTGAAACAAGATTATCAGGTGATAATATTTCTTCCTTCTGATATCCATCTGTGATTGTTTCCCAGATTTGACCTGGTTTGCCTTTAAGCTGTAGAATTGAAGTCTAATTTTAATCAGCAAGGATAAGTGGTGGGCGAAAGTATTAATGCAAAAAACAGCAAAACAATTGGGACAATCACCTTTGCACGAGCTTGCTTCTTTTGCGCTTCTCTTGCTTTCACATCTGCATCTGGAGCTATATAATCCAATAGGTCCGACACACTGATGCAAGAAAGAAAAAACTCATGTAATTTACTCAGTGACAGATAGAAATATATCAAACTGTCCACTGCATAAATGCTGGTGTGATATCTTATCATCCACATGAGGCCACTGGGAAGGATAGTTTATGGTGGAGGTTCTTTTCGAAACAACTTTCAGTGCATGAACATTTAGCAAGAAGTATCACATAATTCCAGAACTGGACACGCGCACAATCTAGCAAGCATGTCCGTTTGAATGGACTAATAAAGAAGGGATACAATCTTAATAATACCACATCCTTCATGATGTTAAATATCCCATGTTTTGGGGATTCATGTCAGATAGGTGCTTAATCCTGACTGCAAAAGTTACAGATTATGTGGCCCCTTAGTTTATAGTCCAAAACCGACACTTTAATCCAGACAAACAAACAAAACCAATCTATTGACCATAAACTAAAGAAATTATTGACATGGTAATCAACACATTGCACTTCACTTGGAATCCATCATATAGCAAGATTTGAAATCATAGCAGAGAAGGAAGAAGAAGAACCATTACCTCAAATGACCTTTGCTGGAGATAGAAGCATCTGGCTTTGGAGTACCATTGCGTGCAGCCTCTTGCTGCTCCAGAGCCTTCGACTCAAAGTATTCGAGCCATGCAGCCGCATCCTATAGAAATCACAGATCAATTTGAGGAAAGAATAATCACATATAATGGATGAAACCTATTTTCCAAATGTGAAGCTTCCTGCAACCTGCGTGCGTAGATCATCTGATCCGAGTTTTGCCTGGAGAATCTGTAGTGTGGTTTGTTCATGCTGAACGCTCAAGGAGTAGGCCTCCATTAACGATAGAGCAATGGCAATAGCATGATAGCTGGCAGCAGTCTGAATAAGCCAGATACAGGGATTAACGATTTAACTAGGCAAAAGCATACATCTTAATACTAACACCTTAGACATCCACAGGACAAATGGTCATCATAGAAGAAGCATAGCCATCTGCCAGTTATAGTTTTAGGTGATGTCTTCTCAATTCAAAATTAAGGCCTCTGTTACATTAGACAGGACAATGTGATCTAAATCAGTGAGCCATCTGAACTCATATTTGGATTTGGCATCTAGCTTAATCATCCTTTACCCAAATTGATTACAGTTCCATAGTACCTTCAGACTATTCAAACCTACTGCCAGGTATTACTCATAATCTTGGTTGTCTACCTTTGTTGTCCAATACCTCAAAAGCATCTGTATGTTGAAGAAAATACTATTTGTTACTGTAACTTAGGAGAGAATAATAAACTTAATTAGGTCATGATGAATGCCTCCTCGTCAAATAACAAAGCATATAAACTCATAATCATTGAGTTCAATAATGATTTATGACTTTTTATCAGTTAGAGGTAAACTATAAACTCGCACTAAAAAGTTTAAATAAAGGTGATGAACATCTCTCGGCAAACAAAGTTAACCTCCAAAATTTAGAAGCCAAATCTTTTTTTTGGCCATTAGAAGCCATATCCGATTTTCATGTTTGACCAACATTTGCTATGCAGAATCTACCGGAGATGTAAGTAATTGCATACTTATATATACAGAACCTCATCAGGGGGGGGGGGGGGGGGGGGGGGGGGGGGGGGGGGGTTGTTGGGAGAGAGAGAGAGTCAGTACTTGGATATGATCAGCTCCGAGTAGCCTTTTGTTACACTTCAGAGCCTCATGGAGGTATCTAAGGGCAACATGAACATTTCCCAAACCTTCTTCCATCATTGCTACATTAATATATGTGGCAGCAGTATTTGGATGAGAAGGTCCGCATGTAAGATGCAAAAGATACAAGGCACGATTTACATACCTAGCACAGCAAACAAAAACATAAGTTTTGAATGTTATTTGGATGAGTGTCATCTTGATACCATTGAACACCAGTAATAAGAAATCTTCTCAGTGTACTTACAACCACAGGGTATGGAAGAACCATGCAAAAAATTTAACACACTAGCACATTGGTGGTATTAATATCTAGTCAGTTAATTGAAGTTCAGGATTGTATTTGAAAACATACGTGCCAGCAATGGACAATGGTATATGCAGGTGGTGTGGTCTAGATCTCAAGACACTCAACAATTAGAACAACAAACTATTTTGCTTGTTCAATATAATAAGAGCAGAAACTAATCTAAAACAACCAGAAAGTTCCCAAGACGCTGCATGCACCTCCATGAAATAATCCAAATGATTGAAGTCATGACATGGTGCACTGAATGCTATACAACTCATTAGGTAAGCCTATATTCCATCAAACAGAGGAAATGAGACATTTCAATCAGCAGTACATCAAGTCCTAAGAATGCCCACTTACACCCTACTAGTGTATCTGAGTCCATTAGGTAAAGTAATTCCTCCTTTTTCTAAGGCAGGTTAATTTGGTTCTCTGACATTTATATAGAAGCCTTAAGGATGGACGATTCTTCCACAAATTTGGTCCATATGTGTATCATGGTCAAATCTGAAACACATGATTTTCTACTTAGCTAACGAAGGTCTGGAGTTGGAATTTCTAGAATGTTGGGTTAGGCAACTAATCGTAATGTTGTAAGTCTGAGATATTTATTTGGTAACATAAGAAAATGATACAGTCCACCGAGGAGAGAAAAAGATATCTAAATCAGAGAGATAGGTAAATGTAGTTATAATTCTATTAGCATTGAACACGGGGATTAGAAGCCCTGTATCACCATGCTGCCCAAGAGACCACGGGTTCTAGTGAAAAATATACGGAAGGCTTTAAAGTTCACGTATTAGCCAACCCTATCCAGAAGAAAAATTCGGTCATAAGTGTGCATAGTTGAACCACATGAAACATAAAAGATTAGGTAGAGCTAGAGAGCACTACGATCGGGACATAATAATCCTATCGTCAAAGGGAAAAAGAAAGACAAAATGCAGAATAGCATCTTCCGAGAGCAGTTAGTAAAATGACTTCCTATCCCCCATGACCATGAATCAATGGAATTTAACGAGTTAAACTGATCATGCTATTTCGACTACCACAGAAAAAGAGAACCCTTGACATGGCCTTCATTATCCAGCAAAACCTAATTGTAAGATTTTGAGAATAGTGCCAAATAAATCAGAATGGCAACAACACGAGTTCAGGTTCTATTCCAAAGAAGTAAGATAAAAGTATATATTTTGTGGACTGTTCATATGACATACTTCAAGGCCAGTTCTGTGTGCTGGAGCCGATAGTAAAAAACAGCTAGGTCACCATAACTCTTCATTGTATCTGGATGATCGAGTCCAAGTTCTCTCTCATTGATATCCAAAGCTTTTTGCTGATAGGTGGTAGCCTACTCAAATTAAAGGAGTCGTTATCAATCACAAGTCAATTGGCACCTGACATATCTATACCATTCAACATATTCGTTAGTTCCTACCTACAAAGAGAAAATGAGGTTTACTCAAAAAGAAATGCTGGTTCATTGATGTTCAAAAATTTGAGGTTTTCGTCCTTGAACGGGCCTTGTTCCATTCTTTATATCATACTATACACTTTTGCACACGTTGTCTTTTGCATATTGCCATGCATAAAGCCAATTACGCAGGCATACTATGATAACCGATGAGGCTCTACCACTAAACTGTTACACAAAATTTTATATACTTGTTTGCTTTTTTCTCCGACACCTTTGCTATCATTATGGTGAATTTGTATCACCTTTCCTATGTCGATGGATGTGAAACCATTACGATTTATGAACATGCTCAAAAGTAAGAAGACAATCAAATGAGGTCATAGCTTTCTATAGCTTTTTTGGTTCCACTACCTGTTGATACTATTTGATATGATTAGCATACAGAAACTAGAACTCAACCCACTTCAGTTTTTATACAGGAAATCAAAATAATAGTAGCATATCACTAGTACTGTGATGTATGCAAACAAATATACGAGTTATATGCATACCTGATTAAAATCCCCAGTATGGTAGAGCACTACGGCCAAAAGACTATATGCCCCTGCTGTCATTCGATGATAAGGGCCACAGACTGACACAAGCTTTGAGAGTGCCTTCAACATTTAACATAGACTGTTGGTTGGTCCACATAATTGATGAATTTACAAGAGAACTGTCATGTAACACCAAAAGAATGAGATTTTTATACCTTAGTGCCATAATTAACAGCATCCTCCAGTTTGCCTTTGTCCAGTGAAGTTTTGGATGATTCCAACAGTGTACGCCCATCCGCAGATGAGCACGCAACGTGCTGTAGAACATATTCAAATTTTGTCAACCTAACTGAAAGATCCTAATAAAGATTATTATGACTAGGAAGATGTCCAACGAGTGAAGATGGAGCACCTTAGTACCTATCTATAAGAATAAAGGGGATATTCAAAGATGCAAGTTATGCAACAACTATAGAGGTATTAAATTGATGAGTCATACGATGAAGCTGTGGGAAAGAGTTATTGAGCATCGCTTGAGGATGGTAACTACGGCGTCAGAGAAACAGTTTGGGTTCATGCCTGGAAGATCAACCATGGAAGCTATCTACCTATTAAGGAGATTGGTAGAAAAACACAGAGCAAAGAAGAAGGATCTCCATATGGTTTTCATAGACTTAGGAAGGCTTATGATAGGGTGCCTAGACACATCATATGGTGGGTTCTAAAGAGAAAATGAGTGACCAAAGGGTATATCAAGGTGATTAGAGACATGTATAAAGGTGCCGTCACTACCATTAGATCACCAGTAGGGGAAACAAGTGAATTTCCAATCACCGTAGGATTGCATCAAGGGTCAGCCCTAAGCCCATACCTCTTTGCCTTGGTTATGGATGAATTGACTAGACAAGAGGATATTCCATGGTGTATGATGTTTGCAGATGACATTGTCCTCGCAGATGAAACCGCTAGAGGTGTTAATACGAAACTAGAAATTTGGAGAGAAGCATTAGAACCAAAAGGGTTTCGGATAAGGAGTAAAACTGAGTATATGGTGTGCAAGTTTAGTGGTATCAGTAGTGCGCATGAAGAAAGAGTGATGATCCAAGACCAGGAGATACCAAAAAGTGATCATTTTAGGTATTTAGGCTCAATTATTAGTAGAGATGGAGAGATTGTTGATGATGTGACCCATAGGATCCAAATGGGGTGGCTCAATTGGAGAAGCACTACTGGTGTACTATGTGACAAGAGGGTAACCACAAAATCAAAGGAAAAATTCTATGGAACTGCCATAAGACCAGCGATGCTTTATGGGACAGAATGTTGGCCAATTAAGAAACAACATGTGAGCAAGATGAGTGTAGCGGAAATGAGAATGTTGAGGCAGATGTGTGGTAAGACTAGAAGAGACAAGATTAGAAATGAAACAGTTCGTGAGTTTGTGAGATGGTAGGTGTAGCACCTATAGAGGAGAAGTTGAGGGAAAATAAGCTAAGGTGGTTTGGGCATGTCTACCGTAGACTAGAAGATGCAGTAGTTAAGAGAGCGGATAGGATAGCTCTAGGTAGCAATACTACAGGGAGGGATAAACCTAAATTGAAATTAGATGCTGTTGTGCGCAAAGATATGAGTATAATGGGTTTGTGTGAATAAGTGGCCCTTGAAAGAGCTCAATGGAGGAAACAGATTCATGTAGCCAACCCCAAGTGATTGGGACGTAAGGCTCAGTTTGGTTCGGTTTGGTTTGGAACTGAAAGATCCTAACAAGCGTCCAACCAATAACTTATGAAAAGCATTATGTGTGTATTCGTGGACTGTGCTGTAGAAAATATTAAATTTTGTCGACCAAACTGGAAGATCCTAATAAACATTCAACCACTGATTTCTGAAGTGCATTATGTGTGTATCCATGGTCATCAAGAGACTGCGATTCACGACTTGATTGTATGATTCGGCAAGAGTTTCTTCCAATCCGATTTTAATTTTGCAGTTGAAGCAGAAACAATGGGAATGTGGTGATCCGATTTGTGATTCACTCTCATTCACTACAATTCAGGCGGTTCAGTATGATTCAGTACAATTCACTACAGTGTAGTTCTGGTTCTTCTAGTTGTATTTGCAGAATGCATAAAACGATGTCCTTTGCACCACTCTATAAAGAAAAAACAAGAAATTGACTAGTTGTATTGATTTTTATTGAATGATTTGTATATAAAATCATCAAATTCAGTTATATAATTACTTTTTAAAACAGCATAGTTCTCTATGCACACAAATACAAACTAGTATATAGTCCATTGATTTCCCTCCAATAACTCGTATAATACAACAATGTATGTATTATACCTTGTATACCGGAACCATGCTTATAATGTCTGACTTCTTGAAAGGGGTTGGGGAATCCATATCATAATCTCTGGGGAGAAGCTCAAGTCCAACCTATCGAAAGACAACTTCATATTACTGGATACAAACCAAAGTCTTAAGTAAGATCTCCAATGCCTCTACAGAAAATAATCATACCTTGTAGCAAAGCCCACGAAGAATTGAAAACTTTCTGAGATCCTGTTCGATTTCAGATTTCCAATGCCATCCAAACCTCTTCAGAAGGAAGGTTTCCACCCACCTCCATTTCAAGTTATCGTCATTAGTGATGACTGCGTCAGGGTTTTCTGCGGAGGGTTTTCCCAGCAAAGTGTTTAAACATGATGCTACTGATCCAGCCAGGTCAGCAACATTGGTTACTGCTGCTACAACAGCATGCAATATATGTTTGTAGGCTCGAACAACCATCTCATGCAAACATAGTGATTGCACGTGAGGGAGCTTGTCCGCAAGTTCAACCTAGCATGATAAGGAGGAAAATAAGAAAAATAATGTTTAAAGTGCCAAGTGAACATCCAAGTTGAGTTTGTAGGCCTTTTGTTGGTGACTAAGATAAGCGAGAGTTGTATCGATTCTTAGTTAGGGATACGAAAAAAAATAAATAAATGTTAAAGGAAGAGGCTAAATTGAGAGAAACGGCAAATCAATCAAGACTCGTTTTGTATGTAGGAAATCTAGCTCTAGGGGGGTTTCGTCAAAGTTTTTGAGGAATAGCTTTTTTCTCTACGTATGAAGCTATGCCAACTTTGTCACAACGTCAGCTTCAGCTTCTGGGTCGAGTTAAAAAAGCTGATTTTGAGAAGCTGCCATTTGGGTACTTCTACATTCTGCTTTGAAGAATCAACTTTTACCGGACAAACACCCCCTAGATCTACGAGTATTTGAAAAGGAGAAACCCCAAATCTCAAAAAAATGAATCCACAACTGGCAAGTTCTTGGAAAGAACTCTCTTTCTGACAGTGTTTGTTCAAGGACACAAGGAAGTTACTAGATCTCGCATTTCTCAAACATTTAATGCTTTCTTTCTCTCTTTGTTTGCATAAAAAGGTGCACACAAGATAACATGATATTTCATGCACAAAATGGCAATGTAATGCTTATTTATGACACTAAATTAATTGCAAGGCATACTTAATAGCTGCAAGCCTGCAAGTATGTCTCATTTGTTACTAAAGTGTTGAGTGTGTGATCACGAATACGTTATATACATGAAAGAGTCTACATAACATGGATCAAGAACAAAAAACTCCATTGGTAATCTCTCTCTCTCTCTCTCTCTCTCTCTCTCTCTCTCTCTCATGAGACAGCACTAAAGCAAATAAAGCAAAATTACCACAAGGCCCAAGGAACACATACGCAAACCCCTGGTATGCATAAAATCAGTCAATGTCCTTCCGTCAACTGGTGAAAGTTCAAGTGAACCAAAATCTGCCACCTAAAAGAGTCAAAGTTGCAATAATCAGATAGCCTCAAAAGATCATGGGGATAACAGAAGTACCAATTTACTAGGAACTTACCAGTTTCGGGATTGCAGTATCCGTATAATACTTATGTGACATCTCAATCAACTCATCAGGCGACTGCAAACATGTAGAAGACAAAATGTATCAAGAAGGCAAGTGATTGATCAAGCTAGGGGAGATTCACTTTCTATAAGATCTGACTCTGCGGCATTCAATTGTCCAAGATCATCTATTTCAGAACTGATTTACTCCCTCAATTCTGTAATGTTAGTCCATCTTTCCATCTCGGGGGGTCCCATAATATTTGTCTAAATTGAAATGTCAATGGAAAAACTTGGTATCATTCCCATTTGCCCTTCTCTTTTGCCTTGATGTGACAGCTTCAAATATCAAAAACTAGAGAATCACTTTTGCATGGATTTCAAACTCGAGGGCTTCAAAAAGGGAAACTTTTAGAAAGCAATCATTTTGTTTCCTTAAAAAGTTGGATTCCACAGAAGAGACCAACAAAAAGGAACAGAGGGAGTAGTTACTTGACTTGTAAAGACAGCATAGCAATATTTGAAAGAAAACACAACACAATGTAATAGCCGCAAGTAAACCTTAAGATGAAGGCCAGTTTCTGATTCTTTAAGGCGCAAATATGCTGCTTCAGGTAGTAGCTTTTTCCATATCATTTGTATTGCCTCGTCTTGTTTTTCTACATCCCTTTGATCAGCGGCATCCAATTTTTTATCCATGCCAAGGCCGTTCACAGCAACTTCTTTTCCCTGCTTAATTTTGTTGTTTTTGTCTTCTGTTTTCCTCTTGATTTCCTTTAGCAATCCACCTTGCTTTCCAAGACCCTTCACAGCTGGCTCAACCTTCACTTCTTCAGTTTTCTTAGGATCGGTTTTCCCAGAAGCCTGACTTTGCAAGTGCTGCACCCAACATGCTCCCAGCTCCCATCTGATAGATCTTGTGTGTTTACTGGTTTCAGCCTGAAGCTTAAGCAAACTGTCACCTAGCACTCTCCTAACCAATGATCTGGCAGGACGTAAATCTTCAAAATCTGCACTCTGTAATTTTTGAACTCCAGTAGATGATTGAGGTGTGGATGGCTTGTGCAGTAGCATTCTCAAGCTGAAAAGTAATCAGCAACGTGAACAATGTTCTGTGAATGGGACGTAGAATTTGGACTATGCTTGGCAGTAAACCGATGAATATAGAAGAGCTGTAATTTTTTCACTTTATTTAAGAAGTTTGGATTTGTTTGGCCTTTTTTTCCTTTTTTCCTTTTCAGGTTATGGTAGTTCGTATTGATCATACATTGGCCATATCTAATAGGCTGTCTCAGATTTTAATGTGGAATATTGAGATATTTATCACTAGTGTTTCCCCATATCGAATAGTATTTCTCAGACTTTATTGGAAATTTGGAATATTGAGATATTGATCGGCTGATCGCTAGTATTCTTCATCATTTTTCTCTTTGTTCTACCTTACAATTACTACAAACTCACTAGTAGTGAAGCTTATCATAAAATACTTGGTAATATCAACACTAAGTCACTAAGTTTATATACTGATCAATATGCATCCAAAGTGACTGCATTACTAGAACGGCAGACGGGCTTAATTCAGGATTTACATCCATACGAATGGGATCAAATGAAAAAATCAGGTGATAGGTCACCACTCTATTTTAGTGCCATAAAGAACTCATCACTAATAACTCCAACCTTATTGCACTGACCTGTTTACATTCAACGCATTGGCACCTCCTTCAGGTTGGTCCTCGATTTCAATATCTTGAGGGACAGCCCTGCCCTCCCAATTTACCTCAGCCACAACTTTCACAACAGCAGTGTAGCCACAGTGTCTTACAACTACCACACCAAGAGTGGAGGTATCCTGCAAACAAGAATAATTGGAAGGATTTATGTTTCGTCCTCATCAATAATAGGATATTGATATTCAACTCAATTAGTTAGCGAATGACTATTAGCCTATTGTAACAGTATTTTCATTGGAAAATAGAACTTCAATTCATCTAAGGAGTTTGTTGTTTGGAGAGGAAAAGTATGTAGGGTGTTGAATTAACCCTCACACATAATCATTTATTTATATAAAGAGATAGTTCGTTACACAATGTAATTAAGCAATGTGGGACTAAACACAATATACTAGTAGTATTCCAACACTCCCCCTCAAGTTGGGAAATAGATATCACACAAACCCAGCTTGTCACATAATCATTTAATATGTTAGTATACTAACATCACCAGCGTTGTCTAAGTTTGGCATAACAAGTTATTTGTTTGTTGAACTGTGTTCAGGTTTTGGTCAAAAAGCTTTAGTTTTCTGATTTGTCTCAAAGGAAGTCGGAAAGTAAAAACCATGGATCTACTATCAATAAAGATCGTTATATTAAAGAAGGGTATTGCTAATGCCAAAACTGTTTTGTTTGTGCCAAAAACAGTTTTGGCATTAGCACTCCCCTTAAAAAAAACCAAGACAATTCTAACTTTTAGTCTAATTATTGTCCTTAATCAAACTTATGTCCAATTTGAACCATGGGTCCTTATTTTTCAGATTCCTCTCCTTGAAACATATCTGAGTAACTAAAAAGTTTGACCAAAATGCTAATAAAGAGTTCCCACCGATAAAAATCAAATAAGTATGACAAGACAACCCAAACTCATTTTGCGACAACTTTAAGTCCATTAAATGGAGAAAAATAGGATGTGAACAATCTACTGACCTGAACAGTTGCACTCTCATCTGCAGTTATCCCTTTGAGCAAGTTTCTCTTAGCAAGCTCCTCTTGTGACATTCCAAGAACCCGACTTCCGTCATTCTTACCATCCAACTTTGTGCTCGCATCAGGCACATCTTTTGCCACCCTAATATGTAAATCTCCAATTCGTTCGTCATGTGAAATTGAATCAGCCGAATCTTTAGGTGAGTTGTGGCTGTTGTCAATTAGATGTCTGATGGCTGCAACAGCTTTAAAGACTGAAACGTCGACAAATAAACTGTGAAGTACGAAGGCCTTCCTATCGCGGATTTGCCTTTCTTCTGGGGTTTTACAAGGCATTGTTGCTAGGATCGCAAACTCCTTTGCCCACTGCCTGTAATCATGTTTACCATCTCGTCCTTGCCCACCCCCACTTCCTTCCCAGTTTTCGTCTTCCACAGGAAGTGGGGGAAATGTACATGGGCTGTCGGCTACAATTGGAGGGACAACCCATGTGTTTGCTCGAAAACCATAAGGAAGGTTCCCAAACTGAAACAAAAGAATAAAACTGTACCCTCAGTTTTATAAATCTTATTTTGCGAAGAATCTGAAGATTTGTTGTACAATTACCTTATTGTGCTCAGTGTAAGCTTTCATGAGAGCTTTGTAAGCCTGCAGTAAAACAACTTAAACAATGATGAATTGACAATTGACGATCAACATCAAGCTGAAGAGATCCACGATAAACTAAGTGTAAACAACAGTAGAAGACAATGAGTTAACTAACAGCATCAAAAATTCGGCTGATCTGTTGCAGCAAACCAACCAAAGAGTGACCCAAAAGAGTGGGTTTTCCAGCAGGATAAAACCCTTTACGTGAAGCAACAATTGTCGTTGGCTTCCCACTGCAAACCCTGACCTGCAGATATAATTGTACGTCAATCGCAAAACAGTGCAATTATTACTGAAACATTGTCACCGCAGATTTTATACAGGTACCAGTTTAACTTGAAATTTTAATAGCAAGAAAATAAAAAACATTAAGTTAGGACCCTCACATCAATTTGAAAGAACTCGTCTTTTGTTTTTTCCTCAAGAAATGGACGAGTAGATCTCCTAATGTCTGCAGAACCAAAAATGCAGTTAAAATTTAGACTTTTGAATCAGGCAACAACAACGCAAGAGTGAAGAGAGAAACAAGCAGTTTGCATTTACAAGAAAAACGTCCACTCCTTTGAGAAAATACCACAATAACAGAAGCGCATTTTACTTTGAAAGGATGATGAACTATACAAAAGTCCTGTCAGAGGAACAGACTTGGGGGAAGTTGCAGATAATAAGGCAACCTTAAAAGGAATCAACTTCTGTACTTTGGAAGACAACATCACCAAAAGCATCCAGAGCAACCATGCCTAATATAGAACTTTCAATCAACTTTCATGAAACTTAATGAATGGCAAGAAGATGATGAGAACAAAACCTGAACCATCTGAAAACGGAAAGCAAAACGGAAAAATCTCACACATACCAAATAAATAAATATATATATATATATATATATATATCAAAACGAGAAATCATGGATCATTTACCGATGTAATTAATACACTTACCCATAACAAAAGCAACAAAAGAGAGAGAGTAAGGTCAAATGTTACGTTGGGCAAATATACCCAGTATTGGGAAAATACAAGTTGAACTGTAAGTTTCATGAGCCGTGGTCCACCTGTTTTCTTCTATATGCTTTCTTTTCAGGAAAGCATTGTTACATCCGGTTCAAAGAAAACAACCTATTGTTCTGCAAATTTTTGCAAAAGAATACGTATATTAAGGCTGTGTTTGGGACGGCCAAAAAGCTCTCGTCTTTGCCTACTTTACTTTAACCCGAACAAACAACCTAAAATTGCCTGAACAACTTAGCTAAAAGTCTGCCAAATATCAAGATTTTTCAGACATCCCAAGGGCCAAACACAAGATGATAAAACACTTGTGCGCTGTTTGGTTGCTGAGAAACAAGGAACTTCGTTCTATTTTATAAGATAAACCAAACCAAATCAAACCGAGCTTTAAGTCACAATTAAGTGGGGTTGGCATCAAAAACTGTTTTCTCCCTTGAGCTCTGTCGGGAGCATCGTGTTCCAGGACATCCAAAGACCTAGACATCGAATTACAACCTCTAAAGTCAATTTGCTCTAACTCTTAGTGTTACCCTTTTCATTATACATATCGCTCTACCTCTTAGTGTTACCCTCTTCAGTATACATATCGCTCCTCCCAACCACCGCATCAGCCACTGTACTATAGACATATCTAAGCCATCTTAATCTTTTCTTTTTTTTTCATCTTACTCTTATCTTCTATTATCCTAATTCCTACTTCAACCATTCCGCAAAAGTTTTTCATTTCTAGTTTCATCTCACAAACTCTTGCCACACTTGCATCTCAAGATTCTCATTTCAGTTGCATTCATCGTAGTTGTTTCTTAATAACCCAACACACCGTATGATATAACTAGCCTTATAACAGGTAGAATTTCCCCTTCATTTCATTTCTCTATATCATTACACATCCATTCTGAATTGACTCAATTGGAACAGTAGGCCACACAGCTCAGTTGAGCTGAAAAGTTACAGCTACCTGAAAACCATTTTCTTCACTAACCAAGTAGCATTTTACACTTCAAGGTTCTTCCATTTGGTCATCATCCAAAAAACGTTTAACATGGCATCGAGAGACCTTTGGCCCAACGGTATAGAGGCATCAGGGGTGCACTTAAGTGCTAGGAGAAAAGAAGTCGGGAGTTCAATTCCTCCCCAAAGATTTTAATCCAATTATTCTAATAATACTTACTTTGGCCAATAGAAAAAAAAATATCTAACATGGCGTCAAGAGGCCTTTGGCCCAAAAGCATCAGGCTGCAGAAAGAGGTCGGAAGTTCAATTCCTCCCCTGAGATGTTAACTATTCTAACATAACAATACTGACCTCAGCGGATAACAAAAACTTTTAACATGGCATTCACAAATTGAAAGGAAAAGGAAAAGACCGAAATCTTTTGAAAGAAAATTAATAACTGGAAATAAAACATAACCAAAAACAAAAAACTCACATTGAATTGGCGGAGTAAGGTGAGAGAACGAGAAGAAATCGTAGAACTGCCCGAGCCTCGGCGGCGGGCAAAGAACTCCCGCCGCGTCGCCTTTCTCCGCCGAGTCTCCTCCGCCGCCGTCCGGCCTCGGCGACTTGGGCCCATTCGGCGCTCCTCTGTGTGCCCCACCGTCTTTCGCGGTTTTCGGATTGGATTCAAAGCCCTCGCTTTCCTGACCGGCCTCGTTCTCGTTCGGACCGGGTTCTTTTGGACCGGATTCTTTTGGGCTCGCTCGACCGGTTGTCTTGGACGGTCCAAAGGAGGTGGTGCACGCAACGATGTCCAGGAGTCGTCTGACGTGTCCAACGGCCAGTTCTTCCGTATAGTCCTCTGTTCAATTTTCAAATACACCCCTTGAGTTTCTGATAATTCGCCAAGGGGAGTGATTTTCGCTCTTCCCTTTTGATATCAAATAATCTTTTTTTTGGATTTTATCGTTGAAAATATATGTATTTTTTTGACAAAAAGATTAAAAAAAGGAGTGAGGATTTTAAAAGAGGAGTGTGAAAATCGTTTCCCTTTCCAAATTGGCAACTACTAGTACAATTTTGACTATTGCCAAAGCACGGTACAACTCCCCAACTCTATGATACAGTAGTAGTTGAATATTCCCCTTGATTATCGAAAAAAAATATATTCCTCACAAATCACAACCACTAGTATACGATATTGACTCTTAGCCCATCTGATTATACCATTGACTGTCAAAGGGAAGGTCTGGAGTTCGAGTTTATAAAGACACGTCGAATGTCCTTTGATTGTTAACATGCTAACTCCCTTCTAACCGTCCACTTAAGTATACAATATTGGAAAAATATATTTTATTATGGAAATGATAAAACAGTCAATTGGGCCTCGGAGTTAATTTTTATGAAGAGTAATTATTTATGTGAAAAATGTAACAATAAATATGTAAAAAAAGGTGCATCAACAAGTATGCAATGTTAGCATCAACAAGACTTTGAAACACCCTTTCGTTCTTACAAAATCGGGCTTCATTTTTATTTACCCCCGGAGCGAAGTAACATTACCTTCGATCATGGTAAGGTGACATGGTTTGAGGGACACGATCTCCACCGAATCTTTCAGCCTTTGTCCTCGCACCTATCACAAATGATTCGATGATAAAACACTTAGGAAAACAGATGTCGTTAGCCGTTTAGGTCGTTACGGTTTTTCATTCACCACCATGTATAAAACCCAAAACGAACTGGGTCAAAATGCTCCTCAAGTACTACAAGGATTAAAAGGAAGGAATCCAACCGCCTAGTCTATGAGTTGTGGAGCGCATACAAATGAGTCAAGCCTTTTCTAGTCGGGGCCGAATTTTAGAGTGTTGAACTCGGCTCGTTTACTACACAAGCCTAAAGGTACGCTCGAGCTCGACTCGTTAATAACGAGTCAAGCTCTTAATGAGCCGAGCCTTGAGCTACTCGCGAGCTGCTCGGTTCGTTGCAGTCCTTTCATGCATCCTCCAAATCGTACTTGTCTTTCGTTGACAATGATTTGTGACATTAACTTGACTAGAGACTAAAGAAGAAGCATGATAAAATGAAAATATGAAAACCAAACACTGACCGAAAGCTATGGTATGTGGCTATGTGCTTTCTTGGGCATGTCCCTATCACTTTTTCAAAGTATATAAATCATTTTCCAATCAATTCGAATAAATTGCAAAGAGTAGCACACCTAGATAATTATTTCAAATTTTGGGATCACTGAAAGATTTGTCTGGTCATTAACTTCAAGATTTTAAAATTAGTCGAGATACACTTGAGCTGATAATCCGAACATTCGGTTATCAAGAACAAACGAACTTACATGATTCGGCCGCCGTTTTCTAGTTTACATACTCCCTCCGTCCCTTTTTAAATGTCCTGCTTCGTAACTCCAAATTATTAAAAAGACATCATTATTGCACCTTTCACATCAACTTTTTCCTCCACTTTCCCTACTTACCCATCATCATTACACTTTTACTCACTAACTTTTCAAAATAAAATATACTTTTAGGGATAAAATAGACAATACACCAACTTTTACCTCCTTAACTTTACAAAAATGGACACTTATTAAGAGACAGTCCAAAATGAAATACTAAACACAAAAAAAGAGGACGGAGGGAGTAAATTTTTTTGTGTAAATCATTTACTCAGACGAATTTCAAAAAAATAAAAAAAGAAATTCAGATCAAATTATGGGATCCAAAGTGGACCTTTCCGCAGCACATGCACCTGTCTGATCATAGGACCACATTTGTGTCTCTAATCGGATGTGTGTTAAAGTCGGTTAAACCCCATTTCATTAACATTTTTTCTTCTTCTTTTTTTTTTTACTTTTTTTGGTTTTCTTCACGAATCAAAAAAGTAAAAAATGAGGGGTAAAACGAAAAAACGTAAAAAAAAAAAAAAAAAAAATTGAATAAAAACAAAAAAAATTTAAAATCCTAAAAGTTCCTATTGGAGGGGCCTGTACTACTTCCATAAAGAGAAAACAATGGCCCACAAATCTTACGCGGCTACGCCTAGGACAATCTAAACAAGATTGCGGCCTTTCTGGAGGGGGCCCACTGCCGCGTACCTACGAAGATGGAAAGCACAACGCAGTAAACCATTCAATAATGATTACCGAAGGTAGGGCTACAAACAAGTTTGTCACGATCAACTCGAGACTCGACTTGTTTAAAATTCAGTATTTCGGCTCAACTCGGATGGTTCAATAAATGAGTTGAGCACAAATAGAAGTTTTGGCTCGTTTAATACCTAAGCCGAGCTCGAATTAACTGTAACTTAATTTGTATAGACAAACTCGATTTGTATGTGTGGACTCAACTCTTCTAGAGAGACACTTTTAATACTTAAATAGACTTGAAGTTAAAAACTAATCAAGCTCAAGTTCGAATAATCAGGTTCTATTCAAGCTTGAGCAATCTAACAGGTCGAAACGGAATACTTTAAAGCTCGACTCGGCTCATGTGCACTATTAACTCTAGGGCTTAACCTGGTAGTCAAACTCCAAGACTATGGATGTACTTCCTTCTATGTCTTATGTTTGAAATCTATTAGATACTATAAACTCTATTGAAACCAATTCAGACAGAATTTTGTTCCGTCTACAGTTGGACCCTTCTACTAGCCGACGATGGAATTAGCCCTCTACAAGTTAGAGGAGGTACACGTAAATTAATCCAAATTATAACACTTATGGTTGGAAAATACAAGTGTACAGTTGTCATGAGATGTTAGAAACCATACCTCGTGGGATAATGAGAAGTTTGTCACGTGGCATGTTTCCACATGTACCGCTAATAACTTCCTCACATCCAAAATCCTGTCCGTTGATATACCCTGCAGCCAACGGCACAACATAGATCGTAAATTATGCGATATACCAAATACTTACCCCTTTTTAGGGCGTGGGTACTGAAAAATTTTCCGGGTACTGGTTAGTTATACGGACGCAACGGACTACCCCTGATGTTTGAAAAATGTCAAAACGGATGTGGTGCAGCTGGCAGTTCCCAGCCGTTAATTTCATTAATTAATGGTTCAGATAAAAAATTAATTATGATTGATAATAAATAATTATTATCGGTTATAATTAAAAATTATATCTCAATTATTTATTGTCAAGATCGATAGTTTGTGTGCACCTTACAGTGTACAGGGTGCTTTGCAGGGCATTACACTGTAAGATTTCTCAATCCCATTAACACTCCCTCGTATTTATAACAATCATTCTACCTCTACACCCAAATATACACTCACACTCACAATAAGGATGGAGTCCGCACACGCTACACACCCAATATGTGTGGGACCCACCCTTATTGTGAATGTGGGTGTGTAATTGGATATGTATTTAAGTGTGGAGTTAGAATTTCCGTGTTTATAACTTTAATCATTAAGCCCTATAACTTTAATCATTAGGCCCTCAAATTATACTGTAACAGTTTTTAAATGTCAGTTATCCTTAATTTTTTAAATGCCAACGGGTGTCATTGTTTCTTAAAAAGACATCATTATTATACTTTTCACATCAACTTTTACCTCCATTTTCTCTCCTTACCCTTTATGAAAACATCATCATTACATTTTTACTCACTAACTTTTCAAAATGGAACATACTTTTAGATGCAAAATGAAAATTTACTAACTTTTACCCACTAACTTTACAAAATGGACATTTATTAAGGGACAGCCTAAAATGAAATACTGAACTCTAAAAAATGGACGGAGGGAGTACGTTTTTTTCTTTGGTTTAGTGTAGTATACTTGGACTTATTGAAGAGTATGGAGTGTCGACGACATTCTTAAAATATAAGGAATTGTTCATATTTTTGTTCTTAACTGTCAACAAATCGTTTCTCACCTCTCTTTTTGGCTTTTGGTAGGAGTATGGGGTGTCATTGACGTTCTTCAAAGATAATGTGCTCAACCATCTGTTCTGTGGTTGCTCTGAATTTCAGAATATTTGGTCCATTTTTGTGTGGTTCCCACTTGTGCAGGTTGAGGCTGAAAAAGCCAATTCTGGAATGGATTTTAGTTAATTCTAAAACCAAATATCCTTTTCTCATTTAGATAAGAATCAGTCTTGGAGCACAGTCTTTGTCGTTCCACTTTGACAAATCTGGAAAAATCGTAATTTAAAATGCTTTCAAAAGATTGTCTCCTCACCTACTGTGAGCCCCAAGACTGTTCTTAACTATGCGAAGGAGATATCGATTGCTTGTCAACCTCAAATTACCAGTGGGGCTCCTTTTGGGACTCTAATTTTTTGGGGTCCCCCTTCTGGTGGTGTCAAGCTAAATACGGATGGATGCTTCTACGAGTCCAACAACAAGACTGGGATTGGAGGGACTTTTAGAGATTACAAGGGCAGTTGGATTTTGAATTATTTCAAAAAAGCTAACTGCTCTTCCAGTTTGGAGGTGGAAATATGGGCAATTTATAGAGGCCTCTCTGTCATGCTTGAGAAAGGGATGTACAATGTCAACATAGAATCCGACTCCAGTGTTGCAGCGAAATTATGTAACGAAGGTGCACCTCCGGATCATGCGCATCATTATATAGTAGAAGAAGCCAAGAGGATTGCGGGCAGGACCAATGCTACCATCTCTCATATCTTTTGGCAAGTGAACCAGGTAACCGATTGCTTAGCCCGTTTGGGTTCACAACAAGAAGAGGAGTTGATTGTCACTAGTGATGTTCCATTTGCGACTAGGAAATTTGTCTTTGCGGATGTCATGGGGGTTGGCCACCTTAAAACCTAGTTATGGTTCTTGTGTTTTTTTTTCCTGTTTCTAGGAAGGATTGTATTATGCTACTCTACCTTATGACTCATTTTCGCTAGTTGCTTATAATATTTCCTTTTGACAAAAAAAAAAAGATAATGAGGTGTGCATATGTTTGTTTTGAACCATCAACTCCCTGATTTTAATTTTTTTATTTGTTGTATCAACATCATATATATTGAATTGCTAATCATACCATAGTTTTTTGGAAAATACTTCAGTGTCTACCCTCCCTTTGGAGACACCGTAAGCATCTCCCTAGTTTTTTTATTCTATCCATTAAGATCGTCAATTACATCTTTAAAACTCTTGAGCAATACAGAAAGGGTAAATTAGAAACTATCGTGGAAGGTAAAAGGTAAAATGTAAAATGCCGAAAAATACTTACCTTGAGTGTCAATTGCGATTCATCCGGGGTTTCCACTGTAATTTCAATTACTGTCGGCAAAACTGCACCCAAAGAGAGAGAGAGAGAGAGAGAGAGAGAGAGAGAGAGATTCATAATTAAAGAGAGAATTCAAATTCATACTCCTATATTGAATTGATAACAGCTCTCGTCCTTAATTAAAGAGCTAAAAGGAAAACCAGATTATATCTTTAAAAGTTTAGTTCTAAATCCAAACATTTGAAAATTTTAGTGAATACATCCCTCCTGTCTATTTAAAGAACTTAAGAATTAACGAAAAATTCAAAATTATGTCTTCCAATTTTCCTTCAGTTTCTTGGGAACCAAACAGACAAAAAAAACACACCAGAAAACCGAGTAGAAGTGAATAACAAAATGTTGAAAATCAAGTACTCACCTTTCTCTTCCTTCTTCTTCTTCTCTCCCTTGGCTTTGTTGTGAGGCTTTGATTTTCCTGTCTTAGGAGCCATGAATTGTGCCGCCCAAACTTCTTCTAATCTGAATTTACGTTATTTCAATCCGATTTGGACGACAATAACAATGCTACAAATTGTACTTATCTAATAAGCTACCCCTTGCTTTTGTAGATTGAATAGCATCGAAATTCTTTGATTCAGACCTAAGAAGGTGATGGGTGTTTCTAAAATCAGAATCAATTCAAATTCTCAAGAAACAATTCGAAGCAGAGCACCCAAGAGAGAGAGAGAGAGAGAGAGAGAGAGGGGTCGAATTCTGCTTTTACATGGTGGGTGTGTACGTATATATAAATTGTATACACATAGAGATATTAAGAGGGGAGAGATGTAGATGAAGATATTATGACTGAGAGATACTAGCAGATATGGGTAGTTAATGAGAGAGATTTTCTTCTTCTTCTTCTTCGATTTCTTGGACTAGTACTTTGTTGAGCCGAGCTGTTAAATGATGAAGTGAAGCAGAGAGTAGCTAGAGGTGAGACAAAAAGAAGAGAAATCTAGGATAGGATAAGGTAACCCAACTCCTTCCTCTTCTCTTTGTACCATACGTCAAAACAATCTAAGGCCAGCAATTTGGGGCCTCTCATTTCTCTCCCCCTCTGTTCTAAACAGATCACCTCTCTCTCTCTCTGTTATTCAGTAGTACCGGAGCACAATCACGTGGTGCTTCAGACCATTCCAGCACCACACATTTACGTGCGATTCATACACTCAATTGTAGGCCCCATGAGAATGTCTGGTGTTGGAGTATCCCGGAGCACCACATAATCGTGTTCCGGGAACACGGAGTAATTAGAAACACTCTCTCTCCCCCTTCTTGTTTATAAGTGTACACATGCAGTTTGGTGATTAGCAGCCGATGAGAAAGTTGTCAAGGCTAACTTTCTTGAAAGTTTGACCCGTACCCAAAAACTACTTAAAAACGATAATGGACGAAAATTATAAGTGTTTTTCTTTGGCTTTTTCTGAACGATGGGACTACATCAGATCATGATTCAACCTTGTAGCTTATGCCACGTTCTTTGTTCGCCATCCGTTAACTACACTTCAATTTTTTTTTCAATAATTCGGATGTTGGGCCTAGTTGCAAGCCCGTCGACTAATCCTACACTTCGATAGTATTTGTTTTGTTAGATCTTTTCAACGGGTAAGAACTTAGTGGGTGTTTAATGCTTAGGTTTAAGGCTCAATTTGTTTCAAAGTAAAATATTTTTCGATGTACGGAGTAAAAGTTATCCCATGTAAAATGATTTTGCAAAAACTAAAATTTTTATTTTTATTTTCTGGTGTTTGGTTGATAGTTATGAAATGATGTATATATGTATGTATGTATGTATGTATGTATTACATATAAAATTTTGTCATCTTTGATGAGAAAACAAAAGGTTAGGTCATAGGTGGATGAGATTACAACTGTAGAGGAGTTCAATAAAATAACGTTATTATTAATCGAGTAGTTAAGCCAAATTCGAAAAATGACTTACCACTTTTTCAAGAAAAAAACATTTTCCACCATATGAAGTAAAATATTTTTCTATCTTTTGCACAACCAAACACTAAAAAATAAGTAAAACATTTTTCAAGAAAATATTTTATGCCCAAATACAAATAGAGCCTAAGTTTCTAAATGCGTTTATGGGTGAATTGAGTGCTCAAAACATGCAATGGGACCCAAACATCGACCCATGACAGACCTATTATCATATTATTTACGGTGTCTGCTTGAGTATTGCAAATTCAACCAATTTGAAATGGAAAAAGAAATCTGAAATCTTTCTCACACACACACAAAAAACCTAATATCATTACTCCAGATATCAATGAGGTAGGAGGAAACACCAAACCAATTCAGGAAATCCTAGACTGTCCTGATCCAAACTCTTTGACACTAGAATGCTGTTTATACCACAACACAGGTTTTTTTTTTTTTTTTTGATAATTTACCACAACACAGGTTATCTAGGTACGTTTGCAAAACTAAGAATTCAATGCACAGTCGCGTTCCCAAAATGCCGAAATCTTGCACCAAATTAGTAAGTATCCTAGTTCTTTCGTCTCGTGACAAGAAAAAAGAGCAGAGTTCCTACAATTTAATGTTTCCTTAAACTCTCAAAAGTGTTGTTGAAAAGCAATCCAACCATTTCACATATGGAAATTCCCAAAACGCTACTTTGCCTTCTTCAAAAGGCTAGAAGTTCAGAACTCTGCATCGTCTTTGATGAAACTCCACCAAATGTAGGTGAGGGGGATCGTAGTGGCATGCCAAAGAGCATGGGCATCCACAACTCCTTCGTATGGAGGGAAATCGTAGATCTCTAAGAGCATTGCGAGGCCGCCACCCAAAACCACCACCCCTAACTTCAACCTAGAAGGATGGCGAGTGATGCCGGCCCAAACTGCCCGAATGAGAAGTGGAGCAGCAGCCATGACAACACACACTTTCATGTTCCACCCTGTAAAATCATTAAATATATATATATATATATATATATATATATATATCACTTAGGATCCAATGAGGGATCCGCATGGCCTTACCGTGCGGGACTCCCCTTTTCCGATCAAATTGCGACAATCCGAGCCGCACAAACTGTGCAGAACGTGATTTAAGGATACCCGCGAGAAATCAGCAAAAAAAATGATCGGAAAGGGCTTAATCCGAGCAGTTTTTTACTGAACCGTTCAATAAAAAACTGTTCGAATCAAGCCCTTCCCGATCATTTTTTTTGCTGATTTCTCGCGGGTACCCTTAAAATCACGTTCTGATCACTTTGAGGGCTCGGATCGTCGCAATTCGATCGGAAAAGGGAAGTCCCGCACGGCTTTGCCGTGCGGGATCTCTTAGGAGATCCGTACTGATATTTATATATATTTATATATATATTCACGCCATTAGAACAAGCATCAAGCGTATCTTGAGGCCATTAGAACAAGAGAGCAAGACACATGTTGTGGTTCACTACAACATGTTGCAATTTCAATTCAAAGGATTGCTCCTTGTTTTACATGGCATTGTGATGTATAACTGGAACTTTAATTTACATATTCAAAAATGAATAAATTGAGCCAAAACTACTTGCTTTGTTTGGTTCACCGTTTAATTTTAGTTTTAATTTTATTTTCAATTATTACCTCTTTTTTTTTTCTAATCATTATTCTATTTTTTCAATTATTACTTTTTTATCTCTCTCTATCTTTATCCAATCATTACCCTTATCTTCAATCATTACTCTATTTCTTTCTTTATCCACTACCAAAACTAAACTAAATTAAATTTCCAACCAAATACAAATTTTACGTACATTTGTGGCCTTATTTATGAGTTCTTGTGGGTTTGTATACCACCATGTTGGGGTTCACTGCCAGCCAAAACTACCAAAAAGGCTATGAAAAAAATGACAGGAAAGGAAAAAGGCTATGGGAGTAGCCTTTATGGGTTTTTTCTTTCTTTCTTAATGAGTTTTTGTGGTTCAATTTATGTGTTCTAATGGTCTAAAATTGGTTACGAGATTTTGTGGTTAGGAATATGCAAGGATCTCATATGAGAAATTTTTTCTGAGATCTACTAGTCTAAGTTCACTTGTATTGGTTCTAAATATGAAATTTTGTGGTGTCAATTACTGATTCGCAAATTGCTTCTTCAAGTTTACGAGTTGTAACTAATTTTTGTGGCCAATTTTATGAGATTTTGTGGTTATATATTATTTTATTAGTGTGACCAGTTGAACCGGTCACTTTTTGACTAGGCAGCGCGATCTGGACCATTGATTTGGTCAAACGTGCATACCATGCGCACATTCATAAATTTAGCCACATAAACTAATAAAAAGATCCACAAAATCTCATATAAAGGGCCACAAAATCTAATATGCAAGGTTGTGTACCGTAAATTTTTCCTAAAAGATATAAGGAGCTGTTCATATTTTTGTTCTTAACCGTTAACAAATGTCATTGTTCTCACTTCTCTTTTTGGCTTATGGTAGGAGTATGGGGTGTCATTGATGTTCTTCAAATATAATGAGGTATACATATGCTTATTTTGAACCATCAACTCCCTGATTTTAACTTTTTATTTTTTGTAACATCATATATATTATATGAGAATAAATTCTATTCACTGACAATGTAAAATTTCACTTTTTCACTACCGTTATGGGCCCCACCAAGTGTCTATTGTTATGATCAGAACCATTCTTATTTTAAGAACCGCAATATAGTATTGCCATGCAAAAAATCAGCTTGATCGGAATTCGATAGATATATAAAAATTGGACGATATGATTTTTGAAAATAATAATAAAGATAAACTATCCATTTTATAAAGTAAAATTCAATTTTTGATACTCCTATCAATGTTCGATGAAGTTTATTTTTTTGCATGAATACACTACTGTGTGGGATTTATAAGATGAACGATTCAGATCAACAATAAGTACATGGTATGACCGAAAAAGGTGGTGGCAGAAAAGTGGGTTTTTTTACTGCTGGTGGAAAGAATTTAATCTCATATTATATTGCTAATCATGTCATAGTTGTTAATTATTTCCATTTTAATCGTCACTCACATCTTTCAAACTCTTGATCATTACAGAAAGGGTAAAAACATCATCATATATATTATATTGCTAATCATGTCATAGTTTTTTATTATTTCCATTTTAATCGTTAATCACATCTTTGAAACTCTCTTTTTTGGGTAAATCTTTCAAACTCTTGATCATTACAGAAAGGGTAAAAACATCATGTACATTATATTGCTAATCATGTCCTAGTTTTTTATTATTTCCATTTTAATCGTCAATCACATCTTTCAAAATCTCTTGAGCATTCCAGAAAGGGTAAATTGGAAACTATGGTGAAAGGTAAAATGCCGAAACATACTTACCTTGGCCCCCTTTGAAAAACGGATTTGAGGTTGGGATTAAATTGCTAAGGTGATAGTATTAGAGTATCCACACTGCTATAATCAAAAGTAAAAAATTTTTAAAGTTAACAATATTGGTGCAAAATATTGCTCACAATGCTATAACCAAATTTAACGAGCTCCTTAAAAATAATCAAATTTTGAGCTTCGAATAACCAAAATTAGCAACCTTTTGATAAAAACCAAATTTAATAGATCCTATATATTCTCAATCAAATACACCAATCATTATACAAAAATATATCTCTTCCAATTTTCCTCTCTCTTTCTTTTCAAACAATATTTTTTAAAAAATAATTTTACTAGAAAATTATTTTTTTCCAAAAAAAAAAGTTTCAAAAACTATTTTCTATTTCTAGTAAATAATGTAGTTTTTATTAGTTTCAAAACTATTTTCTACTGTTTACAATTTTTCGGTTTTTGTAGTTTGAAAAGATGATATGACAAGTTTTGGTTATTCAATTTTAATAATGTCATTGTAGACATCTACATTGCTAACTCTAGTAATCTCTTAAATAAATAATCAAAAGCTGGTGCGACAACTTTTGTTTATCAATTTTTGATTATGGCATTGTGGATACCCTTAGTAATACTTTTGTATGGTTTCCAAAATTAGTCCGGATGGGTAGTCCCATGGGATGAACAATCCAACCCATAGGGGATATTAGCAATATCCATTGGGATTTGGTATTCGTAATCCAATCCAACCCCTTCTCATTGCCAATTTCTTCTATCAATTCAATCTCATAATCTAATCTCATTTCAAACAAACATGAAACTATTAATAATCTCATCATCTAATCTCCTCCCAAACAAACATACTCATTTTCAATCTCTTTTCATTACCAATCTCAATTCTAATCTCATCTCCTTATGAATCTCATCCATCTATCACTGTTATCAAACAGGACTTGAGTGTCAATTGCGATTCGTCCAGGGTTTCTACGGTAATTTCAATTATTGTCGGCAAAACTGCACCCAAAAAACAGAGAGAGTTTTCAGTGAATAACTAACAGAGTTTAGTTGTTGATAAAATCCATAATTAAAGAGAAAACTCAAATTCTTATTTTGAATTGATAATATCTCTCCTCCTTAATTAAAGAGCTAAAAGGAAATCAGATTAAATCCTTAATGGGTTAATTTTTTTTAAATCCAAACATTGAAAATATAAGTGAATACATTCCTCCAGTCTTCACAAAGAACTTAAGAAATAACGAAAAATTCAAAATTATGTCCTCCATTTTTCATCCAGTTTCTTGGGAAACAAACAGAAAAAACAACAGAAAAACAGAGTAGGAGTGAATAACAAAATGTAGAGAATTAAGTACTCACCTCTCTCTTCCTTCTTCTTCTTCTCTCCCTTGGCTTTGTTGTGAGGCTTTGATTTTCCTGTCTAAGAGCATCTCCAACCCATACTCCATTTCTTCATTTTGGAGAAAAAACATTCTCCAACCTATCCTCTAAAACTCTCCTCTATTTGGGAGGATGAACTTTAATCCTCTAAATATAGAGGATGAAGGAAAAAATAGAGGATCTCCTCCAAATATGTGTTAGAGTTGAGAAATAGAGTATTGGATTGGAGTTGAGATAAATAGTACAATCCTCTAAATCTACTTTTCAAATAAAATAGATTAATTTGATCCTCTCAAATAGAGATTTGGAGGGTGTTGGATTGGAGATACTCTTAGGAGCCATTAATTGTGCCTCCCAAACTTCTATTTTATCTGAATTTACGTTATTTCAATCAAATTTGGACGACAATAAAAATGCTACTAACTGTACTTATCGTATAAGCCACCCCTTGCTTTTGTAGATTGAATAGTATCGAAATTCTTTGATTCAGAGCTAAGAAGATGATGGGTATTTCTAAAATCAAAGTCAATTCAAATTCTCAAGAAACAACTCGAAGCAGAGCAGTACCCAAGAAACAGAGAGAGAGAGAGAGAGAGAGAGAGAGAGAGAGGTCGAATCCTGCTTTTACATGGTGGGTGCGTGCGTGTATATATATATTGTATATACATATAGAGATATAGAGATATTAAGGGGGGAGAATTATGATTGAGAGATATCAGATATGGGTAGTTAATGAGAGAGATTCTCTTCTTCTTCTTCTTCGATTTCTTGGACTAGTAGTTTGTTGAGCCTAGCTATTAAATGATGATGAAGTGAAGCAGAGAGGTGAGAGGAAACGGAGAGAAATCTATAGGACAGGATAAGGTAACCCAATTCCTTCATCTTCTCTTTGTACTATACGTCAAAACAATCCAAGGCCAGCAATTTGGGGCCTCTCATTTCCCTCCCCCGCTGTTCTAAACAGATTACCTCTCTCTCTCTCTCTCTCTCTCTCTCTCGGTAGTTCCAGAGCACAATCACGTGATGCTTTAGACCATTGTAGCACCACACGGTTATATGTGGCGTTCACAAACGTAGCCGTAGATCCCGCAAGAATGTTTGTTGTTGAATTATTCCGAAAGACCATGTCACGGTGCTCTGAAAGCACTGAAACAATTACACCCCTCTCTCTCTCTCTCTCTTCCTTCTTGTGATTGGAGGGACTAGAAGCAGCCGATGTAAAAAAAAGGTTATCATTTCAAACTTTCTTGAAAGTTTGGCCCATACCAAAAAACTAAAAACGAGAAGCAAATAAGGGTTTTTCTTTGGCTTTTTTCTGAACGACGGACTTCACCGGATCATGATTCAACCCGTTAGCTTATGCCACGTTCTTTGTCCCCCATCCGTTAACTACACTTTATTTATTTTTAATAACTTGGATGTCCGGCCCAGTTACAAGCCCCTCGACTAATCCTACTCTTTGAAAGTATTTGGTTTGTTAGATCTTTTCAACAGGTAAAAACTTAAATGTGTACGTCTAATGCATAGGTTTAAGTTTCTAAATGCGTTTGTAGGTGAATTGAGTGCTCAAAACAAGCAATGGAACCCAAACGTGTATTGATTGACGGATACATGAAGTATATTAAACGAGCTTAAAATCTCAACTCAGCCCAACCCTAAAAGCCTAAATACTTACTCTGAACCCTAAGAAAAGCAGGCTGGACTGGACGGGTTACCGGCCGGTGTGCACCCCTAACTCGAGAGGAGTCCGTGCGTGCTTTTAAGGGCCAACTTAAAAAATGAGTGTCAACTGACTCTATATAGATCAACGATTTTGTTTAGATTGAATGAAGAGCCCGTGTAAAATCATTTTTTCTTATGTTTCGTAGTATTACAAATCACTCTCAAGGTTCAATAAACGAACCAAATTGTTTAAATTTGAGTTTGCGTTCGCTTGTTAAAACTAAGCTCAAATAAGCTATTGTCCGTGTTGTTCGCTTGTTAAAACTAAGCTCAAATAAGCTATTGTCCGTGTTGTTCGACTTACAATGAAGTCGCGTAGTTAGTACAATTATACAGCAGCATAATAGTTATTCCACGCATTACCTTCTCTTCCCTTTTCGTCGAAGGTAGAGACAGACCTATTATCATATTATTGCGGCGCCTGCTTGAGTATCGCAAATTCAACCAATTGGAAATGGAGAAAGAAATCAGAAATCTTTCACACACAAAAATCCTAACATCATTACTCCAGATATCTATGAGGTAGGAGGAAACACCAAACCAATTCAGGAAATCCTAGACTCTCGTGATCTAAACTCTTTGACACTAGAATGCTGTTTATACCACCAAACACAGGTTACCAAGGTACATTTGCAAAACTAATAATTTAACGCACTGTCGCATTCCCAAAATGCCAAAATCTTGTGCAAAATTAGGAAGTATCCTAGTTCCTTTGTCTCGTGACAAGATAAAAAGAACGGAGTTCCTACAATTTAATGTTGCTTAAACTCTCAAAAGTGTTGTTCAAAAGCAAACCAACCAATTCACAAATGGAATTCCCAAAACGCTACTTTGCCTTCTTCAAAAGGCTGGAAGTTCGGAACTCTGCATCATCTTTGATGAAACTCCACCAAATGTAGGTGAGGGGGATAGTAGTGGCATGCCAAAGAGCATGGGCATCCACAAATCCTTCGTATGGAGGGAAATCATAGATCTCTAGGAGCATCGCGAGGCCGCCTCCCAAAACCACCACCCATAACTTCAACCTAGAAGGATGGCGATTGACACCGGCCCAAACTGCCCAAATGAGAAGTTGAGCAACAGCCATGACAACACAAACTTTCATGTTCCACCCTGTAAAATCATTTCAAAAATTCACGCCATTAGAACAAGCACCAAGCATATCTTCAGGCCATTAGAAAAGAAAGCAAGACACATGTACAACTCTGAAACTAAATTCTGGATACGAGTATCATTCAAATGAAATTCAATGACGATAGCTTAGAGGATAAAGGAAGTTTGTGCAACTTGGAGTAGATGGATAAGAGGAATATACCATAGTCAAGTTCATAATTGTTGAGGTATAAGATATGCGTCGTTACAAAAGCAATCAGCGGAGCAGAAACCATGACTTGGGCGGCCTCTTTTGTCACGGAGAAACTTCTTATAATAGCCAGTATGAGGGAGTAACCGAGTAATGCCACCGCAGATGAGTAGTCTAGCTTTTCTGTCACATCAACATCCCTGCAGTTCACAAGGTCCTGTGGATAAGTAATTACTAATCGAAATATACATAATATAAATATACAAAAGGTACAACAACTATTGCTGCTGCTGTGCAGTGCTTCAAGACCAAATCAAACGCATTAAGTTGACAAACATAAATTTATAAGGCTTGATAGTGCTATAAGCAAGTACTATCCCAATGTTTCTTCTTCTCTTATTCTTTTTCCCAAGCCAGATGTTTTCAGCTATGTTATCTGACTTCCAACTTTAGCCCCATCCGGCACATACTGACAGGTTAGAGAGTGTGAAACGATACAACCACGGCCAACAGAAAAACACCAATCTCTCTTTCTAGTTATACGAGTATTCACCTTTGTTTTCTCATTATTCAAGGTAGTTTGTCAAAAGTGAGGAAGGGGAAGTCTTGACAGATTCCCAGGTAATGTCTATTGTCTACTAATAGAGTAATAGTTATCCATTGTGTAGGGCAACATGCTAGTCGTACCTCTTGTCAGAGGTTATAAGGGTTAAGCAGAGCAAAGATGTAAGAAACTGTAACCTTGCCTCTCCATGTAATCTATCAAATTACACATCTACCAGGGAGCAGAAAATTGGCAAGAAAAAAGATTACCGACTGTGGAAAACAGCACTCCAAAACCATGAGTTCATTGATAGGAGGCCATAGATATTCCAGAAGAAGGCATAGTCATAGTACGGCTTCTTATCTTCTTTAAGGGGCAGCTTGTAGTTCAGAAGGATGAAAAACGATACCCAACCATGGAAATGCATTGCGAGGTTGAGGGCTGAGAGAGCTACGGAAACTGGCTCCTGAGTAATTGCAAAACATTACTCTAGTTGCTTAATCGAAATGTCTAAACTGACAAACTTTTTCAACAAATTTCCACAGAAAAAGGTGATGGCAAGGTATAAAGCAGATAAAGGTGATGGCAAGGAATAAAGCTTGTAAAATAGCGAACCTGTATCCCATAAACACGCACAAAGGGCCATTTACCATGATACTTCACAGGCCCATGACCAAGTGCTGCCTTTTCTTTCTCTCTGTCCACCATGCAATGGTAACGGCAATCACTTTGGCAATCCCAATGTTTCCACTGCAAATAAAGAGGTTCTTGCATGTACCAAGGACCGTCCAGTGAGGCACCATCTGAAGGGACTTTGCAGTTTGCAAAGCATCTTTCCCCCACACATCCAGTCTTTTCACATTGTTCTGTACAAACCCTAAAATACAACAAATCCCACAAAATCACTTTGTCTAAATCCAGCAACTCCTATCAAGGCAATTGTTCAAGAAGTGAATAAAGACAAGAGCTCAGACAAAAAACTGAAAAATAATTAGGCCAAAATTCAAGTGTTAATTGTCGACCCTCACTGCATAAGGGAGTAGTGCTATAGAAAAATCTGCAGCAGATAAATCCTGAAATGAGTCAAAATGTAGGGTCCAGGCTGCAAGTATGAAGTGTAAAATTCCAGTGAAATGTCAGGTACTAATTGTCTTGTAACCAGTTCGGCAGTTCTCGTTATTTACGAGTCAACTCATAGGAAATAACTGGGAAATCCAAAGTAATACGTCAGTCTTCAGGTCTTCCGATTTTACAAATTGATGCAACTATTGACCAGTCCAACCGACCAAATCTTTCAAGTTATGAATTTTGGGCCCTTTCCCACAAACCAAACTAATAGTGAACCCATAGACAATATCTTGAAATTAGTACAGGATGAGTAATTCAAACTGGAATTACCAATACAACAGACCATCCATATTCAATAACCACGTTACAATGGATAGGTTGTCCAACTGATATCTCTCCACCAATTGTTGCAGCCAAAAACTACAATTGTGGTCCCTTTGGGATTTGGAATCTGATTCCAAGCTCTATCCCGTGAATAAAATGGGTCTTTTTAGAATCAAGTCATTCAGCTATTAAATAGGCCTAATCTAAAGCGAACAAACCGACTAACATTGGTTCTTAAACCATTAAAGAGCACAACTGCAGGACCTATCACTATTGCACCACTTAAATTCCAGAGTTTTGAGGTATCTTATGGGCACGGTTATATGCAAAATAAGACCCCTGGTAAGCGTGGGGGACAGGAGAGAGAAATATAAACTGCTAGCACAATATGATCCCAACCGCAACAAGAAAGATGCCTGCACCGCCACTGTACCAAGTGACAACATTAAGAAGGAAGAAGGATTACCTGTAAATTGGATCAAAATCGCCAGCACTAGCATCAAATGCTCCAACAAGAAGTGAAAGCGCCACAAAGAAAGCAATCCAATAACGATCTACCATCTGATTGGAAGATCGATAAGAAAATATAAAATTGGAAAGCATGAGTGATGCAATTTAAAAATATGGAGAAAGAAGTTTAGTTTCACGGCATGAGACTTGCCTAGCATCAGGGCTAACAACCTATCTTTTTTCCCAATACTTTGCAGAGATAATTCTTCAATTGGGAAAAAAAAAAAAAAAACTCTACCAATCCAAGGAGAGGAATTCAATTCAAAATTAATAAGAAGTCATGATGACTGTTCTTAGCCATGTGATTAGCAGACGATGGAATCTTAGTCACATGCACAGAAAAAAAAAAAACACTGTATTTGATTAGTCATAAAGGAGCTCAAACCCCATTACAATATATAGGATGTTCAAACATAACTTGCCAAGACAAATATGTTCAATTTAAAGAGTACCAAAGACAAAAAGAGGAAGATTTTCACATATATTACTGGAAGACAAGGATTTTGAACAAAGGATTTTAATAATGCTGCCATAATTTGTAAAGAAGATGAAGCGCAGTATGCTCCACAATCAAGTAAATTTATGGTGGAAAGTGAAACTCTAAATTTTTTGAAAACATAGAAAGTACCCCAGTCCCTCTGCAATTTCGCGTAGACAGAGCCTTCTACAGATTTCCGTGTCTGACAACTCCTAATCAATCCTGGTAATCTCACTTGCTGAGCATGCGAACCTAAATAAAATCTCAAACTAGTCTAGCTAAAACTAGCCTATTAAATGGACTGCTGCCCATGAAACTGAACCTCAAATCTAACCCTACCCATTTCTCAATAAGTGCAAGCACTCTATGCCAAAATCTTCCAAAAACTAAAGCCCGTCTCTTATTCACTGCCTACAACCAAATCCTCCAAATCTACTGTTCGTGCCTTGCCCAGTTCACATCTGCCAACACTCTAAAGTTGTGGTATGCTCTATCTACGCTTCGGTTTAATCTTTGGCCAGAATCAGCTCTCAAAAGTCAAAACCCTGCTCCTTCCCAAGTCTCACCAAAAACCTTAGCAATTTCCTTAGCGTAACATTATTAGCAAAAAAGTCAACTCATAACTTCATCCAAACTTCAGCACTACTATCTGCTAAATTCTTTCTTCCTCTATGGTGACGACTCTATTTCTTACGCACCTAATACAAGATAGTGCATCTTTCAATTGTCATGATAGTGAAACAAAATGGCTCTTACCAAGGATTATGTGAAAGAATGACACTTCCCTAAATTTGCAGGGCTCTAACTTTAACCTTGAGGATTATAAGCAGACAAACAACAATAAAGCTCTCAACTCTCCAGGCTGCATTTGAAATTAAAAATGCTCGCTTTGAAGTACATGAGTATTGGATTGTTAATTACAAGCGATTGAACTGGCAAAACAACTGCAGATAAGAATGAGGTTGGTTGTATATAGGGGCTTTTGTACTAATCTATAAATGTCTGCATATATATGACAAGAAAACCGAAAAGACAACAGATCCAGCAAGCATTAAAGATTTGATTTACTCAGATTACTACAGTTATCGATAAATCAAGTGGGTTTATCAACATGAAACCAGATACTCTGTGCGTCACTACAATTTATACAGTAGAAAATTACCCAAAAAAAAAAATTATACAGTAGAAATCTACAAAAGCGACTAATGAAAAACATGTGTCATCGATAATTATGTGAATGTTTAAATAGATCGAGCGTGAAGGAGGGCATACGATGCAAAGGAGCTTGTCTTCGGAGATAGAGTGGAGAGATGTCAAGTTGAAGAATCAACAGCTACAGTGAGCGATCGAAGACTCGACGAGAGAGAGAGAGAGGGAGGGACCCAGACCAAACGGATTACAGTCGAAGACTAGGCAGGTTTTTTGCTGATTTTAGAGGTGGGCCCCACGATCGGGGCTGAGTTCGGGAATTTTGGCACATCGCTTGTTTTTTTTTTTTTTTTTTAATATTCAAAAAATTCACATTTTTTGGTTTCGAAAATGCTAAAATTATGGTCCAAATTTAAATATTTTTTGAATAAAGTCAAAATTCAGCCGAAAAAACCAAAGTTTTATTGGCTTTATCAAAAGAATTGAGTTTGGATCACAATTTTGTACTTTTCCGATTCCTCTCGGTGAAACAAACCCATAATTCACAAAAATGTGACCCGAAATTAACAAATACGATAAAAATTTGAATAAGAACAAAAAAATAATCCAAATGAAATATTTAGTCAAAGAATTGTTTAAAGAAAATTCAAAACTGGTATAACTGCACTTTCTTCTCTCTCTCTTTACTCTTCTAAATAAGCTAATAAAAATACAAAAAAAAAAAAAAAACACACACAAACACAAACTTCAATGCACCTTCTACAATTTTTAAACACTTTTATACAATGTTTTCATACATTCCAATACACTTTTAAAATCTTAAAGATGACAGACCACTTAATTGTTTTTAGCATTTTCTAAATGAGAACCTAAAAGGAATACATTTTTTGGGAAAAAAAGATCAATTTTTTTCCGCAAGTTACTAGATATAAAGAGTTGGGTGTTTCTACTAAACTATATGGACAATGGATTCAAATTCACGTTTTTCACAAATTTCTAGATAGATCATTTTCTTTACATACATCAACTAAAAATATCATTTAACGAAAACAACTTGACTATTATCGTTAATCTGAAGCAAAATTCTCGTTTTGTGAACCAGACAATCTTTTAGGAGTAAGACAAAAGGGCGTAATTGCAAAAAAAATTTATGTGGAAAATCTTACTAATCACCTATTCGTATATTGTACATGATATAACGCCCATCAAGATAGATATGTGGATGTGTTTAATGAGGATTATATTTCACCCAGAAATTGTGCCATAAGGACAAAACAAGAAAAAATTCCGGAACTTAGCCTAATTTATGATAGTTTAAGCTTCATTTTAAATAACTCTAAGAAAAAGGCTTCATTTTGAATTCATTATTTGGCTTAAATTTCTCAAAACAAATACGACGAAAATCCACGAATAAACACCAAATTATGTGGGATTACAACAAATTATGTTGCAGTAGAGCTAGCCAATGTTGTACATGGTACCAAGTTTCAACTGATCTCAAGCCTCATGCTTCTTGGAAAAATTGAGTACTAGAACAAGGCACAATGGGACTACAACAAATGCTGCAAGCTTTAGCAAATCCTCAGTTTCTTTGGAAATCACTCCAATCCTTGACCAATCTCCACTGTACCTGCACATTCATTTAAAAGTCCGAACATTAATACTCCTACTTCTTTTCCCACACAATAGTTCTATCTTCTTTGCTTGGTTGTTAGGAAAAAAGGAAAACAAAAGAAAATATCTCAAAAATAATGGAAGTTTTTTTCTTTTTTAATGCAGGGTGTCTCGGGTCGTTGTGCGCCACCTTGCACTAATCCCTACAGTTCCTCCAACAGTTGTTTCACCCGTTTTACACTCTTATACGTGTGAAGAGGTGTAAACGAGCCGAGCCGAGCTTTGCCGAGCTCGAGCTAGTAAACGAGCCAAAATCTCAAGCTCGAGCCTCTTTAATCGAGCCGAGCTTAGTCATTTAGTCATTTACTAAATGAGTTTTTTTAATCGAGCCGAGCCGCCTGTAACAAGTTGAGCCTTTGTCGAATGAGCCGAGCCGAGGTTGGTCATTTATTAAACGAGTCTTCCTTAACTAACCGAGCTTTTGTCGAACGAGCTGAGCTAGTGAGCCACTCGGTTCATTTACAGCCCTAATGGGAGGAAAGTAGACCTAACCAAGAGTTGCTGGTAACGGAAATCGAACCCGACACTTGAGGAGAAAGCAAACCCATTACTATTATTTTTTACATTTCCTTCCTTTTGCTTCTCTTTTTCAGCTTCTCTCTAATACATGATTTTCCTTCTCTTTTCTCTTCGAACCCAAACATGAGATCGTATTTTTCCTCCCATTTTTTTTTTCATTTTCTTTTACAAAATCAAACAAAAAGAAAAGAAACTCTTTCACAGTCGCTGGTTCTTTTCCATTTTCTTTCCTCGAGTTCCAAACTTCAGATTTCGTTGTATGTCTAAAAGAAGGAAAATGACTGAAGAAATCAGTTTCATAAATCCCTTACCTTTTTGTGGGAGCGTGATTTCTTCGTGCTCCTTCTGGTGTGGACGGTCTTGATTTACCTGCAAAAACCGGAGGGGGTTGTTCCTCCGGGTAGAAGCTCCGATGATCAAGTCAGTAGGTGGAAAGAAGAAGTTTTGTAAGAACAATATGTAGGAGAGAGAAGTGTTCTTTAGGCTAGATTTTTGGATCTCTCTCTCCTTCAGTGGTCATGCTTCTCTATTTATAGGCAAAGAGGTGAGGTGCTGAGCAAGTTGGCCACACTTTCCACGTGTCACGTTCTGCTCGGTTGGCGCCTTTCTGGCAGGGCCAATTTAATGAACACCACTTCCCTAGTCTTTCAGAGCCACATGGGTTGATGTCAGGAAGGTCACATCGTTCAGAGATGTCACTTCGAATATCAGAAAGGACAGCCTTCTCATCAGTAGATATTTATAGAAGGTTCCATAATCGTCTAGATTCGGCGAGACCCACGTCCAGCATACGAATTATCCGAGCGTATGATATCCCGGCCGAGGCGCACCCTAGCCGAACAAACGGAAGTTCGTATCCGTGCGCTTGATAAAACCCCGAGCGAACTTATGCATCGTACGTTCGGATGTTGCTTATAATTGTTCGGTGAAGTACTCGTGGTTCTGTCTACCTTTCGGCCCAGCCGACGTCCAGACTTATTCGAAGGCGAACCGTGATAGCTTGGATGATGGGTCAGACCACGCGTGAACCCTCATCGCCCCTTTTGGACCTGGTGAACCTTCGGATATTTCGGCCCCCTACAATAGCCCCTCAACTCCTTCTTTTCTTGCTCGGAAATGAAAGAGGAGTTGAATAAGAACCTGGCCGAACGACGACGTAAAACCGAAGAACCATAAGTCCGAAGAGCGATCAACCAGACGAACCGTCAAAGTTGAACGGACAGAAACTATTCGAAACGCTTCGAGACGCGCGCGCAGCCTTTCATTAAATGCTTCTGTAACCGTCGATTTGAATCGATGCCAGGTGTCATGATTTGATTAGCTGTTGGTACGGCACGCTTCATACCCTCCACGCGTCCATCATCGAGCGGCACATCAGTCTCCCGCCCAAATCCGACGGTCAGGGTGGGACACCGCTTCGAATGCTACACCCAGTATAAAAGGGAAGAGGGAAGGAGAGAGAAGGTTACTCTCTCTCTGACTCTCGATCGTTTCACTGTTCAAGCACCATTCCAGACTGAAATCGCCAGAAATCTGCACACTCGAAGGCTTTTGATCACAGATTTCTCTCAATTTCTCAGGTATTTCTTGAGCCCCTCCATTTCTTGATGCATTTTGAGTGTTTTTTCGAATGTTTTCCCCCCTTTTTGATAGATTTTTTCCTTTTTGTCTGGACTGAAACAACCGCCTGAAACCCAGGTGTTCATGTGTTCTTCCGAACGTATGAACACCTCGAAATTATGTTCTTCCGAGCATGAGGGCATCTTCAAGCGTGAGGGTTTTTGTTTTTTTTTTTTTTTTTACAAAAGGGGCAATCTTTAAGAAGCTTTACAAGCCCTGTGAAGCTTCTCAATCTCTGTTTCCCATTGGGAACGCGTAGGGTTCCCCACCGTTTCCCTGAGCGGTATAAGCCCTTCCCTCGGAATTTCTTCCGAGGGGAATCGCTCGAGGAACAACCGAACAGAGGCGGTATCTCTCCTAACGACACAGAACAACGAACGTAGGCACTTAGATTCCTGGCCATGCGAATAGCTAACGGTCTTATCCCATGCACTTATCTGTTTCTAGGTATGGAGTCTGCAAAGTCACCTTCTTCGGGCGAATCTTATCGGTCGATGGATTCCGAAGATTCGGGTTTTGGTAGATCCGATCCAGGGTTATCCGAAGCTATAAGAGATTTCGCCCGAAACTACCGAACGGGATCAAGCAGAAGGGTCCCCGAGGGTGTAGAAGGAGTCGACTACCCCGCCATGGTGGCTCCTCTCCGAACAATTGGGCCGGACCCCGATATCATAGACATAGGCGAATCTTCGTCCGAAAATCCTCATGACGAAGCAGAAGAAGAAGAGGAGGCCGAAGGAGCTGACGAAGGCGATTCGAGACCAGGGACTCCGCTTGTTTCGTCAAGCCGAGCGAATGAAGGGGCCGGATTTACTGGGGAATCCTCGTCGCATCCGCCGAAGGTGAAGAGGAAGATCGTTCAGATGGACCCCGATGTGATCCCTGACCGAACGGGAAAGGACCCTTGCCCTTACTGGGAATGCTTCCAAGATAAAGAGAGCCTGGACACCTTCCGAGCCGTTTACGACATCCCTAACGACGTTGTCATTACACCCGTCCGAGGGAACCGAATAAAATATGGTGACGAACATGTCACTGTCCCCTTGATGGCAATCACAGAAGGGGGCCTTCGGTTCCCGATGCATAGAGTTTTGAGAGAGATACTTCACCGCTTCAATCTCACTCCGTGCCAGTTGAGCGTCAATTCCTACCGCATCATTCACTCGGTAATTGCCCTCGCCGAGGTGAAGATGTTCCGCCTAGAAGCCTTTCATTTTTTTGAAAATTATATGATGTCGAGAAACGTTCGGTACTCTCGATATTACCTCTGCTCCCGGAGGAAGATGGAAAAGATCATTCCCAAGGGAATGTACGACTCGGAGAAATGGGCCTCTGACTACGTCGAAGTTCGAGGAAATTTCCAATTTCCCGAACACGAATATGGTCAGTTTGAGATAGCCACACGCAGAGGCACGCCGAGTAAGAACACTTGTCCGTTATTTCAAATGTTTATTTCTGTTGCTCTGATTTCAGTTGTAAAAATTTAACTAACGATTTCATGCTCTTCTTCGGCAGATACCACCAAGATCAACAAGGTACTGCTAAGGGCCGCCAAAGGTTGCGGTCTTGCCGACTCCCTGCTCACTATCCCAGCGGAGGAAAGAGACGCCCCAACCATCCTCAAGTATACAGCTACCTACGGCGGTCGGATCCGACGAAAGGTAACTGACGAGCCTGAGCAGTCCGAGGACACCCCACAAGAGCTCCAACCGAGCTTCGACAAACCCCTCCGAGGGTCAATCCGACTTCCAACCGAGGAAGAGCCTTTCCTTGAACAACAAGAAGTTATGCCTCCGAGAAATATCAAGGAGGTTCTCCAGAAGAAGCTGGAGGAAAAAGAGAGGGAGAAGGCCCGACTGCAGAAGGCTGGGGGTGCAGCCGCTTCGGGCTCGGTCCCGAGCAAGAAAGTCCCACCTCCCCCACCTTCTAAGAAGCGACCACTGAGCGCTCCTCCTTCCCCGAAGGAACCACCTGCGAGCAAGAAGGTGAGGGCGGCCACTAAGGGAAAGGGCCAAGCGGTTGAACCCCCGAAAGAGGCCGCCGCAGAAGAAGAAGGGAGGGTGACTGCCTTCGATCTTGACACCCCATGGGTGCCAAGCTTCATCACATCGGGCAAGAAACAGGTCCTCAAATCGGATAGCCTGAGGGAGGATCCCTCCCTGGCTTTCACCCTCCACTCGGGGCTGGCTTTGCCGAGGGATATACAGAATCCCCCCTCTCTGAAAGCAGCCCTGAGTGAATACTACTATCACGCAGGAAGGGTAAGTAAAAGCTCTTACACTTGCAAACTTGTGTTTTTGTTTTTGTTTCTTTTTTTGTACAAATGCCTTATTTCGTTGGAACGACTTTCGTTTTGCTTCGTTTACAGGCTACCCAGTCCATAATGAGTGCCCAGCTGCATCTCACCGAATATGACAAGAAGTCAAAACTGCAAAAGCAGTCGGTGGAATACAACAAAGCCCTGGCCGAGGAGTACAAGAAGGGGTTGGAGCAATCCGAGCTCGTGAGGCAAAGCCTCGAGGTTCAGGTCGCCAATCAAAATGACCTTATCAAGGGGCTGCAGGAGTCTGCCGAGCAGACTAGAGCCGAGGGAAAAGATGAGGGGCTGGCCGAGGGAAGAGCCTTGGGAGGGAAGAGATGAAGAAGGAGATGGAGAAGGAGGTGCAGGGGCAGTACGAGAAAGGATACGCCCAAGCCGAAGAGGACGTGACCGATCAAGTCCTTGAAGTGCAGGACGAGATCAAGGAGGCCCAGCACAAAGAGAGCTTCATGCTCGGCTACAACAGGGGTCTCGACGATGCAGGCGCTGAAGCTGACGACGAAAGGAGGAGTCTGGTGGAAATACCACCCCTCGCCCATGCCGAAGTAATAGCAGAGGAGACAACAGCCGATGCTATCGACTCGACCACCTTACCAGCCCCGGCCGAAGCTCCCATCCCACAGGCCCAAACCGACGCTCAAACCCCACCAGCCCCAGCCGACGCTGCAGCAAATTAGATTTGTTCTCGTTCAGTCTATGTTTTTGTCTTTTCTTTTGTTTTTGCATATCTGTCAAAATGGTCGGCACCGAACGATGGGAACCCTGCCGACCACTGGATGTAACGAAAACATGGAGAGTGTCTTTTTAAATGATAATCGTCGTTTAGTTCGGTATGGATGTTGTTTTCAAGTATATAAATATTTGCCAAGTCTTTTTGTTCGGCATATACATCACATCTCAGAAATGTTTCAGAAATTGTTAAAGTCTTTTCATTCGGAAGGACTGTTTATGTGATTTTGAAGTCAGTGAGAGATGAACTCAGGTTTACCCATATAGTAGCCCCCTGCCCTATTGTATTACCGCAGGAATAGAATAAGGCAGTAGGATGGGAAAACTGAGCCAAAAAAGGTGATCATGGGTTTCGAGAATTTCACCCGAACAAACAAATGGCTTCGAGAATTTCACCCGAACAAGAGACGTTACCGGAGCGAGATAAAATACCCCTTGTGTAAAAATAAAGCAGAGTACTGGACGAATTTATATTAGGTGCACAACGCTCAAAGGCGCATGGGCCGAGCAAAAATGTAATACAAAAGATGCCAACACTAGCCATGGAATTTCCTAAGCTTTTGGGCATTCCATGGATTAGCGATTGGCGTGCCATCCATCTCAGCAAGCTTGTAGACTCCATGCCCGATCTTCTCAACCACTCGGTAAGGTCCTTCATAGGGGTCTTTTAGCTTGGTTAACTTTGTCGCTTCGGTGACCATCCGAAGGACTAAGTCCCCAACGTTGAATGGTCGAGCACGAACATTGCGGTTGTAGCCCCTTGCAACTTCTTGCTGGTACGCGGCGTGCCGAAGGTTAGCGTTGTCACGTAGTTCTTCGGCAAAATCTAACTCGGAACCCACTAGAGCATCGTTGTCGACAGGGTTAAAATTCTCCGTCCGAACTGTAGGGATCATAGTAGATAAAGGGAGGACAGCCTCCATACCGTAGGCCATAGCGAACGGAGTACGGCCGGTGGACCGCCGAGGCGTCGTTCGATAGGCCCACAGGACATGGGGAAGCTCTTCCACCCATTTGCCAAGCTTCCGATCCAGACGGCGTTTCAGCCCTCGAGTGATTGTCTTGTTCGATGCTTCGGCTTGTCCATTACCTTGAGGATATGCCACCGAGGAATTTTGGATGGTAATATGGCGCTTCGCATAAAAAGCTTTGAGAGCGGAGGCGACAAATTGGGAACCATTATCAGATAGTATGGCGTACGGCACGCCGAACCTGGAGATAATGTGTTTCCAGATAAAGCGTTCCACATCCCCGGCGGTGGTTTTGATCAAAGGGGAAGCTTCTACCCACTTGGTGAACAAGTCTGTGGCAGTGAGCATGTACTCAAATCCTCCAGGCGCCTTCGGCATCTTGCCAACTATGTCAAAAGCCCAAACCGCGAACGGCCATGGACTGGTGATCATTTTAAGAGGGAACGCAGGCTGGTGGATGAGAGATGCATGCTTTTGACACCGAACACAGAGCTTAACGTAGTCTTCGGACTGCTTGACCATCTTCGGCCACCAATAGCCTTGGGTTAGGGCACGCTGTGCAAGGGACCGTCCCCCCGAGTGAGCCCCACAGCTACCCGAATGAAGTTCCTCCAGAACGGCTGGCACGAGATCGTCGTGGACGACACGCAGATCAGGGCCAGTAAAAGTCCGTCGGTAGAGATTGTCATTTGGTCCCAAGAAGAAATTGGCGGCTCGGCAACGGAGTTTGTACGCGTCGCGCTTGTTCGTCGGTAGCACTTGATTCTTCAGGTAAGCAACCACAGAATCCAGCTGGCTTGGACCGAGGGTGATGGCCATAACCTGCGCAGACGGCTTTTCGAAGCTCGGTTTGGGAATCTCGTCAAAGGTGATGGTGCGACTACCCGAGGTCTTGTAGACTGAAGCAAGACCTGCAAGGGCGTCAGCGTGGGCGTTATGCTCCCGAGCGATCCACTCCACTTCTACGCGTCCAAATTTGCCGAACAAGGATAAGACGTGGCTTACGTAGGCATTCATACGTCGATCTTTGGCTTGGTAATCGTCGTTTAAATGCCCCACAATGAGCTGGGAATCACAAAAGACATGAACCGAATCAGCATCCAGCCGAAGAGCAAGTTGGAGGCCTGCAATCAGAGCTTCATATTCCGCCTCGTTGTTCGTCGCCGTGTACCCAATTGAAACCACGCTTTCATGCACGGTCCCACTTGGTGAGACAAGGACGATGCCGGCACCAGCTCCATGAACATTAGAAGCTCCATCGACGGTCAGTCGCCAAGCGTCGCCGGAGAAGAGCTTCCACTGTCGTCTAGGTTTCTTGCGCCCGAGGGAATACCGAGCACGGAGTGGTTCGGCAGGATAGCTGTTCGGCCCTTCCAAAACCTCTTCTTCTTGAATCCGAGCGTCTTCAGCAGCAATTGCCAGGGCATTGGCCTCGTCTCGTAAGCCGGGAGTGAGTTCGGCAAAGAAGTCGGCTAGGACTTGCCCTTTGATAGCTGTCCGAGGCTCGAATTGGATGTCGAAGTTGGCCAAGTCTTGAGAGAACTTCAGGATTCGACTCGACGTGTCCGTTTTCCGAAGAACAGCTTTGAGAGGAAACTCAGTGAGGACCACAATCCTATGGGATTGAAAGTAGGGCAAGAGGCTCGTTTTAGCAGAAACGAGAGCCAATGCCAACTTTTCCATAGGCAGATACCTCGTCTGAGAATCCGTCATCGTTTTACTGGAGTAGAAGATCGGTTGATGGTCCATCCCCTCTCTCCGAACAAGAACCGCGCTCGTTGCATGGTCAGAAACGGCAAGGTAAAGATAGAGATCTTCATCGGGCAGGGGCTTGACGAGCAAAGGAGCGTGAGATAGGTATTGCTTCAAAGATTGCAGGGCCTGCTCGCACTCCTCGGTCCATACAAACCTGCGTCGGCTGGTTGTGATTGCTCGGAAGAACGGGCGGCAGAGATCGCTCGAGCGTCGAATGAAACGGCTCAAGGCAGCAACCATCCCCGTAAGCCGCTGTACCTCTTTAATTGTCGTTGGAGCTCGCAGCCGCTGCACAGCCAAAATCTGGGTAGGATCAGCTTCGATTCCTCGGCGACTCACCATGCATCCTAGGAATTTCCCCGAGCTAACGCCAAACGCACACTTCTCGGCATTGAGACGTAGCTTCCTATGTTTTAGAACAGCAAAGACCTCTCCCAGATCTCGAAGGTGGTCCCGAGCGAATATGCTTCTGCAAACCAAATCGTCAATATAAGCTTCTACTTTTACGCCGAGCATGCCGGGAAACATCTTCGTGATGGAGCGTTGAAAAGTGGCGCCTGCATTCTTCAAGCCGAACGGGACAACCTTGTAGCAGAAGGTTCCCCGAGGCGAGATGAAAGCCGTTTTTTCTTGATCTTCCGGGTCCAAAGCAATTTGATGGTAGCCCCGATACGCGTCCATGAAGCTTAGGCGCTCGCATCCTGCCGTTGCATCTACCATCTGCTCAATCCGAGGAAGTGGAAATCGATCCATAGGGCAGGCGTCATTGAGATTCGTGTAATCGATACAGACCCTGAGCTTCCCATTTTTCTTCGGGACTACCACTGGGTTGGCAAGCCAGGTGGGGTATAGTACTTCACGAATGACGCCAGCTTCCAACAGTTGATTCACCTCTGCGATCACAGCTTCGGTATGCGCGGCCGACGAGCGTCGGACTTTTTGCACAACCGGTCGCCTGTTCGGATCAACATTCAATGAGTGCATGGCGAACGAAGGATCCACGCCCGGCAGGTCGTGTGGTGTCCAAGCAAAGACCTCTATGTTTCTCATGAGGAATTGATACATCTCTTCTCGTTCGTCCACGCTCAGTGAACTCCCGATCAAAAAATATCTTCCTTCTTCCCCAGGAATGGAAAAACGTATAAGCTCCTCGGCTGACCTTTGTTCGGCAAGAACACCAATATCCTCAATCGCTGTGTTAGGAGGGGCAGCCACGCATTGTACCTCCATGCAGCTCTGTTTGTTCGTTACAGTGCTGATGTAGCATTTCTTGGATTGGATTTGATCGCCTCGCAGGCTTTCCTGTCGTCCGTTCCAGCCGACGAATTTTACCACCTGGTGATATGTTGAAGCAACCGCTTGCATTTCGTGTAGCCAGGTTCGGCCAAGAATGGCGTTGTACGGACTTGGCGAAGCGACCACCACAAATTCAATGTCCAGGACGCGTGATCCTACTCGCACAGGGAGGGTAATCAGGCCGAGTGGCCATACCGGGGCTCCCGTAAAACTAACAAGGGGAGCTGACGCTGTCCGAAGTTGAGCGGGAGATAATCCGAGGCTCTGATAAGTTGAGAAAAACATGACATCGGCCGAGCTCCCCTGATCTACCAGTACCCGTTGTACGGTTGATTTTTCAACGGCAACAGTGACGACGAGGGCATCTGCATGTGGAAGTTGCACCCCCCTTAAGTCGTCGGAAGAAAAAGTTATGGTACAGCCGAAGCTCGGATCCTCCCATTTTCGCTTTATCGAAGCTCCCACGTTGCAGACTGACGCAGAGGCGACAGCCCTGTCAATTTCTGAACGAAGTTCGGCGGCCCTTCCTTCGGATACTAGCCCTTGTATCACGCTTACGAGATTGCCAACAAGAGGGGGAGGTGGAGGAAGTGGATTTTGCCTAACGTCGATCCACTGATTGAGGTGACCGGCAGCTGCCAGATCTTCTAGATACCTTTTGAAAGGTGGACACTGCGTGGTATAATGGCCACGTTCCTTGTGATACGTGCACATCCCTGGTCCGCTCCCGACGGTGCCTAAGAGTACCTTCGGCCAAACAAAGAAAGGCAATTTGCCAATGATGTTAAGAAGTTTATAAATAGGTTCAGTGAATACCGTACGTTCGGCGACGTATTCGTCTGGTCGGGGTTCTCTTTTCGTTTGTGTCCAAGATTGTGGCTGAGGGTGCTGCGGGGGTCGGCCTTCGTTGTTTGACTTGTTCGATGCCTTGCCCGAGCTACCCTGGCTTCCTTGCCCTTGGCGAACGTTCGATACCTGCTTCCTCGGCGCTATCGTCTTGGCAGGTTCAGCCTTTGATGTGTGTCGCTCGGGCCATTGCTTCCTCGTGAACACAATCTTTCTCGATTATTGTCATGAGCTCCCCCATTGTTTTAGGTGGATTTCGTGAGAGGTCACGAAACATTGCCGAGGTTGGGTCCAATCCATTCATGAAAGACTCGGCTGCTACCCCTTGATCACAAGTCGGGAATAAGGTTATAGACTTCCCAGTAACGCTCGGTATAGAGTCGCAGTGTTTCTCCCTCCGTTCTTCGCATGTTCACCAGCATCGATAACGTCTTCGGTTGAATGTTGCTGGTGACGAAGCGTTTGCTAAACTCCAATTCTAGCTCGTTAAAGCAAGAAATGGATTTGGGCTTCAACTGATTGTACCATAGCATGATCGGTTCACTGAGAGTGAGCGGGAATATTTTACACATAAGAGCGTCAGAAAAGTTATGGAGGCTCATGGTTTGCCTGAAGCGACAAACGAACGCGACTGCGTCTTCCTTTGCCTCATAGCGTTTCAGCTTCGGCATGACGAATTTGTCTGGCGGCCGCTCTTGTTGTATAGCATCCACGAAGGGGGAAGCCTTTGCCTTCCCGAGCTTCGAATTATCTTCGGTTTTCCCTTCGGCTGCGATCCGCGGGGCGATAGGGGGAAGAACATCAGTATGCCGCTCCGGAGTCCTCCTTTTTTCCCGCCGATGCCGCCGACGGTGCGCCTCTTTTTCCTTCTCTCTTTCCTTCGGTCGTGGAACTACTAGTGTTAAGGGCGCATGTGCCTCCCTCAAGCTCGTCAATGGGGCGTGCCGAGGTTGAAGAGCCGGGTCGATGGGTTGGTACACGGTTGGCAGGCCCGTGAATTGATCGTAGAGGACAATCGTATTATCGTGCTCCGAACGGTTTCCTCTGCTTTCTGTTCGGTGTCGACTGCCAGAGTTGGCAGAGTGTCGCCCATCGTGACGTTCGGAATCATGTCGCGATTGAAATGAATATTCCCGGTTGCTACTAGAATGGGGTCGCCGAGGTGGATCATTTAAGTCCACGGGCCTCTTCCCACTTTTCCGACTCATCCTTCGTTCGGAACGATGTTCTGTTCGGACCGAGTCGCCTCCCCTATTGGTTCCCGCCGTGGAGCCCGTTGCCGAGGATCGAGTACTCTCGGCTCGAACAATGCTTGTCAGCCGAGGTTGTGAAACCCCCTGATCGAGGCGCTCAAAGACGTTTCGCCGTTTGGTAACAGCGAGTTCGGTCGTTTAGGCTGGGCGACATGGTCTGCTTCGTTTGTGGGATCTCTTCGGTCGGCTGGGCTCGGCATGATGTTCGTTTGCAGGGTTCTCCGCCAACCCGCCGTCCCGCTCCTCCAGCCGTTGTTGCAGCATGGTAATAACCGCTGCCTGACGTTTTTGTTCAGCCAGGGCGATATCCAACTCGGTCGGTGGAAAAGAAAGTTGTCGGGCTACATGTGGAACCGCCCTAGCCGTTTGACGGGGCTCGAGGCTGATAGATCCGTAGCCCTCTAACCCAAGGGTAAAGTTCTCTGGGCCCGGAGGTGAGAGATGCTGAGCCATTGGTTCCGTGCAAATACGAAGAACAAACAGGATCTGAGATGAACAAAGGCCCTCAGCTGACTATGAACGCGAAGAACACGAAGAACACCCCGATAGTTTTCAGAAATATGATCCCCAGCAGAGTCGCCAATTGTGGGAGCGTGATTTCTTCGTGCTCCTTCTGGTGTGGACGGTCTTGATTTACCTGCAAAAACCGGAGGGGGTTGTTCCTCCGGGTAGAAGCTCCGATGATCAAGTCAGTAGGTGGAAAGAAGAAGTTTTGTAAGAACAATATGTAGGAGAGAGAAGTGTTCTTTAGGCTAGATTTTTGGATCTCTCTCTCCTTCAGTGGTCATGCTTCTCTATTTATAGGCAAAGAGGTGAGGTGCTGAGCAAGTTGGCCACACTTTCCACGTGTCACGTTCTGCTCGGTTGGCGCCTTTCTGGCAGGGCCAATTTAATGAACACCACTTCCCTAGTCTTTCAGAGCCACATGGGTTGATGTCAGGAAGGTCACATCGTTCAGAGATGTCACTTCGAATATCAGAAAGGACAGCCTTCTCATCAGTAGATATTTATAGAAGGTTCCATAATCGTCTAGATTCGGCGAGACCCACGTCCAGCATACGAATTATCCGAGCGTATGATATCCCGGCCGAGGCGCACCCTAGCCGAACAAACGGAAGTTCGTATCCGTGCGCTTGATAAAACCCCGAGCGAACTTATGCATCGTACGTTCGGATGTTGCTTATAATTGTTCGGTGAAGTACTCGTGGTTCTGTCTACCTTTCGGCCCAGCCGACGTCCAGACTTATTCGAAGGCGAACCGTGATAGCTTGGATGATGGGTCAGACCACGCGTGAACCCTCATCGCCCCTTTTGGACCTGGTGAACCTTCGGATATTTCGGCCCCCTACACTTTTCATTCCCATTTAAAATCTTCCGTGATTGAAACATTAATGAAAACAGAGTAACGAGAATTACTGTTATGAACTTACGACAACCATAAATAAACCGACAAGCATAGGCAATCTCCTAACAATTACGAAAAGAAATTAGCGGGGGAAAAACAGAGAGACTACCCGGCATCGATGAATCCCAATCCCAGCACAGCAACAGCAGATTGAGCAAGAATTGCGTTCGAAAATCTCAATGGGAAAATGGGTCCCTGTTGCTTCCTTGAATTCTCGCCCAAATCCCTCTTTTGAGCCAGTACTTTAGTGGTTCCTGATTTTCTGCCATTTTTCTTCAGAAACAGATAAGAACAGAAGTTGGGGACGATGCCCCTCTCTGTGATCAGCATTCCTTTTGTCCAAATCCTACCTGGGTTTCATGGGTGGCTGTCGTAACACCATCAAAATTTCTGATGTGAGGTTAAAATTGTCATTTAAATAAACCATACAACCACGGTTTCCACCAAGCTAAAATGTCTTTTTAAAGGTTTTGTACTTATTAAAAAAAAAAAAAAAAGGTTCTTTGGTTTTGCTTCAAAGTTCTCCGATTTCTCTAGTCGAGACGAATCAATAATTTACAAAAGTATGACGCAAAACTAACGAACGCAAATATTTTTTGAATAATGACAAAACCTCTAAAACATGCTAAAAGTTAAGCAGAACAGAACCTTATTCTTTCATGTGAAATGAAACCAAATACATCGTCTTAAATGCTAACGTTTGTAGGTATGTTTTTTTGGGCATGTAAAGTTTTTGTTGGTCTGTTTTTTAATAAGGACAAAATCTCTAAAACGTGCTAAAAATTAAGCGGAATGGAGCCTTATTCTTTCGTGTGAAATGAATTCAAATACCAGTAATGCTACACGCATAACATTTATGCACAGATTTTGTGCACAGATTTGTTGTGGGGCCCACTACGGGTCCCACACAAATAATCCGAACCGTTCATTAAATGTAAAACATTTTTTCAAGGGCCTTTTCAAAAAATCAGCTCAATCCGATACTTACAGATGCTCGATTCAATTATTTAACTTTTCATTCAAATTTCTGGATAATGAAACTTTAGATGATTAAATCAAGCACTTATAAGTATCAGATTAAGCTAATTTTTCACGGAGGCCTTTGAAAAAATGTTTTACGTTTAATGAACGGTTCGGATTATTTGTATGGGACCCATAGTGGGTCCCATAACAAATCTGTGCACAAAATCTGTGCATAAATGCTGTATGTGTAGCATTACTGTTCAAATACATCGTCTTGAATGCTAACGTTTGTAGGTATGTTTTTTTGGGTGTGTAAAGTTTTTGTTGGTCTGTGTATGTATGTGTGTTCTTTTTACTGTTAGAGAAATAGTTTCTTAGAAAGATCTTTTTTAGTCTTTGGGGTATAAAACCATTTTAAGATGCGAAAGAAATTGGATATCGAAATTGGTCGTTCGGTGTGGAAGGAACCGTCCGTCTCGCTCGGACTCGGGCTTTGATTAAAATAAATTGGGCTTGACTTGCTTGGGCCAAAGTTATTTTACTCTAGCCCAATTTCATTTCCAACGAACAGGTGTGGCTGTTTGGTTTAGAACCAAACCAGTGCGTGACTATTCGTGTGAACCAGTGCGTGATTCCGAACCATTGCATCAGTTCGTTTGGAACCGACACAACCCATTTCTTTTGTGACCCTTTGAACAAGTTTCGTACCCCTTTGGGACAGAAATATAGGTTCATTCCAATCATTTCATGTGTCCAAAAATCCACAGTGCACACATACATTTTGCATATAGAGTTTGAGAGAGTTCTGCATAGTTTTGTTCGCGGAGCATGCATTCGAAGTGCTGCGTTTACGTGCGTAAAGATCGTTGTATCTTGAGAAGTGGACGTCCAGAATCGTGAGCACCTTGACGAGAGTGAAATCTGCTTTAAAGACATAGTAATCCATCGCTAGACTCGTTCTACATTTGTTCTTCATCGGTGTCTGCAGTCTGTGAGCTGTAATTTTCCTTTTACTGTTATTGTAAGATCTTGTTTTCCCAGTGGATTAATTAATTTGTTCACACAGTTTCCATTAGCTTCTGACTTATCTCTTCCGATTACGCACAAGTGTATTCGATCAAATGCAACAAAAAAAGGTGGCCTAGACCCCGTTTTGCAAAGATTTTTATTTTATAAGTACTTATTTCTCATTTTTATTTTGTAAATATTTATTTTAATTAGTGAAACAAGTAAGAGATCAATAGCAATCTCACCCGAAATCTATGAATACCAAATTGATCCGCACCGATCAGCGTAATTTTTATGTGGTTTTGACCCCGGGCATATACCGTAACAACCAAAGTTGCAATTTGAAAGAATAACGAATGCTACATTAATATTTTTTGGTTTTTAGGAATGATTGGAACTTCATTCATAAAAGGAATTATAACCTACAATGTGCATCTGATTACAACTGAAAAAGACTAATTGCACACATGAACGACAAATAACATGTCTGAATTGAGATGTTGTAAATTAGAAAATTTGAATTTCAGATTTATATTTTGCCTAAGACAAGGAAGGCCTTGGGTCGTTTCTTTCTGCCGTTCTGGCCGTGGAAAATTATTTTTCCCATGGGTGTAAAAAAAAAAAAAAAAAGGGAATAAAGGAAAGAAAAAAAAAAGGTGTGTAATGTGCACGTGTCAAATCACAAGATCGAAGTTTGGAAAAGCTGCCTTCACACGTGCCAAAATTCCTAACAACCAGCATCAACTGTCCGGGTCCCACACATATATACAGCTGTCTGTCTCCACCGCTTACGCAGCAACCTAATGACGAAAATAACCCCAGAGGGAAAAAAATTCAAGATTATCACCCTTTATATAGGGCCGTATCCCAACCAATTTGGGTTTGGACTGCTTGTGGGCTCTTTCCAGGCTTACAATAATAATCGGAACCTTTCAATCTTTAGATCTTGTCGAGAACATTGATCGTACCGAAAATCACGTTGATCGGATATCGTCTGATATGATTTCAAAATACATTAATCATCAAATAATTGTTTCTATGGGTTGCAATTCAGTGTTACACACTTTTATTCTTACAAACTTAATGCATTTCAAAATCATATCAAACAATATCTGATCAACATGATTATTGGCGTAGTCAATGTTTTCAACAAACTCTAAAAGTAAACGGTTTCGATCATTATTGTGAGCTTGGAAAAAACCCACAATCAATCTAAACTGGTCCCAACCTAAACTAGTTGGGATACCACCCCCTCTTTATATATGTCATCGAATCGACAACCATTGTTTTACTTTTGCAATGGACCGGCTTGCTCTACGGTCTTGGTCTTGGTCGTTTATTGATGGTTCAAATTTATTAAAGTGTCTATCTTGCCGATAAATACTATTGATAAGTCTGAACCATTAAAAATATTTTAGAGCAGTTGTGATCACTTGAACTGCTCACTGTAGTCCAACTGTGGATTGTAAATGAATCATATTCTTTTTGCCAACTTTTAATTACATTATACTAAATACAGGTCACTAAAAAAATTTTAGTTGAGTATTTATTCTGCTTATTTTGTATCTTTCGTATAAGTAAATAACCAAAGATCATCGAACAAACGAGTTACGTCTACCATACATACAATGCTTTTTGAAAAGTTAGAGCCAAAATCTATTGAAAATTTTTTACATTTAAAAAAGTAACTAGGATATTAAAGTGATAATTTTAATCTAGCAGCATTAATTCTTACATGGTGCTTACATAAGTCAGATGTACAATATCGACACACGATAATCCAAAATATTTTAAGATCGAGTTATGGCAGTATATGGATCAAATCAAGATTCCTTATTTAGAAATTAATTTTAATAATGCAAAAATTATCAAAACTTGGAGATTGATGTTCTTCTCGATTTAATTTTTTAAGCTAAAATTACTTATAAAAATAAGACATGAATCAATAATCCACTGTACTCTCATTTTATTTTTTAGAGTCTCTACCACTCGCAATAGTTTCTATCTTTCAACACGGACTCTTAAAAATATGTTATGTAGATCTTATTTGATAGATCTCAATTAATTTTATTATTTTAAGTTTTTAAAATTTTAAAATGACAAGAATCTCCAAAATGAACCAACAAAGGCGGACAGATGGAGTATTAAAAAAGGAATTATTTTTCCCACTTCCTTTTTATCCAAATGCGTTTTTTTTTTGTAGTGATGTGAAATTACGTAATTACCCTTTTCATGTATGAAGGAAAAATGTATGAAGTATAATTTTGTAATTTTATAAGAATGAAGACAAAAAAATATAGTACACTGAGACGTAAGGGAAGTGTGAAAATCAATTTCTTATTCAAATTGAAGGCAATTATAAATCCAACCACCATGACTTCTAGCTGGTCCAGTAATAAAAGGGCACTATAGTCACTTGACACCCAACCAAATCTCTCACCACGTCATCCTTTGACAACTGTTAAATCCGTTAAAATACTTTCCAAGGGCTTTCAGATTCTCTGCATATCTCTCTCTCTCTCTCTCTCTCTCTCTTCGAAAACTCCGCAGCAAACCCCTCGCCAAGTCAAACCCTAGGCCGGATTCTAGGGTTTGCAATTCCGTTCCGAATTCCCAAGCAGAAACCAGAGAGAAAATCCTCGTCGCTTTTCGATTCTCTTTTTCGGTGGTTTGGGAATTCGAATTCCATTTTTTTCCAAACCTGATGGTTCACCTTGTGGGGCCGGGTCGGGTGGACCCGGCGAAGTTGGAGGTCGAGGATCCATTGGAGGAAGAGTACGGGTCGCTCCACAAGCGATCCAAGGCGTCCACGCAATTCAATCAGGTTTTTTTTACTGTTCTCTTTTTGTGTAATTTGAAAATTTTTGGTTTGTGGGAATAATGTAACAAATTGAAATGATAGCGAGTTTTTTAATTTTTCATTCGAATGGGCAACGTGCTTGACTGCTTGTGACTTGTGAGTATTAGAATGGGTAATGCGGGTGGTGCGGGACCGGGACCGTGAGCGTGAAAGCGTCTTTAAAAAAGGATTAGGAGCTTGTTTGTTTTGGTATTTGGATGTTGGATTTTGGGTAATGAATGGAGAGAGATAAAGAGAGGAATGAGAGTAATGATTGAGAGAATTTATTGGGGACCCTCGCTAAGAGAGAATCCAAAATCCCAAATACCATTTCGAAGGATTAAGTGACTTAGGACGGGAGGTTTTAGGGGTTGAGTTTAGCTAAAAAGCCAGCCTTCTTTTTTGGAATTGAGGTTGTTTTGGTGAATTTTTTTTTCTATTTTTGGGTGAAAAATTGGATCTTTTCTGGTGGAGAGTTACAAGAAATGTCAAATGTTGGAAGTACGAATTAAATTTGAATACGGTTTTACCAGAATAGGGGGTCATTAAAAATCAGGTGTTGTTTTATATTTTATATTTTATATTTTTGCATTTTTTCTTGACACGAGGTTTGACTGTTTTCGTTTTATCGAATTAAAATCTTCTGTTTAGTTTGTGGGAAAGTTGGGGAATAATTGAGAATTTTTGAATTTGTGACATGGTTAACCAATTTATGATTAGAAGGGGCAAGATGATTGTGAGTATAGGACGGGAGGTTTTAGGGGTTGAGTTTTGGGTAGCTAAGAAGCCAGCCTTTTTTGAAATTGAGGTTTTTGGTGTTTTTTTTTTCTTTTCAATTTTTGGTGAAAGTTTGGATCTTTTCTGGAGTTCTCGATGAGAGAAACAGCAAATGTTAAATAATTCAAATTAGATTTGATAAAGGTTTCCAGAGTTGGGTCATTTGGAAGTTGTGTGTCTTTTTAATTTTTTGAACCTCTTGCTGGTTTTGGGAATTCTTTTAGAGTAGGCCAGAAAAGGAAATAAAGAGCTGGCAGGTCAGGTCCTGATTTAGATATGTCATTGCTATTGCTTGTTTTTTTTTTTTTTTTTTTTTCTGGTCTTGATTGTGACCTCTACTTAAGCTAGCCTCACAATTGTGGATAATTTTTATATGTCATAATTTCTGCCAAAAATTAAATAGCTGTAGTGGGGGTAGGATCATGGATGCAAATTGATTACTGATGACGGGAGTTGATTTTTGTGTATATAGACTTACCTACTGTGCAAGCAGAGAAAGATGGAGGATTATTGCTTAAGTGTTGAAAAAGAAAATTGAAGTCATCGAGTGGGAAAATGGTAAATATATGGATTTCAGTGGTCAAGAGATTGAGGGGCCGTTTGCTTCATGAAATTGGAATAAACCAGTGAACTTTTTGAGCATTGAATGAGTAGCACTGCATAATTGTACTGAATGCCAAAGTGAACATTTATTGATGTTATTTCCCATTAGAACCAGGTTTTAAACTCGGCTACCATCTAATTTATTCAGCTTTAAGTTTTCTTGTTTCTATTGATTTTTGTTATTGCCTTTATAAGTTTGTAAAGGTCAACATTTGTCTGTTACTTTCATGTGTTGGCAATGGATATATGGTTCTCTTACATGACGTTTTCTTTCAATGAGCAGTGGAACATTGGAAATAATGAGTTTCCAGTCCCAGCTACACAATACAATCCACTTGATGAGCCAAGTCCTTTGGGCTTGCGTCTGAGGAAAAGCCCCTCGTTGTTGGATTTGATACAAATGAGGCTCTCCCAAAGTAGTCCTTCTACTGTAAGTGCAAATCATAATTTGGCAGATAAGAAGGACTTCAAGGGCACCACTGCTTCAACTAGTAACGACAAGCTAAAGGCTGCAAATTTTGACAAGCTAAAGGCCACAAATTTTCCAGCTTTGCTTCTAAGGATTGGAAACTGGGAGGTATATGCAACTCTGGATCTACTATTTTTTGTATATATTTGACATTTTCTGCATATGGCTGAAATTATATCTGGTTGGCAGTATGTTTCCAAGTATGAGGGTGATTTGGTAGCAAAATGCTACTTTGCCAAAAATAAAATTGTCTGGGAAATCCTTGACGGAGGTCTGAAGAGTAAAATAGAGATCCAATGGTCAGATATCAAGGCTATGAAGGCTAACTTATGTGATGATGGACCTGGAACTTTGACTTTGACGGTAATGCATTATATTTATGTTATGTTCATATGTTCAATGCGCTGGAAATGTGCTATCAGGGTAGTCATATTGTGTTTTATATTGCTTCAAAATATTGTTCTTTTCCTGAAATTGTTATCATGGACACTGTTCATTTCTTGTTTGTTGCAGCTACTTAGGCCACCCCTTTTCTTCAAGGAGACCAATCCACAGCCTAGAAAGCACACCTTATGGCAGGCAATTGCAGATTTTACTGATGGACAAGCCAGTACACACAGGTAAAATTCAGTGGGCTTATCTTGGTGGAGCCATGTTGGTTCAATTGACCAAACTGATTTGGTAAATTTGGGATTGTTACATGTGATTTTAGAGAGTTTCACAGAATTGTTCCTAACAAATTGTAAATCATGGATTTCCTCCCCTAAAATTTTGAAGAAGTTCTTAGTTGTGATTGTAGTTTTTTCTGTTATTTTCCCCTTTATGATACGCAATTTTTCCCTGTTCAGATGGTTAATTTCCTCCTGGAAAATAGGGAAAAGTTGTGTGTACGTTTAATAGATTAAGTTTCACCACCTTTAAATGAAAATTCTACCTTCATGAGACTAGGTGAATGCTACTATATATTCTCTGTGTTGGTTGCATGGATAGCCCTTTCTCCTTCTCATTTTTTCGGTGTAAGATCATCTACAGAGGTGTTGATTGAAATATATCTTCTTTCCTTTGTAAACTTTCCTTGCAGACACTTTTCTGTAATGCAAACTTTCTCAACTGTTGTTTTAGATTTGTGTTGGTAGCTAGGGTTCAGAGCCTCTGAAGCTGTGAAAGTGATGGGAAAAGTTTTTTTTTTTTTTTCCAAACATCAAAGCGATGGAATGTTTTTTTTAACATCAAATTGATGGAAAGTTGCTTCTTTGGTTTTTGTAGGCAGCATTTTCTGCAGTGCACAGAAGGCCTGTTAAACAAACACTATGAGAGATTAATCCAGTGTGATAAGCGTCTCAATCTTGTTAGCCAGCAGCCTGATTTGGTTCTTGATTCACCATATTTTGACGTTCAAGCCTCTGCCAAAGGATCTCCCACCTCCAGCTTCAATGACGTGGAATCAACCCCAGCAGCTCAATCTTCCTCTAAGATTGGACAGAATTCTGCTGGTTTAGTGCCAGAGCATTTGTCACCACAAGCTCCTTCTCCTAGCTCAGGTTCATAATTGAACTTCATATTCGTATCTAATTCGTTGAAACTCGATTTTTTAAATGTTCCATTTGTGGTTGACATTAATTTAGTCCCAACTCCAACGTATGATTACCTGTAGTGTTTCATAGAAGAAAACCGAGTACCTATTCTATCTTCGTATTAGCCATATGTACAAACAATAAAACAACATGTGTTGCCGAAAAAGTGAATCTGTGAGTATTTACTTTGAGCTATTTCCTTAGACAATAGTTTTTATCATTGCATCCGACTGAAAAGTTTTGAATGAACTCTTTTTGTTGAAGTAAAATGTCATTAAAAGGTGCAAAAGGTACGCAACATCTATATTCTCATACGCTTGTGTTCCTATCATTTGGATTACACAAAGGGATATGTATATTATTAATCGATTTTGGAATATGTTACAGCTCAAGAAAATAACTAAGCCCTCCCATAAACAACAAAAGAACAGAAGATTGAAGAAAGAATCTCTCAAGCTGAAAATGAAAAACTAGGTTCCCAAGTTCCATAATCTTGATGTTGACATTTTAAATTTCCTCAAGTTCATGATACAAGTTCCAGATATGTGGCTAAGTGGCATGCCTGCATGTATTATAATTGTTCTTCGATGCTGGAGTGGACTATTCATGTTGTTTAGATGCTGATGTTTAGAACCATCACTTTCTCAAGGTTTATGGTTCTGAAGAAAGTAATCCACATGGCCAGGCTAATTTGCATTCTTCCATTAACAGTTTAACACAAGTACTGTTTCTATTGACGACTGTTTTTTACCCATATCTAATTTTCAGTGATGGATTTGCGTGCAATAGAGGGGAATGAAAGTCGGGAAGCAATTGACCTTCTGGCGCAACAGTCTATGTCCATGAGCGATCTTGTGAATCACATTGGACACAAAATTTCAGAACGAATGGGTTCCAGAAACGCATCTGGATTTAAGGAAACAATAGAATGTCAGGATATGCTGGAGAACATTGCCCAGATCCTTCTGGGAGATACACAGTGTCCAGCAGCATCTGATGAGAAGAAACTCATGTCGAGAGTCAACTCCCTTTGCTGCCTCCTTCAGGACCCCACTGCGGGCCCCAGTATGAAGTTTGACGCTGAAACTCAAGTTGAAGGAGTTGATAATGGAATGGGGATTCAAGGGAACCATGTTACTGAGTCAATAGGGGATCTTCCCAGCTGCAACCAGGGACTCGGTATGTCGAGGAAGGACTCGTTTGGCGATTTTCTGCTTAATCTACCCCGGATATCATCGCTGCCAAAGTTCTTGTTTGACATATTGGAAGATGGCGAAAACTAAGCTGACGGTGGTTTTTATTACTCCCCAAGTCCCATTTTGTTTGTCTACTTTTCAAAATCTTACTTTTAATCATATCAACAAATAATGTATTTCCGAGAATAATTTCTGAAAATGCAGACAAAATGTGACGGAGGAAGTAATTAACATTTCAAAATGTAGAGAGAATCGAGCTATTGGGATTCTGAGTCTCTTGTTTGTCACCCAGTATTTGGACATGGAGGAGTTTTTGGGGTTCGGAGAACACGTTTTGATGAAGAATCCTGTTAAAACTGCCTGTACAAGGATCGGTGTTCTAGATCCTTTCTACTGATAAGTTGTACGGAGTATTGATTGTTCTTAAGATTAATGGTAGTATTATTATTATCATCACTTGAGATCCTTAAGCCTATAAGGTGTTTGTTACCTACCTATCTTTACTTAATCATGTTAGATAGTTGATACCAGTTGGGCCCATTTCCTAACAACAAGCTTTTGGGAATAGTGGTAGCTTAACATGGTATCAAAGCTATGGTTGGGAGAGGTCTTGGGTTCGACGAGTCTCTCTGTATTGCAATATTTGTTTCCTGTTTGCATTCTGCTTCTTCCCCTCGTATTTGTGTCAGCTGTGTCTAAAAATTCGAGCTTGATATATATTGTTGGAAGCATAAGCTTGAAGTACTGATAACTTAGGGGTAGTCCTCATGCATGGAAAATTGGAAATGTTGTCTCCGATCCATGATATAAGATCTCTCTAGCATTAGTTTGCCAGATAAATTTACCATTTCTAGAAAAGGTAGGGAACGAGATATCCGGTGAACATTATTTTTGCTGTGATTGAAGTTTGCGACCCGGCACAGGGCCCGAAAATGAGCAAATACCCCTTTTTTCCCTTGTTCATTTTCCTTTTATTTTCTCTTCTCGTAGTTTTGTGCCAATAGCCCAAGTGAAAGAAATGCAGCCAAAGAGCCAAATTCATTGACAGCTGACTCAACTACAAATGAAAGCTTCAGAACTATATCATCTATGCTATCATTTGAATATCTCACAGCAGATTTCACCACAGCTCAATTGAAAGCTCAAGCTACTTCAACTTTCAGAGCACGAATTTAGCACACAGTTCATTTACCAACCTATTGCTCAACGTACAGATCTTGAACTTGTGCAGTATTCATCAGGCCAGCAGATATCATATTCACTTCTCATGTAGTTTGTTATGTATGAGAACGAGAAATCGTGGGAGCATACATACCTTGGTTCCAAGCATAAGGGTTCAAATAAAGAGTCTTCTCGTCTTTCTCAATGTGAAAAGGTCCAAGTTCTTCAGCCATCCCATAGGCAATTGATGAACATCCAGGCCCTAAAGAAACACTCACGGGATAACCAAACTATTTTCATAAAAAAATGTACTCTCTTAATCGTCAACAGGAATGGTAGAGGAGATCAAAAAAATTAGACAACCAGACACGAAGTGGGTAAAAAACAAAGTAGGTTAGGATCAAAGAGAGAGAACAAGACACAGGATATATATTGAAAAACACTGGTTTGCTTTTTTGCAACGGGGAGAACCCTCCTTTTATAGGCATAAGAAGGGGAAGCTTACATCATTACATAGAATACTAATAATACTACTTTACTGTTCACAGCTTACATCATCATACAAATTACATCATGTCAACAGTATGACACTTTACTTTCTCTGCTAGCATTTATTCCTTATGTACTATTGATAATAATCTAGACCACAAGACAACAGACCATTAATACTACTACTTATCCAAACAGTACAAAACAGTACATACCAATAATACAAACAGTACATACCAATAATACAAACAGTATACACCAATTATTTCACCACCTCCCGAAAAGCGTGACATGTCACTCTGGTAGATGTTATAGGTGTTATAAGTATGTGGACATACTAAGATGTTATAGGTGGACACAATAGATACAAGTTTATGAATATGTGAGCACTATATACAAAAAATATGCAACAAGCCTTGTTCTAGCTTAGTGCACTTACGAAACTCCTAAGGCAACCTCCAAACAAAAAATAACCCTCAAAAAGAGAGAGGACCAAGACGAGCCTTGTGCTAAACAAAAAACACCCAACAGCCCAAGAATACAACAGGGCTGTTCAAACACTCCATACTGATCACACAGTCTTCAAGTAGATGAGAACATAGCAGAGGGAAGATTCCACAGGACACAAAATCTTTGATTTCTGGCACTGCTCTTGAGTCTTGACCGTTCTCCACAAACTCAAACAGCCCCTCACATCAGCTCTCTAATCACCTGCACAAGCATCAGAGCATCCCTTCGAGTGTTCTGAAACACTCTAGCATTTCGCTCCAGCCAAATATGATACAAAGAAGCAGCCAAGACCAACTTGTACATAGAGTGCTGCAAAGCATTCCCAGTCATATGATGTCTAGCCCAAAGAACCTCTTGATTCAACCTTATCAGACCTCTAGGATAACCACAGAGACGCAGCAGTTCCCCCACGATGTAATATGAGTAGGGGCACATGAAAAAGATAAGAGAATGACTTTCAGAAGCAGCATTACAAAGCGCACACAAATCATTATTAACTAAGCCCCAACTTTGTAGTCTATCTTTAGTTGACAGTCTGCCTTGAACAGCCAACCACTGGATTATAGCCCAACTAGGGCATGAGCTTTGAACCAAATCACCTTCCACCAAGGAACATCAGGCTTGACCACTCTGCAGATTGCCTCCCAAGCAGATTTAATGGAAAACCCTTCAGCATTCAAACTCCAAATCACGGAATCTGCATGATTAGAGTTAGGAACCAAAGAACTAGGAGTGTTGTCCATAATTTCTTTTAGGCTTAGTTAACCCATCTCATGAATGCATGCTTTTCGCTAATTGATTTTGAAATGGAAAATTTTTCAAGTCCTAGTAGGCGAGCACGTACAACTACTTTCAGGAAAATTTTTGGACAAAAACAGGATTAGGGGTGATCAATGAGCCGATTGAGCCAAGCACGTGGTTGATCAAGTTGGGTTTGAAAGCTTAACAAGCTTCGAAAATGTGTTCAAGCTTAGCTAGTTTATAAGACGAGAGCCGATCTCAAAAGGACCAGGGGTGATAAATGAGCCGAGTAGTTGCTTATTCGAGCTCGGTTTGTACCTCTAACGACTTTTAAAAAGTGAAGGCTTTACTCTCCCAGAGAGTGCAATCATTTCAATTCTAAGAACCTAAAATCTCTAGAAATCTATACAAAATTGGAATTAGCTTACTGGTTAACAGTTAGGGGCGAAGGATCGAAGGTTAAGAGAGACCTCTTCGCCGGAGACGTTCCTTCGTCGGACTGAATAATTTATAATCCGTACTTTGATAAAATGGGTTTGATACAGTGTGCCCAAATTTATTTTCATAAAAACAATTTCATATAAATCATCCTCGATTATGCATCAATCAGTATTCGATTAATATGATCTTCAACAAGATTTACCCTCTTGACGAGCTCTAAAACATGAACCCTTTCGATCATCGAGATAAATCGAAATGCGATCACAATTTCCCGAATTCGGGTTGCAGTTCCTATAGAGAATTTCCGACGTCGTTTCAATAATCACTAGCTACGTCCTTTGCCAAATGGATTTGATACAGCGTGGCCAAATTCATTTTCGCAAAAAAAAAAATTCCCTTCTATTGCATTCGATAATATATTAAATGGCATTTGATTCACATGATCTTCAACAATGTTTTTGTTCTTAACAATATTTTCAAGATGAACGGTTTAGATCACAGATATAAACAGAAATGAGCTCACAGACAAATACACGTTTTCAAAGGACTTCGCATGGCTAAGATGAGAAGTCCTAATGATTACGGACGACGTCGTTTTGTGAGAAAGCTCTCGCGTTCAAAAAAACGACGTCATTGACAAACACGCTTTCATCATAAAATAGGACAACGAACAACAATTTGCGGCCAGAAGCAGAAGACCGCGGCCAGTCGATTAGAAGGCGTGGTTGAAAAACACACTTTCCTCATAAACTTAAAAAAACTAGTACGCGTTTGGTTAATTAGCCGGGTAGGAGCATCCACCGTCGTCGCCCCATGGCACTCACTGATGAGAGACTCAAAACACAACCCCCCCTCTCTCTCTCTCTCCTCAACACCATCAAAACCTCGACTCCAAACCCGCAGAATACAAAGAGCTGATCAGGGAGATCTACAAGGGCTGGAATTGGATTGGGACTAATTTTTATATCGTTAAGTACGGTGGTGGAAGCCCCGTCACCGTGGTCTTCCGCGGTTCGATCCTCTTCGGTTTCTCAAAAGCTTCAGAGACACCAATATCAGTTCTCTCTCTCGAAATTGGGGGAAAGAAAAATAAGAAAATGCTTAGTTTGAATATGTTAGGGTGGTTTGGACATTACTATGGTAGATTGGCCGATGCAGTAGTTAAGAACAGCGAAATGGCTACGGCAGGTGGTAGCAATTAAGAGACGGGGAGGGGTAGAAATTGACTCTAAGGGCTTTAGTTTGAAAGGGACACGATCCGGTAGTTAGGAAAAGCGATATGGTTACCTTAGTGGGTAGCACTACCCTCTAAGGAGTGTCTAATGAGTGCGAGTATGATACCAGTCGGGTCCCCATTTCCCCCAAGAGTTCTCTCTCTCTCTCTCTCTCTCTCTCTCTCTCTCTCTCTCTCTCTCTCTCTCTCTCTCTCTCCATATTGTATTTCACTGGAGATTCACAAGCCAACGTCAATCCTTGCAAACTGATTATGGCCTCACATTTTCAGGTATGCAAAAACTCAAGTTTTATCCCAATTGTATATGATTCTGGCCTCACTTATCTGTATAGCTTTTCTGTGGGCGTCAAAACTTATTAATTTGATCATCTTTTGTAAACATTGTTATGGCTTGTTAGTGTGAATTTCGAGAATTGGGGTTTTTTTTTTCATGCGCCTGTGCTTTTGGAGTTATGTCAATAGGCATGTAATTGTGTCTCCTATTTACATAACCGTAAACCTTTCGGTTAAGCCAGAGGCTAACATTGCTTTGGCTATTGTTGAATCCTTTATTTTGTGTTTGTGCATAAGAAACCGTTTTTGATATTTTCAAACCTTGTGGTGCATCAGTAGGTAATACTTCCTGTATGCCAGTGCCATTGCACTTGCTAGACTAGAGTTTCCAATCTAGTGCTGGTCTCTTCAATTATTTTTGATAAATTAGTCGAAGAGATATTAGATTTTGGAGATGTGCTTGTACTGTTTGTTGCAGCTACTTAGGCCACCCCTTTTCTTGAAGGAGACCAATCCACAGCCTAGAAGCACACCTTATGGCAGGCAATTGCAGATTTTAATGATGGACAAGCCAGTATACACAGGTAAAATGCAATGGGCTTATCTTGGCGGAGCCATGTTGGTACAATTGACTGCAGTGATTTGTTAAATTTTGGATTCCACCACTAAAATTTTGAAAAATATAGTTCTTAGTTGTGGTTCTAGTTTTTCCTGTCATTTTCACCTTTATGATATGCATTTTTGCCCTTCAGATGGTAACTTTCCTCACCTGGAAAATAGTGAAAAGTTGCATGTACGTTTATAGATTAAGTTTCACCACCATTGAATGAAAATTCTCACTGTGCCCTTGCTTGTGCACTTATTTAACTTTTATATGTCATGAATTTGTAACCTTCATGAGACTAGGTGAATGCTTCTTGGTTGCATGGATAGCCCCTTCTCATTTTTTTGGTGTAACATTGTCTACACAGACTCAAACTCTTTATTTTATTTCACATTATCATTGTAGAGAAATGTTTTACCTTGAGGTGAAGGTGGGAACTTCATCGATGGTTATTTGGTTTTAGCGTCGATCCTCTTCCTTCAAGATTTCAAGTCCAATAGCTATCCTTTTTGATATATCAAAGAGAAGCACAAGTACTGTTGTTTTGGCTGTTCTTCTGTGCCATGTCTGGGGAGAAAGGAACTGCAGAATTTTTAAAGGCTATGAGAGTACTGTTCAACAATTGGAAACCAAGGTGAAAACTGATATCCAAGTGTGTGTGAGCTCCTGGAGAAGGATTAAAAAGTCAGGATCTAACATTGCTCTGTGTTCCTTGTGGAATGTCCCAGTTAGGGTTTTTGACAATATGTAATTTTGTTGATAGTTGTCGTTTTGTCCTTTATTCATGATGTACTAGTCTCAAGCTTTGCATGATTCTAGTCTATATGATTCTGTATGCCCCTGAAATGTGTAATGTGCGTTTTCTAATAAATTTTACCTTACCCAAAAAAAAAGAAAAAGCACAAGTACTGTTACACTATTGTAGTGTTTTTAGAGTTGGTAGTTCAAGTGCCAAGAGTGTGGTATCCTCAATAATATAATGAGCATATTTCCTGTTTGTAGCTGGATGCATGCAGCAAGCCTGCACCGCAAAGCCGTTTTATTCTGCTTACCGACGCCACTAAAGTATGTTGCATTTTGAGATTTTGTTTCCAGTCTTCAATCCATTTGAAAGGAAGTGTATTTCCTCATTGTGATAATCGCAACGCCATATTGATCTCACCATTTAGCTTTTGCTTTTTATCTTTTTGTTCCCATCTTTTTTGGTTAATTTGTTTATTGCTTCGATGTTCACTTTTCTTTTAGGGAACACATACATCATACTTGAATTGTGGTATACCTGCTAGTTGCCCTTGTTTTGCTGAATATCTTCTTTCCTGTGCATAAACTGTCCTTGCAGACACTTTTCTGCAATGCAAATTTTCTCAACTTTGGTTTTAGATTTGTGTTGGTAGCTAGGGTTCAGAGCCTCTGAACCTGTGAAAGTGATGGGAAGGTATTTTTTCGGGAACATCAAAGTGATGGAATGTCTTTTTTTAACATCAAATTGATGGAAAGTTGTGTTTTTGGTTTTTGTAGGCTGCATTTTCTGCAGTACACACAAGGCCTGTTAAACAAAACTATGAGAGATTAATCCTGTGAGATAAGTGTCTCAATCTTGTTAGCCAGCAGCCTGATTTGGTTCTTGATTCACCATATTTTGACGTTCAAGCCTCTGCCAAAGGATCTCCAACCTCCAGCTTCGATGACATGGAATCAAACCCAGCAGCTCAATCTTCCTTTAAGATTGGACAGAATTCTACGGGTTTAGTGCCAGAGCATTTGTTGCCACAAGGTCCTTCTCCTAGCTCAGGTACAAAATTGAACTTTATATTCGTATCTAATTTGTTGAAACTCGAGTTTTTTAAATGTTGCATTTGTGGTTGACATTAATTTAGTCCCAACTCCAACGTATGATTAGCTGTTGTGTGTCATGGAAGAAAACCGAGTACCTACCTATCTTCGTATTAGCCATATGTATAAAACATGTGTTGCCAAAAAAGTGAATCCGTGAGTAATTACTTTGAGCTATTTCTTAGACAATAGTTTTTACCCCTCTGACTGAAAAGTCTTGAATGAACTCTTTTTTTTAAATGTAAAATATCATTAAAAGGTGCAAACGAGACGCAACATCTATATTCTCATATACTTGTGTTCCTATCGTTGGGATTACACCATGGAATATATAATTTATTATCCAATTTTGGAATACGTTACAGCTCAAGACAATAACTAAGCCCTCCCATATACAACAAAAGAACAAAGATTGAAGAAAGAATCTCTCAAGCAAAAAATGAAAAACTAGTAATGTTCCCGAGTTCATTTAAAATTTCCTCAAGTTCATGATACAAGTTCCAGATATGTGGCTAAGTGGCATGCCTGCATGTATTATAATTGTTCATCAATGGTAGAGTGGAATATTCATGTTGTTTAGATGCTGATGTTTAAACTATCACGTTCTTAAGGTTCATGGTTTTGAAGAAAGTAATCCGCATAGCCAGGCTAATTTGCACTCTTCCATTAACAATTTAACACAAGTACTGTTTCTATTGATGGCGGATTTTTACCCGTATCTGATTTTCAGTGATGGATTTGCGTGCAATAGAGGGTAATGAAAGTCGTGGAGGAAATGGTCTTCAGGTGCAATAGTCTATGTCCACGAGCGATCTTGTGAATCACATTGGACACAAAATTCCAGAATGAATGAGTTCCGGAAACGCATCTGGATTTAAGGAAACAATAGAATGTCAGCACATGCTGGAGAACATTGCTCAAATCCTTCTGGGTTGATACACAGTGTCCAGCAGCATCTGATGAGAAGAAACTCATGTCGAGAGTCAACTCCCTGTGCTGCCTCCTTCAGGATCCCACTGCGGGCCCCAGTATGAAGTTTGGCGCTGAAACTCAACTTGAAGGAGTTGATCATGGAATGGAGATTCAAGGGAACCATGTTACTGAGTCAATAGGGGATCTTCCCAGCTGCAACCAAGGACTGGGTATGTCAAGGAAGGATTCGATTGGCGATTTTCTGCTTAATATACCCCGAATATCATCGCTGCAAAAGTTCTTGTTCGACATATTGGAAGATGGAGAAAACTAAGCTGACAGTGGATTTTATTACTCCTTCAGTCTCATTTCGTTATTCTATTTTTCAAAATCATACTTTTAATCACATCAACAAATAATGTATTTCCGAGAATAATTTCTGAAAATGCAAAGACAAAATGTGACGGAGGAAGTATTTAACATTTCAAAATGTATAGAGAATTGAGCTATTGAGATTCTAAGTCTCTTGTTTGTCACCCAGTATTTGGACATGGAGGAGTTTCTGGGGTTCGAAGAACATGTATTGATGAAGAATCCTGTTAAAACTGCTTGTACAAGGATAGGTGTTCTAGATCCATTCTACAGATACGTTGATTGTTTTTAACATTAATGGTATTATTATTATCACTTGTGATCCTTAAGCCCATAAAGTGCTTGTTACATACCTATCTTTACTTAATCATGTTAGAAAGTTTATACACGTTGGCCCTGTTTCCTAACAGTGCGCTTTTGGAACTATTGGTAGCTTAACATGGTATCAAAGCAATGGTTGGGAGAGATCTTGGGTTCAACGTGGCTCTGTTTTGCAATATTTGTTTCCCGTTAGCATTCTGCTTCTTCCACTCGTATTCTGTGTGAGCTTTATCTATAAAATTTCCCATAACTTGACATTCGTTGTTGGAAGCTTAAGCTTTTGGAGTACTGAAAACTTAACAAATCATTCACGTGCTAGTCCTCATGCATGGAAATGCTCTCTGATCCATGATATAAGATCTCCACTGAACATTATTTTTGCTGTGATTGAAGTTCGCGACCTGCCACAGGGCCTGAAAATGAGCAAATTGCACTCAGCAGGTGCCCCAACTGCTGACAAGCCATCTCCTAATTTTATTCCAGACGAGAACTGGGTCCTTAACTGCAAAAAGCAGAGTTCTAAGGAGGCCTCTTTCGTGGTAGTGATGAAACCCAGATTCAGATCACCCCAAGAGGGGATAGGGAGGTCGACAAACCCAAACTCTGCCACTGTCACTATGAGTGATTTTTCAGTTGTCTTAGGGCACGCCACATGATACCCAACACCCTCCACCAAACATTCATGTGAGATCCACATGCCCGACATGAACAATGTGTGGTGGAGTTGGGGCACCTAATAATTTTCTCGTCACCAATACCACTTGAGGACCCAAGGGCTGGTGATGGAGGAGTCTGAACAAACAAAGCTTTTGTCACCTACAATTCAAAATATTCACAGATTATCCCTAAATCAAACGAGCAGCTCCTTTATATACAAAAGTGAGATAAAACTGAATCATAGATCATCTACTGTACAGAAAGAAAATCAACCTAATCTCCCACCATCATGAAATGTTATCTTGAATAATGTTTTGAAGTTATATGTTTATATATAATATCTACACTTGGTTTCTTCCATCATGTCCATATCTTCATTTTCGCAAAAGATCAGGAAGTAGGCTGCGAATGAATGGTGGTATCAGGTAACATGGCTACTGTCACTACAAAGTATTCACAGCCAACCGGGAGACCATAAGGGTTTGAAGTTGATCCTGAATTCAAGGACAACCGACTGGGCCCCGAGTCGGAGGTCACAGGGAAAAAAGCTAGTTGATCTGAAGTCTGATGTGGTGGCAGCTTCACAGTCTGTCGTTCAATATGCACGATAAGCCCAACAATGTAGCTAGGCCTGTTTGGGAGATTGTCCAAAAACAAGGCCACGGATTCAGTAGAGAGATAGTAGTTAGGGCAGTTACGATTGATCGCCTCATAATGGCCAGAAGAGTTGAGGACAAATGCGGCAATTTCGTGGACTTCCAAGCGCCCAAAAGAAATTTTCTCCTTGTTTGCCTGCGACATGATCAAGAAGCGTTCAGCGAAAAATATAAAGAGGAAAACTGCATAATAGTGTACATGACAAAAGTGTTCTATAAGATATTTGAACTCATAGGAATCATTTGAGAAGGATTATGTTAATGAGGGCGCTAAGGGCATTTGTTAATATGGTTTAAAATAATTGCACATTCCACGGAAAGTTTGGGTTGTAAAGAATGGACATGAACGCTTGCATATGAGACACTGAAAAGAAGAAAAAAAATACAGAATGCACAACTATTTAAAGCAAAAACCAATGAACTTGGGTCACGTGTTAAGAAGACCCTTTTAAGGAAATATCTAAACCACTTTGCTCCCAATACTCACAATCTTTCATTGGTTGAATCAAACCAACTGGGCAGTGAACGAGTCTTCCCTTTAAATTCATCTCTTTTTGAAATGATCTATAGACGACCTTAAAAAGAAGGAAAGGAACCACAGCAGTAACACAATTGGGTACCATCTCGGATTCAACTGAGACAATTTTTCAGAACAGATGCAGAGAGTAAATTTTGCACTCGCTCCTAAACAACTACTTGTGAAATATAGTTAAAGGTTTTCACCTATTCTGCATTTGGTGTCCCAAACCGCTTTTGGCATGTGAGCCACAAAAAAGATACAAATAATCATGAATGGTTGAAATTTATATCTTGGACTGGCAACCATCCTGATCTGTTTGTTAGCTGGGTATTATACGGTAAAGAAAGTTATTCCATCAAAAACCAAGATTCACCAGGCTTTGGTTATCTGACGAGAGTACGAAACTATTACAAGTGAAGTATCCAAACATTGTTGAACTAATTGAAAAACTTACCTGCTTCTCCAGTTGAAGCTTTAAGAACAAAGTATTGAAACTCTCTTTCTTTACTTCCAACTCCTTTTTCAGTTGCTCTTGTGTAGCTTCGGCCTTTGAATTCCTATCAAGCAGCTCCGCACGGTGCCTTGACAAAACACCAACTTTATCAGCAAGCACCCGGATACATTCTCGAAACTCAGCAGCACCGTCATCTTCTTTATCAGTACCAGAACTGAAAATACCATCACCCCAGAAAAGCAATCAAATCCACGTCATTTCATTGTGTAATTAACTAGACATATAAAACTGGTTCCATCAATATCTCAACACAATAAGACTACTAAGATATGTTTATACCGGGCAGTCTCCAGTATACGAATTATCTTCGCATCGACTTTTCCTGTTTGATGACAAATAAACTTAACTACTACCTCATCCCAAGTAAAGGGACTGCAGTGCATTGGATGAGACAATAGTGCTGCTGTTTTAAGCTAATTGAAACAACAGGGAAAGAGAATAAAGAACCAGTGAACCCTAGAGGAAATCACCATCCGGAGCCATTTTATGGGATATACTTGCGTGGGCCACGGAGTGATGGGACATTGGGTTCAGGCAGTCGCTTCAGGATTGGGGGATGGAGTAGCTTGATGGACTGCTTGTGTGCCTTTATGGAATATATGAGGCATTGGGCAGGGAAATTCGTACTAAGAAAGAAGCTTGCTAGGTGAGTGTCCAACTAAACATGTTAGGCACGGATCCCATACACTTGTATCTTGACATTGGAACACATATTCAGAAAAGCAGTAGTAAGTTTTAAAGTAGATCACCAACAAAGCAGCTCGTAATTTCGAACCTGACTCATGCAATCAAGCACCAATGTCATGCCTTTGAGAAACCAAAAATTAGGATGGCATGACCTGAATCCTGATGCATTGGTTCAAGCATGTAACTAAGTATGGGAAATAACGTCATGCATCTAATGCTAAATATTATGCACAGAATGAAACAAATTTACTGAAAAAGATGAATAAAAACGGGAAAACATGCCAGATGACGAACTACGGCAACTTACTTGGCCAAAGAATGAGCTAGAGCACGCAAGGACTCAGCAAATCCGCCCACCCCACCTGAAGAAACACAGCTCCTTAATCTTTCAAAAAGGCTACGCATCTTTACTGCTGACGCACGCAATGCACTATACTCTGACGCTCTTCTATCGGCTGCACAAAGATGAGTTTGGGCTTCCTCTCTCGCTTCATGTAGACAATTCTCTAAGTGAGCACAGTTCATCTGTGGTAAGACACACACACTGTTAAAGTGAAGAAAAGCAATATTCCCCTTAAAGGATAGTCTAACCAAGTGGTCACACTGAATCAGGATTTTTACTGCTCAAAACTACATGACTTGAAACTCATGTCAGATGCACAGACGTAGAAGAAATTTGCTAGCCCTATATTACATGCTGAAAACAGAGAATCCAGGAAGCCACATAATTACTAAAGTGTAGACAAGCAAAATCTAATTGGTTGTCCAACTAAGTGGTCACCCCCAACAAGGATTTCATGGTTTAAAACGATAAAACTTGAACCTCATTTCAGATGCACAAAAACAGAATACATTTGCTTACCCTAGGAAATGCTGAAAATTGAATTTCCTCGTCAGCAGTTGAAACCTAGTTAGAGTGGCAAAAGGAGCCACACCCCGACTCCCCATGGCACAACAATAATGATAATGACGACGACGATGCTACTGGCGGTAATAATCGAATAACAGGTATGATGAAAGTACAACAACAGATGTAATAGCGGATAGATGTATCGCTAATATCCCTAGTCAGCATGCAGACAGAGCAACCTGATCTATTTTGCAGTTCAAATAAGCAACTAGGTAGGACTAAACCTAGTACATTTCAGCAAAGCCATGCCAAAGAGTGTTGAGTTCCCTTTCGATGCATGGAACTGCAGCTCTCTCGGCCATTTAGCCACTCAAGACAACTATCAACAAAGAGCTCCAAGGATTGAGGTCATCTAATCATCAATGCAATCCTGATGCAGCTGCTCACTGAAAGGTCTAACTTCTTGTTTCTAGGAATAAAGGAGGAGCTTTGTTGCAGTAAATAATACTATACCCCTTCATTTAGTTGGTGCTCAACCGACTTCAACTATTAACTTAATCTGCTTCTAGGTTGAAAGAGAGAAGAGAAAGGGAAAAAACAAAGGTTCTGAAATTGAAACTCAATTCTTCATATAGTTTCTCAAAGTGATAAGATGAAAAAAGATATACAGTTGTAACAGTTCAACCACAAATACCTGAGATTCATCCAGAAGCTTACGACTGATTTCCAGCTCCCTTTCAAGCTTGGCAGCCTCCTCCACTAGGGTTTTCAGCTTGGTTTCAGTCTCACTCAATATACTCGACTTTTCTGCAACTTCATTCTGCAATTCCACCACAAGATTGCTACTAGCTTTAGAATCTAAACCCCTTTCAGCAATTGTTTCAGCTGGTGAATTATTTAGCGTTTGAGTCATGCTCTCAGTGTAACTGGTTGCCACAGTATCTTTCCCATCTTTCTCATTATCCTGAACCTCATCACGAGGTAGTTCCAGCATTGATGAATCCAGTTGAGGATTTTGCACTGAAGACGAGTCTGTCATATTCTCATCCAATCCTTCAGAAGGTTTGCTAATCTGTTTAGGGGAAAAACCTAATTTTAAATTCAAAGAAGTAGAGGCACAGGAAACCTCATCCATGTGTTCACCGCAGATTTCTGATTTGCTATCACCAGTCTTCACATTTGATAGGTCAAAGTTTTTATCAACTGGAATCCTATTTCCATGTGAATATTGATCGGACAACCTCTGCTCCAATTCTTGAATCCGTTTTTCATACGACCCACACTGCATTTGCTTAATCTTTAGCATAGATTGCAGGTGTTTCCCATATTCGTCCTTCAAATGCAAGGCTTCGGCAGTCTTTTCTGCTGCATTTTTCAACAAACTGTCCACTTTACTATCATCAAGCGATTCGTATTCAACTTCAGGGCTGAAGGAACAAATTAGGGCTATAGCTGAAGCGAGTTCGGCTTTCAGTTTCGCATTCTCAACTTCCAACTTGCTAGTTCCAGCAATCTCTATCAACTCAGAGCCGTCAAGGAGCTCCTCCTTCTCATATTTCTCAAGGGAGTCAATGGCATTTTCTTCAATTTCAGCTGAATGAGAGCTACTGGATGGAGAAAACGAACCCCTTGAACTACCGTGCTTCTCGCTCTTTGACAATAGTCCTACCAAATGTTCAGGAGCATAACGGTCTATATCTGATATGTCAATGTCAAGCAAGTTAGTGTCAAAAGGAGTTATATTGACATCACACTGGTTAGGAGTATCATTTAATCCCATTGAAGCAAAAATATCCCTTGGTATAAATGAACTATTTGCTTTCAGAAACTCCTCACGCCTCCTGACCTCAGCCTCTCTCCTTGTTGCAAGCTTTTCAGCCAACTGCCCAGCCATACCCATGTAGAGCTTCATTGAAGCCTTTCTTCTCACTACTTCTGCAAGGCATGCCCTGTAGGCGGGGCCAATCCCACGGACAACCTTCAAGTATTCAAATTGATCATTTTGCCGCTTCATGGCTTCCGTGAAAACAGAAAACTTGTACCGTGCATCTTTGATGGTGTATTGAATAAATGCTATCTTTTGCATGTAATTATGCACAAAATTGTTCATTTTGGTTTTCTTATCCTTGCAGATATCAAGTAAATTGGAAATTGCACGGTCACAAGCCTGCATTGTAGGAAGGTAGTTTTTGTCATGGCCATCATACATAGGACCCAAGGCTGAAACTGCATCGTGAGGACGGAGGGAAGAGGACAACTGACTGGTAACACAGTCATCCACAAGTTTCTTCACCGTATTTACATCTTTGCTGCACAAATGCGAATAACATCTTGGTGATTTAAACAGATGGCATTCCCCAAATACACAACCGTTTGAACATGTGAAAGCAAAACAAATATATGCACACACACAAACGTACCAAAACTTGAGTAGCCGCGATATTTACAAGTGACATCCAGATATGTTCACAGTTCAAACAAGCTAAAAGCAAATTACCACCCCCACCTTTTCTTACAAATATTTTACTGTCAGTGTTTGCAAATTATGCTTCCTTCAATTAATTTTTCTTTCTTTTGTTGGCAAATCTTTGACAAAGTCAAAATTATGGATGTACCTCCCACCTAAAAGTATAAGAAGATGTCCGCTCCTCTACTTCCTTTTGGTCTGCAAAATGTGGGCAAAAAAGCGTTTTGCCTCTCTCCCAACTGAGTTCGTTTAAGAGAACCCCACAGGCCAAACCGAACCAGATGGAAAAAATGACGAATTAAGAGTAAAGAAAACCTATCACCTCTAAAAAGAGAGAATTTCAACAGTAGGCCCCAACAAAGACATGAACAAACCCAATAAGATATGGTTGTGCATTCATTCTGTTGGCAATTACCGTATATAGCTTGCACCATAACAAAAAATATCTGATTCAATGGACTAAAAACTCAACTTGAGTAACTACCAAAATAAGGAGCAAAAAGCTTAACAGGCATTCATAGATGTCCACGAGGGAATAACTAAATCCACCCCTACGAGCAAAAGGTAAAATTACATGAGTCACATGCCTTTACACTAACTGCCTTGTGAACATAAGCAAAAAATGGATGAGCACACCAGTTAACCCATACCACTACAAATCAATCAAGCCACATCAGATTCAACATGACCAGTGGACTTAACCAGGTTAAATTTCCAAAAAAAGCCAGAAAGTTATAGGATACGCAGAGCAAAATCACTTCAAAAGAAACAAACAACAGGAATTCCAAGGCCTAAATAAAAATTATGGAAAGAGAGGGCACCTCAAAGCTTGCATTATACTTTTTTGTTCGCTAACATATCGCTGGTGCTCCTTAATTTCCAGTTCCAAGTCCCTGACAAGATAGGAAGCTTTGCTAGTAAACAACTGCTCAGCACTCCGCTTTAGCTCTCCAAACTCCTGTTTAAACTCCGAAACCTTATTCTCAAATTGCCTGTGGGAACTGCTACAATCCTCCACCACCTTTCGCAAGTTCTCTTCCTTCACAAAATCAAGTAAGCACTTTCGCATAGCTGTTTGCAAAGCAGGGAGAAGTTCGCAACATTTTAACTTCTCAATATCTCTACCGAAATTCCCTATCAGATTGGAATGGCTACGAAACTGCTGCGAGTAACACTTGATGAAATCTGTGTAGTTCTGGTGAATCATTTTGTAGAAATGGTCCAAATTACCCCTGGCAATCTCCAACGCTCTCTCTTGCACCTTCTGCTCCCTCAACAACCTCTCACAATGCTCAAATTTCGTTTGGGTGCGGCTGTAAATTGCGAGCCCATACTGGTAATGGTACCTAAATTGCCTCTCATAAGAAGGCAATGCTTTGAGGGCAGGGTCCAAGGCATCATCCAAAGGGTGGGGGTTATGGGAGGAGGAAGGTGATGGTGGGTCCGGAATTTCGACTATTTCAACTTGCTCCGATGCAGGAGGCACAGAATTAGTTCGCATTCTTCCTCTATTGAACAAGAACACCTCTCCCTCATTGGATGGTAATTTATAGAACGAAAGAGGGCGCTGAGTATCCAGCTTCATGTCCAAGAATAAGAGCAGTTGGTCATTTAAGTGAATCCCAGAAACAGATTCTAGGCATCTCTGGATCTCCTCAACTAGGGAATATTCGTCACATTCTAGGTCAAACGAATGCCCATTTTCCGCAATATGAACCAGAAGTTTGCCCCTTTGCACCACACTTCCTGAAATACTTGAACTCATCTTATCCAAATGCAATTACCACGATCTTACAAAACACACCAGTCTCCAAACACAAGAATATGCTATTCCAAGATTCTCTCGGCTAATCCCAAAGCATCATATAACAATCAAACTCAACAATGGGAAAAAAGAAGAGCTAATTCACCTATTCACATATGCCCTCACCCAAAAACCGAAATTTCTAACTCCAGAGCTTAGCACTTGACAAACCCCCGAATTATTTCCCACCCACAGTTGATATCAACAATAACAACTCAAATCCAAATAAACCCACCAAGGATAGCTTCCACAAGACTCTAATATTGGACTTGAATCCTCGATGAAACACCAAATATCGCAGGCCCTTCAATCAAATCAGTAAAAAAACAAAAAACAAAGTTTCCAACAGACCCACCAAAGAATTCTGAAAGAAACCCTAATTTCGACCGACCCACATGAGGAATCAGTAAAAATAGCCCAAATCTCAGCAAACCCACCAAGGATACCGTCCTCAAAACCCTAGCTTTGCCGCAAAAAAACCCTTGATTTCCCTCGATATAAAGTCAACTAATTCCTGCAATCGGATAATAAAGAAAACAACTTTTTACAAATACGCAAATCAGAACAACGAAGGGAATCCAAAAAATGCATAGGAAGCAATCGGTGACAGGAAGATAAAGAGGAAGAAGGAGATTTACTTGGAATTGGGTGAGAACAAAATTAGCACGAAACCCTTTGTGTGTGAGTTTTATCATTGTCGATATGTATTATGTATGTGTATATATATAATAGTTGAGATAAATGGGAGAATCTTTTATGCATAGAAAAAGAACCTTCTGCGTGAAGCAAGCAGCAGTAGAAGTCTGATGTTCTTCTTCTTCTTCCACGCCGATATATAAAAAGTTGGAATTTGGTCTTCGGAAAGAATTTCGTGTTAGTATTTTGGAAAAAAACAAAAAACAGAACTCCCTGTTTTTTTTTTTTTTTATCCGCAACAGAACTCCTTTGATAAATTGGTTTTTTCAATAAGAAAACAAAAACCATGGAACTATTTTAAATCACATTTTAGAATTTGAAAGCTACTTTAAGTTGCGTATAATTGGAAAAAGCTATTTTACACGAATATATAACCATAAAACTACCTTGTTTGCCGTGTTTTCAAAAAAAAAAATTTGTTTTTTTTTTTTTTTTGAGAAAACAAGGTTGTGGTTTTAGATTTTGAAAGCTACTTTTAATTTGCGTGTAATTGGAAAAAGTTATTTTAGGCCAAAATAAAACCGTAAAAATTACCTCGTTTGCCGTGTTTTCAAAAAAGTATTTTTTTGGAGAAAACAAAGTAGTGGAAAGAGAGTCTGACTTTGTCAAATTTTCCTCAATAAACATGTTGCCGATTCAAAAAAAGGTGATTCTGACTTTATTTATTAGATTATTTACTCACGGTGAGAGCAATTAAAAAATAAACATATAAATTAAGCTTACAAAATTCAAACAATATATATGATGCAAAAAGTTCTAGATTCCTTTAGTTCTAAATTTTGATCATAAATTTATAATTTTTAGATTCCTTTCATCAAGACAAATAGATAATCATAAACATCTTATTTAAAATAAATAAATGTAATTTTTATGTAATTTAAAAGCCCTTTGGAATAATATATACTTATGTTGGAAGCCACAACAATCAAGAGAAATGAATTTTTGCCTCCTTTTTTACTGCTAAATTATTTTTTGTTTTTATTTACGTGAATTTATCATATTACTCTTTGATTTGGGTGAAATTGAACTATTGATTGTGTACCACGTAGCAAAAATTCGTAGCATTAAAGACAGAGAAAAAGGAGTGCGAATATAAAGAAAGAGTAAATGCACTACTATTTTAAATTTTGAACCGTGATTGCATGAAATAAAGAAAAAAATTCAACAAAAATATCAGGGATTTGACTTTTTGAAGTCCTCTATTCAAGAAAAATTAAAAAGGTCATATCTCCCATACAAAAAAAAAAAAAAAAGACAAAAAGAGACAGAAATGAGAAAATTTTATTTTAAACGATACCAAATACCAAATAGAACCTACCACGTATTATCAATCCGATGTTTAACAACAATTTTAAGATTATGATTTTCAAGGACTGGGGAACCTACTCGTCGTGGGATTAGCATGGGTGATGTCTAGGTCAAAACTACGTAATTTTGTGCTTGGGAATGGTCCCTGTTTTCTTTTTTTAAATGATTCCTAAAAAAAATGATTCGAACAGCTCATTCTTGTTAAAATATTTGTTAATTGGTTCTTACGAAAAAATTAACTAAATCCAATATCAATAAGGGCTATTTCATAATTCATAAGAATTCGCACCTTATGAAATCTAAAACAGCCCTTACCAATATTAGATTTAGCTAATTTTTTCGGAATCGATAAAAAAAAATTGTGAATAATTAGTGGTTTGAATTATCTTTGAGGGCCCAAAATAGATCCCATTATTAGTTATTTAGTTTTGACATTATCATTTTCCAACTAAATAACCCTTTACAATGTAGTAGTTCTGAAATGAGTAGTATGTTGTCTCTACCTTTAAAATAAAACAAAAGAAAATTAAAATAGGATGCCAAACCAATTACTCCCTTCCTTATTGTCAGTTTTGTTTTGCCCAACAAGAAAAACAGATTTATTTATTTTAGTGGACGGACGATCATCCCTATAGAATTTGAAATATCAAAAAATTTGTTTTGGTTTCCAAGATATGGCCCCTCAAATTTCTCTCTTATATTGGATTCTTATTTGAAAAGTTGACTTTGTATTCCATTGTCCATTTTTATTGGCCCACTGTACTGGTCCAATTTATGTCCCCTTGTAATGGTCCTTGATTAGCACTATTGGTACCGACAGGGTTGATACTGAAATCGTAGGAACGGTTGTGTTAGGCTATTTTCGATCACCGGACAGTCGATTTGAGTGGTCTAAAAATTAAAAAAAAAAACGAGGGGGCCCAGCGTGGGAGTTAACGGCATCCGAGGTGTGTAGGATGCTTGATCTGAGCACCCATACGCATATGTACACAAAAAAGAAGTGCTCAAATCAAACACCCTACACACTTCGGATGCCGTTGATTCCCACGAGGGGCCCCTTGGTTTTTTTTATAGAATTTTTGGATGGCTCGGATCGGCCGTCTGGATGTTGGAGACGGCCCAACGCGGCCGTCCCTACGATTTCAGTACCGACCCCATTGGTACCAATATCATTTTCGGTCCTTGATTCTTCTAGGGGGAAATAAAACAACTAACGCAATTTAAGTCTACGCATACATCTTTAAAAATATAACTTTGGACAAAATTATATAAGAATCATACCGGTTGCGTCTGGAACCGTTTGATACATGTGAACTCGTGTGCATCGAACAGTTCTGAATACAGTTGTGTGTTTGAAGATGTGTGTATAACATTGCTCTAAACTAATCCAAGAGATAAAATGGTCGATCAAATGCATTAATGGATGCCCTAACAATTGTGCTTAGCTGATGTCCTTAGTCTCCGTTCCCGAAAGAGAAATAAGTAGTACTTATTTTTAAAAAAGACAATTTTAAGCTCAAAAATTATGTGCTTACGCAAATAATTTTTCTATTAATATGGATCTTATTTAATAGATGTCATTTACATACTTTATACAGTGCAAAAAAAATTAAAAAATTATTTTTCATTTATATTATTTTTGAGTTTGAAAATATAAAATAACTTTGAGGACGTTTAGGCCATTTGATCAACCAGAAAATGAGAAATAAAAAAAAAATCTCATATGTTAGAGTACCGAAAAACGATAGTGTTCTAAAATAAGGTATTTCTCGCCGAGTACTCACTCCAAATTGCTTGACCAAGGCGACTAATTCCTATTTGGTGGGCATTACTCGCCGACTAACGCCGAGTACTCGCTTCAAAATCATATTTCTGAAAAGGGTAAAGGCCGAAAAGTTGGACTATTATTGTCTAGTCTCTTTCAATAGTATTTTTCCAGCCTTTTGTTATTTTGTAGCAAGTGAATTGACACCTTGTACTTTTCAAAAAATAAAAAAATTGACACCTTGTAGACACTGTACACATGTGCAATTTGATAGGGTGGCCCATCATGATTTGGAGCCCAAATAGCCTATACTTTCGTAATTGTCCGGGACGGTTGTTGAAAGTATTTCACAAGTATGGATTCTACAAATATTTTTATTTGTAAGAATATATTGAATTATGAGAAAAATATGAACTGTTTGGAATAATAACTGGAGAGGATATCATCCCTTTTGGTTAGTATACAAATTGGAATCTCTCATGTCCAAGTTTTGGACTGAGTTCAAATTTGAATCAAACAATATTGGTAAACTCAATGGTTCGAATTTGCTTAAATATCCTTCCCGTCCAGATTTAAACTGTCCAATTCAGACCAAATTAAAGATCGCAGAAGATCCGATTCCCTTCCCTTATGTTTTTGAATTAGCAAATAATAACCATAAATTATTCAAGAAAAGGTTATTTTTCCTAGTTACTACTAATTGTTATGGACTTCTTAAAAAACCTCGTAAGCTAAAGCATTTTTTCCTCAATCATGGGTTGAAGTATGATGAGAGATCGGCCGCTAACTCGTTAATTTGTATAAATATATACAATATTCATGATCAGGAATACTTGTAAAACAATGTCACATGTTACGTAACAAAAGACGCGTTATCTTTTTCAAACTATGTAAGCGAAGCCTTTTTTCAAATGAACAAACTGACTCGAGCACCATGCCTCCATCGATCTCTTTCTCGCCAAGAAATAATATGGTTTCGTACTATGCAAAAGAAAATTCATGCGCATGTATGATAAAACTATACGAAACTGTTTGTTTGACGGAACTAAAATGAATCGATATCAAATTTGATAAAATATGTTATCCCATTGAGTTTGAAGTAATGGAGTTAATAATACCACATCACGAACTGTGAGATTATTTATTGATGGGTATTTAATTCTTACAATGAAAATTTTAATCAAACACTAAATTTCTTAATTATTACGTATTTTAATATGATATTCATATCCGGTCAAACAAATAAACAGACTATACGCGTGCATCGGCAATGGATGTATAGTTTTTATATAGCAATAAATTCTTTGCAAGAAAATGTAGCTTTCCTTGGTGCACTTTCAACACGTTTTAATAACTTGCAGCTACTGGAATTCTAAGTTGTTGACGCCAAGAAATAAAAGGATGTGAAGAGGTGGCTTCGATATTGCTTCTCTATAACGATTTTGTATCATTAATCAACCATTAAACCCTGGTTAAGGATTGGTACGTACTCAGGGTTAAACTCCCTCAAAAGAGCTAGACTCGAAACTCATCACGTGCTATTAAATCTTATGGAGCTAGCCGACAAGGGTTTGCCCGGCTTTAATTGACTCACTACTATTGGAGGACGTAATTGGGTCTCCGTGATTAGTTAATGTGCTCATAAATTGACCTCGGAAAAACCATTGAGAAAAAAGTTGCATGTAGATAATACCAGGATCACCAGATTCACCGTGTAAACATAGATCCCCCGTGTGTCAATTACTATGTCCCCTCAATTTTCATTTGTATACATATTCGCTTTTAATAAGATTAATAAAATGTGGGAAAAGGGAAATCTCTGTCATTCTTTTGTTTTGGCCAAAAAATCTCGTTATTGATATTTTGCTGCTTAGGCTGCGTTCTTATGAACGTAACTTAAATATGAGAATTTTGTCCATATTTAAATTTTTTTTGTATTTATTAGTTTTGCGTTAAATTTTTGTGGGTTATTGAGTCGTCTTGACGAGACGAATAGGAAAAGTAATTTTTTTTCACTTTTACCCACATATTTTGAGAAATAACCATTTTTTAGCGCAATTTCGTTTGGCGCAAAATTAACAAATACGAAAAAAATTTAAATAAAGACAAAATTCTCACTTTTAAATTAAATTTAAATTAAGTTCATAAGAATGCAACCTTATTTGCATGAACTTTTGCCAAAGGGTCCTTGTCAAATTGTCAATACGTACCGTCACATCACCTTGCGAAAAAAAGAATAACACAATAATGACGTCACACATTTGATCTCTTTTTGGCCATGGCTATCAAATTACTCCTATAAAATTTTGAAAAATGCTAAAGAGGTAAATAGGTATTTTCTTTCACAAAATACAACAACCTCTTTTAGCACTTTTGGTGTATTAAGTAGAGTACTTAAGACATACACTTCTTCATAAAACTAGTACTCCGTACTTAAAAAGAGTCTTTCTATTGAAACCACTGTCAATTGATTTTTTCTCTTCACACGCCCTGTGGGCAGCATATTAAAATTTCCTGCGCTCCTGTGCGCTCCTGCTATATCTTTCCACACTGAGTTAGCATTCTCAATCCTCACGCTTGCGAATCTTAGTAAGTTGGAATGTATTTCAAAGTCATTTTCACGCTTTCGCACGCGAATTATGTGAATTACGAATTAAACCCGAACTTCAGTCGGCCAATCCCTCTTTGAATCAACATGACTAATTAGAGGGTCCACGTGAATGTATTTGCAGGTGTGATGGTGAAACTTCAACCAAATATAATGAGTGAGGACTGAGAGGACCACCACATGGAAACACATGAAAGAAGTTTCCCATCCCAAGTGAGAACAAGACCTAGCCCAATTTGCTGTCCCCTTTGTTCTTTTCTCTCTTGATCAAGAATTTAAGTGGGCCAGTAGGCCCAATACCATGGTAGGGCTGGAATCCATATGTGTTATGGTCCCAAACAAACATGCCTAGGCTCCGTTCCAGAACACCTTCTTAAAAATAAATACTTATTTAACATTTTCAAACTCAAAAATAATATAAATGAAAAAAAAAAATTCACCTTATAAAAGATCTCAACGAGATCTATTAAATAAGATCCATATTGATAGAAAAATTATTTACGTAAATACTTAATTTTTTAGCTTGAAATTACCTTCTTAAAAAATAAGTACTTATTTCCGTTTCCGGAATGGGCTCTTAATTTTTTTGAATTTTTAAGCGAATTTTTTTTTGGAAGCAACAATTTTCAGAAATACATTTTTCGCTTAAAAATTCAAAGAACTTACATCATGCGATAGGTATCAATGAGTTCTATCGATTTATGTAAGTTTTTGGAATTTTTGGTTGGAAAAGATGTATTATTTTTAAATCCTCGCTTTGCGGACCGTGCAAACAATTTGGGATGCAGTATAAAACATGCTGGTTTATTATTATTATTATTATTATTATTATTATTTTGGTGCTTACAAAACTGACAAGTAAATGGACTAAAAATTAAATAAAAGGAAGAATTATGGGTTGTTTCCATATCTACCTAAATCAAGTACTCCTATGGTCACGCCCAAGGGGAGTTGCTACGCTGGTCGCCCCCTCCAGCCCTTCTTAATGATCAAAAAAAAAAGTACTCCTAAAAGAGATCACCTATGCTTAAAATCAAGTTAATCTGACACCTATAATTAGGATATGATGTGATTATATTTTGTCTTCACATAGATGAACGAGCTTTTCAAAATTACACTAACTGTCCTTTTTTTTTTGCGAAAATACGTAAATGTAAAATTTCGATCATTCCATTTTCTTCGAAACCTACAAATGAATAGTTCAAATTACATTGGTGGTCCCCACCCAACACCAAGGTAGTGCTTTTGATGCACAATACCGAACCCCCAACCCTCACCACCGCTAGGGCTGCAAATGAACTGAGCCGCTCGCGAGCGGCTCGAAGCTCGGCTCATTAGTGGCTCGTTCAAGCTCGGCTCGGAAGTTAAACGAATGAGCTCGAGCCGATTTTTTCAGCTCGTTTTGTAAATGAGCCGAGCTCGAGCTAGGATAAGCTCGGCTCGAGTCGGCTCGCGAGCCGGGTTATATATACTTAAGTTTAGGATTTTTATTGTTATTTTATAATTTGTTCTTTCCATTTTCACTTTTTAGTCAACCAAGGAAAGCGAGAGCACACCCACACCAATACACCCCCGCTCCATAGCAAAATGAAATATGTATACCTTCACAATCAAAATATTTTTGGTTGTATTAGGCCTATGCGAGGATATATATACATTTTTCATTGGTTCGTTAAGGCTCGTGAACAAGCTCGAGCTCAAGTCAAGCCAAGGCCTGCTCGGCTCGAGCTCGACTCATTAAGTTTTTACTGAGCTCGAGCTCGTGTTCGTTAAAAACTTAATAAACAAGCTTGAACACCGTAAAGCTCAGCTCGGCTTCGTTTGCAGCCCTAACCACCGCACACCAATAAGCATGACATTGGATTTTTGAATTAGTGAGGGAAATTGTCCAAAAAAAAAAAACTTTTCAACTAATCAACTTTTCCTATATGATTAAGTAAAATAAATTTTATTTTATTTTTTTTATTTTCAAATCGATTATCCATGTACACCTTGAAAAAAGGGGAAATAGTGAAAAATCCAGGAAGAGGCTTGAGTTGGGGATGCTTTCACTGAGGCCCAGCCGTTGAACAATTATTTTCATTTTTTGGTCCTGCGATCCACAAATATGTGGACTCCAAGTTTATGGCTAAACCAGTCCAACTCCACTGGATTGATACAAGGGCCATTTGGATGAAAATGTTTTCCTTTCGGAAAGCGCGTAAGTCGTTTTTGGTTTTCAATTTATTCCACGCACTCAATTATTCATTTCATTTACAGCCTCCGCCAAGGCCCCAATCTTTTCGTTCTCAATATATTTTCAATGTCCAACCACTCTAACTTCACAATCAAACCTTAATCACATCGTAAACCCCTATTTTGATGGTTTTAAGCTATGCTACATTCTTCAAAAAAATTCTTTTCCACTATCAACCATACACCCCAAAACATAGACAGAAGATTTCTTTTTGGCAAAATTGTTTTTCATGAAAAATATTTCACACCGAAAAATATTTTACGTTGAAACAAACGGAGCCTAAGAGAGAAATAAAAAAGAAAGATGAACAAGTGTTGAATGGTTCACATTAAAATAACTGAATGGTTCACATTACAAATTTTTGTTGTACTTACCGAAATTGTTTACTATATAGAAACTTGTTGAAATGGTCAACTATGCTATGCTAACTATGACATTGATTGAATCTCGATTGATATAATGTTATGACACATTTATTGTGTATCTTTACAAAGTAGATGGAGACTTAGTTAATATGGTGTTTCAAAATTCTCGAGCATAACTAATCAAGCAGTTTAAATTCTCAACAATCAAAGTGGACTCGAGAAGGGTGGTGAGGATCCAATTCCTGTAGGAGAGGATCCAACTTCTGTATGCAAGACCAGAATTATGTGGTAGTATAATAAATTAGATAAATGATATAATCAACACCAACCAACCTGTCCATTTTCTTGGAAAACAAACAGACAAACGATTTTCCTTTAAAATGGGAATGAGACTGTTTGGTAGCTCATTTTTATCCACAAATTTCCCTTGTCCAATTTCATCATCATCAGAAGAAAAAAGAATCAAGCCCTGTGGCTGTTGTCGTAACCAATCAAAACCGGTCCTTGCCTTTGTCAGCACAACAAGCAAAATCATGGGGGAATAACAGACGTTAACAACCTAATACATCATTGACCCAACTAATTCCCTTTCCCCTTCCCATACCCATTGATGATCGATCCATATTTATAGGTATAACCCCTCTCCAGAAACTCAACACTATTCATTGGCCACCTCAAAACCCCACAAACATGCCAAATCTGAAGTGGGTTTTTGTGCTATGTATCTATATTTTCATCAATAATGTCGATGTAGGTAGCTGTAGCTCCAGTTTTTCTTCGGACCCAACTGCCCAGCAACTGTTGGATAGAGTTTCAGAGCTTCCTGGGCAAGCTTTCGATGTGAGTTTTGCACACTACTCTGGGTATGTCACTGTCAACGAGGAATTTGGGAGGGCTCTGTTCTATTGGTTTGTTGAGGCTGTTGATGAGCCTTCTTCTAAGCCTCTGGTTCTTTGGCTCAATGGAGGTGAATCTTTTCAATTGAGACTTTTTTGTTCTTGCTTTGACTTTAATTTGCTTTGTGGCTCTGGTTCTAGATTTTCCTAAGTTGTATTAATTGCATGGTAGAATTATCAGTGGTCAATGATTTCTTATTATGATTTTGGCTCAATGGAGGTGAATCTTTCAATTAGAAACACAACTTTTTGTTCTTGCTTTTTAACCTTTTTTTGGGTCAAGACTTCCTTTGTAACTTCAATTTGCGATGTGGCTTTGGTTCTAGATTTTGCTAAGTTGGGTTAATTGGACATAGTGTTAGTCATAGGCTTCAGTTTCTTAAAAAGTTATGATTTTGGATCAATGGAGGTGAATCTTTCAATTGGAAACAGACCCTTTTGTTTCTGCTGTGAATTTGATTTGCTAAGTGGCTTTGGTACTAGATTCTCCTAAGTTGTATTAACAGGATGGTTGTATTATCAGAGGGCAATAATTACTTGTAAAGTTCTGATTTTTGGCTCAATGGAGGTGAGTCTTTCAAGTAGAAATATGTCCTTTTGTTCTTCTCTTTATCGAGTTGCTTTGATTGAAGTTTGCTTTTATTTTTGGTTCTTAATTTGTGTCAGTTGTATTAACTGAATGGTAACAATTTTTCTTTTATAGCCAAGATTTGTGTTTGTATTCCTTTTCAGATGAGCACACTCTTGTTAATTTGTCTATGTGATACGTCACATATGTGGTACCATTCTCAATGATTTCTTAAAATTTGTGTACTAATTTTAAGAAATGATATTTACTTCCAGTGTCCATCCATCCCCCCATTTTCCTCTTTGCATACACTATTCCATCTTCATATTTGTCTGTGGATAAATATGTTCGTACGGTGTTGTGCATAAAAGATTACATTTTGTGCAGTAAGTTGAAGAAGATGATAATTACTTCATCTGTCCTCCATCCCCCAGTTTACTCTATCTGTATATTTGCATACATGAATCCATCTTTATATCTGTCTATGGACTATGGGCAAGTATGCTTGTAAATGCTATTTTTGTAAAAGATTACATTTTCATACTGTATTATGCAAGTTTATCTTTTTGTTCCAAGTCTACGTATGTGTATCTGGCTGTGAGCCAGCAAATACAGTGTTTTTTTTGGGATATAGTGCACACATTTTCATAAACTTGAATCTATTATGTCCACCTATAACATCTTAGTACGTCTTTCATACCTTTATCGACCAGATGGGTGTTGGTTTAAATTTTTAGTCTTCTCTTCCCATTCCTGTTGGCATTGAATCCGAGAGTACTTTTTTGTGAAAATAGTATGGTTTTCTGGTGCTGTTTCTTTAGGGCCTGGATGTTCATCAATTGCTTATGGGATGGCTGAAGAACTTGGACCTTTTCACATTGAGGAAGACGGGAAGACTCTTTATTTGAACCGTTATGCTTGGAACCAAGGTATGTGGGCTCTCACAATTTCTCATCCTCAAATATAACAAAACACAGCTGCATAAGTAGTGAATATGGTATCTTCTATGTTATGATCTATGGGCCTGATGAATACTGCCAAGTCAGGATCTGTAGATTGAGCAATAGGTTGGTGAAGGAACTGTGTGCTAAATTCGTGTGCTGGAAGTTATCTTGCATCTTAATATTTCGCCCCTAAAATTTCGAGAAGTGCACATTTATAGTTCATTTTTGTTTTCTGTTCTGCTACTTTCCGTAGGATTCTAATTTCTCTAACTGGTGTCATTCATTTGTTTCCATTCATCTTCTTGGAACCCGAGTAGATCAGAGAGTATAATGGGTGAGGGATTTATTCCAGAATCCGAGCTTTACATTTTAAACGTCACGCCTGAAGTATGGCTAAAGATACCGTGCTTTAGTTCTTCACTTCTTCCAGTGGAGTGGAAATTCACAATATTTGGCTCCCATAATTAAGCAACCACACTGTCTAATAGCTTTTGCTGTACCATTTGCAGTTGCCAACGTTTTGTTTCTTGATTCTCCTGTTGGAGTTGGTTTTTCATATTCCAACACTTCCGCTGATTTGCTGACCAATGGAGATAAAAGGACCGGTAGTACTCTAGCCTCTTTATATGGCATACTCCCACTTCCAGAAAGATATTTGTTTTGTTGTTGTTATGCCCCTGAAAATTTACTGCTTGTCATTTGGGTTGCAGCTTCGGATTCACTGACATTTCTGTTGAAGTGGCTTGAGCGTTTTCCCCAGTATAAAGGAAGGGACTTCTATATTGCTGGAGAGAGTTATGCAGGTACATGGTTTTTAAATCTAAAAGATACACTTTGCTAACAAATACACATAATATGTCTGTATGACATGGCTCTGAAGCCATCGTTTGTAGTTTCTTTGAACAGAAGCTATGATTTGTAGTTGAGTCAGCTATAAAGGAATCGTGCTCTTCTATTTTTATCAGCAAAAGAAAATTCCATTGAGATAAAAAAAGAAAAGAAAAAGAGTTCAGTACAATACAAAAGGAAAAAAAGCATAGAGAGAGCTTTAAAGAGTACACTCAACTCTCTGCTACTCGCAAAATCTCAGCCTACCCTTAGCCTCTCGATTTTTATTACGAAAATAAATAAAAAAAAGACAAACACACAAAAAATAAGAACCTAGATGTTGACAAGATGCCAGCAAAATAACCCAGGGCAACTAAAATTCATCCATATCTGCAAACGTGCCTAAAATAACCTCAGTTCAACATCTACCCAACATCCCCTCTTCCGATGACCATCACACCGCACAATCACTGAACACCAACAACCGGTATCCTCCCTTGTAGCCGCCCTCAAAAACCTGCAGACGCTCTATCTCTGAGCACCACCCCTTCAGCCACCTTTCAAGAAGAGAAAATAAAAGGCAAAACGAAAATGAGAAAAAAGAAGAAGGGGGTTTTCAATGATGAAGATTCACCAAAGCCAAAAGTGGTTTAACCTATCGTTACATATCTTTTTGCTTCATATACTCCTAGATTCTTGTTCCATTGGATCATGTTTTTCCTTTCCAGGACACTATGTTCCACAGCTTAGCCAAGCTATATCAAGGTACAACTCAGCAACAAATGAAAAAACAATAAACTTGAAGGGATATATGGTATGTGATGTTCTTAGAAGTTTTGCTTAAGTTGATCCTTATGAAGCAAATTTGACAAGAAAAAGGGATATGAAACGCAGGTCGGAAATGCTTTAACAGATGATTATCATGACCATTTGGGACTTTTCGAGTTTATGTGGGCAGCTGGCATGATTTCCGATGAGACATATAAGCAGTTGAATCTTTTATGTGATTCCCAGTCGTTTATACACTCCTCTGGGCAGTGTGATGAGGCTCTGGACATGGCTTCTAAGGAACTTGGAGATATTGATCCATATAGTATCTTCACTCCTCCGTGCACTGCTAGTTCTAGCTTGACAAGTCAGCAAAAGAAGAGGTGGCGCGTAAGTATGGACACACTTAACATACCAATAGAATTAGTTAGAAGAATAACTCCCTCTTCCTATATATTGTGAATGAATATTTTCATGTTTCCAAGTTCTTTGCTTTCGGAAAGTAATGTGGTTCCATTAAAATTTGGGCACCCCTTCCTGTTCTCAACTACTTCAAGTTTGATTTATATTGATTTCTTAGCAAAACATTTTACCTAATTTTTCAACAACTTCTCCCCTGTAAATACTCTGGAAGCCTTGCACCGTATGTATAACATGTTCACAGTGGTGGAGGTACAGAAGCTGCTGAAATTTTAGTTACGCCTTGATGTATATATTATAAAACTTATCTTTATTTCTCCCTATAAATTTGTAATTTCTCCCTGGTACTTCCTAAATACGATTTTGCTCTAAAGAAATGAAAGAAGTATAACGAATTTGAAATATGGTCCTGATTATTTGGGTCCTTAGGTATGAGAACTCTATGAGGTCGACACTTGATCACATTCAATGCCTGTATTTAATTCCACATGAGCTAGCTCTATTTTAGTGGCACCATGGTTATTCAGTTTATGCGCACTCGTGGATATTAAAGTAAAGGATGACTTGAATAAACATTTTCCATACGCTAGAAGTTCAAATTTTTTCCTAGAAGACAGTTTCTCTTTAGGCAACTAAGTTTTTAAAATCCTTCTTTGGATTGTTGATTTTATCTTCTATAGATGGTGGGTCATATTGGACGGACATACGATCCATGCACCGAGAAGCATTCAGTTGTCTACTTCAATCAACCTGAGGTTCAAAAGGCACTTCATGTTCACAGTGAAAATGCACCATCTAAATGGGATACCTGCAGGTAGATTTTCTTCATTATGTAAATTTCCGATCGCATATAAGCTAGTTTTTTGGACAACATTATGTTGTCTGGTCACAATGCTTTTTCATGGCTCGATTAGTGATTACTACTTCCATTTAGTGGAGCAAAATGTTCATCTGCTAACAATATCTAATCAGTTCTAGTATGATCTTTATGATTTAGAACAAAGATCTATATCAAAGATGGATGACTAGAAACCACCTGTCTTGAGCAGACCATTAGAACTTAACATGTTTGGGAAGAACCATATACAAAACCCAACAATCTACCTAGATCCCATACGGTGATCTGCGGATTTTATTTTGATCCCACAAACAGATTATGTCCACAACGCTTATACAAGACCATATGCAAAACCCAACAATCTAACTAGCTCCCATACAGTAGTGTTCTGCAGGTGTTATTTTTATCCAACAAACAGATTATGTCCACAACACTTATATTCTGTCCACAACACTTTCATGTCCATTGCATGATATGTAAATTCATATTGTATCTGGTACTTATGAAGTACAAAATTCATTTCCTTTGGTGAGTCTACCTTTGCACAAAGTCCCGCACAAATCCAGTTACTTTCAAGTGCAAATGGAGAATTGTTGGTCATCCGGTGGCATAGTGTTGCAGTACTGTTCAGTAATTAATGAAGTCATACCGATCAAGTTGCACACTGATGTATTTTTTATGTTTTTCTTATTCCTCAACATTATATCTGTTTTGCAGTGATGCGGTAAGTCTTAACTGGAATGACTCTCCTACCTCAGTGCTCGACATCTACCGCGAGCTTATACAGTCAGGAGTTCGTATTTGGATATTCAGGTACTTTTCAACCTTGAACACAAACTTTCTATTCAGTAACTGAATGTATGTGTTTTCCCTTGTGTCTTGTAGTTGCATTTTGCTACTTGTTTTTATCATATTTGCTTGTTTATTAAAAGGATAACTGGTACCGAAGAAAGCACGCTCCAGAAAACCCAATTGAAATATGTTTCAAATAAACAAGCTGATCTCTGTGATGATTTGCGAAACCTCCAAAGATAGTTCTTTTGGATGTTCCTGTATTTCTCACTCGTTTTTTCATGCACAAATTGTAACATATGCTGAGTGTCAGAATTATCTATATCGGCCCCCACATCGGGAGTTTGGGTTTGGGTTAAAGGGTTCACTTTACCTCTCCTTAGTCAGTAATTGCCTAGGTGAGTTGGTAGGTGAAATTACCTTCTTGACCTTCATCAAAAAAAACTAAGTCGTGCCTACCTATTGTGGTGGTGACCGACCTCTGGTGTAGGCCTCTTGGGCCCGCTTGTCGTAGTGCTGTGATCCACGGCAAGGCTCTTGGGCCTGCGTCAGTTGGGTTGGCTCCCACATCGGGAATTTGGGTTTGGGTGTGTGTGTTTAAAGGGTTCACTCTACCTCTCCCTAGTCAGCAATTGCTTAGGTGAGTTGATAGGTGAAATTACCCTCTTGACCTTCATAAAAAAAGAAAGAATTATCTATATCCTCCCTGAGGATTGTTCTCACGTTGCTTTCAATTAACAATAATGCTTGGGTGACCATATTTTGCTACCATGTCACGTGTTGTTCAAATATTAATAGAGTTATCATATTTGAGGCCTATTCAACTGTTGTGTTGATGCCAATCATGCCATAGGAGATGGTATCCAAAATGTGTTGCGTAAATGTAGTCATTGTAGTATTGCCCATCAGCTAATCTTGCAATAGAACCGTAGTCTGATTGTGTAGTTTGGTTGTAGAACTTTGGACCAAGAAGCAAGATATCTTCTTATTTATCTAAACAAGGGAGTGGGAAAAGAATGAATTGAAAGAAACAAGAAGTTGAGCTACTTCGGTTGCATCTCTATTGAGTGCTCTAGAAATATTGGTTTAGACTTAAGGGACAGCATACAATTGGAAAATATCTGTTCAAGTGGTTATAGGCATGTTTATCACATGTTGGTGCAAGTACCATTCTTATTTCTTTTCTCTTTTTTGGACAGTGGCGATACAGATTCTGTAATTCCAGTTACATCTACCCGGTATAGTGTAAATGCTCTCAACCTTACTACTGTAGGCCCTTGGCACGCTTGGTACGATGACGGACAGGTACGGACATTCCCACATGAACTTTTTTTTTTTCTTCTTTTCGAAGTCTAAAAGCCGATATAATAAAAATAAGAACTTGTTTGCTGGTTGAACATACGTGGTTCTGATTATTGCATATTATCATCTTCGTTACCAACCGCAACAACCTCCATTGTGCCTTGTAATTTAAAAAATATCACCGCGTCATTCTGGATGGGTTTGGGTTTAAAGTTTCTGGTTTTGAGTTTGAATTTCATTTTTTCTCGACGGTCATGTTAAAGTGAAAATGTTGTGTTGAATCAGGTGGGAGGGTGGACACAGCAATATGAAGGGCTCACATTTGTGACAGTAAGGGGAGCAGGCCATGAAGTCCCCTTGCATAAACCCAAACAAGCCCTTACTTTGTTCAAATCCTTCTTAGCAGGAAACTCAATGCCAGCATTTGAGCAAGTCAGTGACTTTTGAGAACGTATTGTTTTCAAATAACTCAGGTGTCCGGGCCAATTTACGCGGATTCTTGAGAACTTACTTCCCCCATTAGCGTTTCTTTCCTGAATTGGAAGAAAGAAAGTTGTGGAAGTGTGGAATGCTGTAAAGGAGTGGCTTTGTATTTCCACTGACATCATTTGAACACCTGTAAAAACTTGATGTAGTTACCTGTCCACAAACGAAAATTTGTTTATCAGAAATAAAAGATTAGGAGGAAGCTATGGTACACAGGGTATACCGTATGTCTAAATTATGACAATTTGTGATTTTCATTATGCCAATTTTTGGTTTTCTCAGAAATAAAAGATTAGGAGGAAGCTATGGTACACAGGGTATACCGTATGTCTAAATTATGACAATTTGTGATTTTCATTATGCCAATTTTTGGTTTTCTAATGCATATTTATGATTCTAGTTACGACTTGTACATTAAAATTTACCTGTTGAACATGTCATTAGCAGGTTACCCATAATTAAAAAATATTGTTATTATGTAACCATAATTATTCGTACCGAAATCCATAATACTTGTACTCTAACCAAATATATGCGTATAATATCAAAAATTAAATAATGTTACCCACAAATGTTATAACAACACCATAAATTGGCATTATCTTACCACAATGAATCGTACCAAATTTTTTTGACTCGTATGATATTCCATAACAAAATCAAAATATGTCATACCAGAATCAACAATTATTATACCGAAGTCAAAAATATTTGTAAAATGCCACAAATTTTAGAAAATAACCACAATTATTATGACAACACCTAAAATTGTCATTTTCTTAACACAACGTGTCATATCAAAAGAAAACATATTCAAATACCACAAATTTTATAACAAACCATAATTGTTATGACAATACCATAAATTGACGTTTTCTTACCACAATGTGTCGTACCAAACGAAATTAATTAAAATATTCCGTAATAACACATGTCTAAAATACCACAAATTTAGTAATATAACCAAATTTGTTATGACAACACCATAAATTGACGTTTTCATATCCACAACGTGTCGTATAAAAAAATTCAATCAGAATGTTCAATTAACGGTAGTTATAATCAACAAAATATCATACCTCAAATTCAGTAATATAACCAAATTTGTTATGACAACACCATAAATTAATTTTTTCATACCCACAACGTATCGTATAAAAAAATTCAATTGAAATGCTCAGTTAACGATAGTTATTATTAGTAAAATATCATACCGCAAATTCAGTAATATAACCAAATTTGTTATGACAACACCATAAATTGGCGTTTTCATACCCACAACGTGTCGTATAAAAAAAATTCAATCGGAATGTTCAGTAAACGATAGTTATAATTGACAAAATACAATACCACTAATTATTTTCAATTCCCGCCACATTATTTTTTCAAATTTTAAAATTTCCACCATATTATCTTAATTTTCGATTCCCTCTGCACTAATTTTTCAAATTCTTATTTGTCCCTACACAATACTTCAATAATTTAAACTAAAAATGAAGTTTTCGCACAAAATTTTCATCCAAGAAATTCACCAAAAAGTAAGTACTATACCCAAATTTTTGAATACAACTACAATTTTCTTTCAAAATACTAGTTTAAATCAAATTCTTTTTCTACAAAAATTAATTCAAAAAATCAAAATTCCTTTGTGGAAAAATGAGAGGTCACGAAAAAAATAATTATCTAACTGTCTCAAATGCATACACTTTTAACACTAAAATGAAGTACAAAAAAATAAGTGTGAATATTAAAAAATATAGTGTGAAAATTACTCTCCTTTTTATAATTGGTGAAATTAATTATATTAATACCCAATCTTATCAATATTTAGGGCGGTGCACTTAACAATTGGCACTATATATTTAACACATGGATCAGTGTCAAACCTTCGCCCTATGCGTACCAATCCAAATTTAATGGTGGTCCTTGGAACTAGGTCGTTGAAGTAAAATCTAAATAATTTTGTAAATGTATTGTCATTGTACTTTCTTTCAAAAAAAATTATTATAGTCGACATTTTGATTTACACCAATGACATAGCTATAATATGATCTACAAGTGCAGGCCCATCACTAGGACGGAGGCATTTGAGGTCTCTGTCTTCTCAAATTTTCAGCCTGAAAATAAAACCTATGCATACAAGAAAATATTATATAATTAATAGCTTTTAGAATTACAAATTCTCAATTGTGTACCATAGTGATAAGGTGTTGGAGTTTGGACATTTATCTAAAAGATCTGGGGTTCAAGTCTTAAACCCTTCGTTCATATTTTTTTTTAAAAGAATGTTGTTATTTTTTAGAATAAATCACATAGTTAGTCCTTGAAATTTCATACTTCAACAAATCTCATCGTTCAATTTCAATACAACATTAAAATATAATAATGCACCATCTGAGCCCCACGTAAGGTGTTTATTTTATTTTTTATTTTATCAAAATCGTCTATCGTTTACATAATATTAATTAGGTCATTCGTATCAAGAATGAAGTTGATGGCTTATAGCTAGACACTTAATTGGATGGAAAATATCATTCTATTATTCAATTTGTGTGCTGATGATGGAGCTTCCTAAACTTGATTGAGACAAAAAATTACGTAGGTGACTTAATCAACAAACATAAAAAATTCAACGGATTTGATCATCATTATTGTGTCACAGTCGCATGGCTACATTACATTCAACTACAATAGAGGACTAGGTTTCATATCAAATATAAATTGACTGTACAATCTAAATGTCGTTAGTGAGTGTATTTTTAAAATGATCGATCAGGACTGTTAGGATGTTAAGTTATACAATATTTAATTTGTGATATTTTAGACATGTATTTTGTTTGGGTATAATAATTATTGATTGTGCAACAATATATTTTGGTCTTGTATCTAGTATCTTTTGATCGATTTCTTTTGGTACGACACATTGTGGTAAGAAAGTGTCAATTTTTTGTGTTGTCATAACAATTGTGGTTATGTTATATAATTTGTAGTATTTTACACATGAGGGAAAGGGAGAGAAAGTCAAGGAAGTGGGAACAACCTGTTACCTGCTAAGCCATTTTTTTATTTTATTAATTGGTTTAATAAATGGGTGGTCCGGATTATTTACTTTGAAATCCAATGGTTTAAAATTATGATGCGTACGGTACACCCCTTAATAAGGGGTGTGTACCATAGGACTACCCGAAAGATTAAGGGGTGTTTGGCTCTAAACTGGTTCCTTGTGCAGGGTGTCTATTTCAATGGCATTGTTTTCTACTACAGTACGCATTCTGATTGGCTTGCTCATTGCAACTGAGCTTTGTGATGAGATATCGGCTCTTTTTCCGTAATCCGTATAGAAGTTACAGAGATAATCGATTTAAATCCGTGGATCAACAACTAAAGCTCAACCCTGATCTTCGCTTCAAATTTCCCTTCCAATTAACAAGAATTGCAAAAAAAAGTACAAGCACAGAGAAAGAAGATCGACTTGAATCAAATTAGGTAACATGAAATTATGAAATCGATAGCCTCATTTGAATCGTATATAATTGAAATAAAATTTGAGCTTTTGCATACTTGAAAATGTGAGGCCATAATCAATTTGCAAAGATTGAAGTCTTTTTGTGATCAAAGCTTCAGTGAAGTACATTTTCTAGAGAGAGAGAGAGAGAGAGAGATGGTGAGCGTGAATCTGGGGGAATAGTGACGACGACCGGTGTTCTTTGAGCTGCACTTATCAGAAAATCGCATGTGGTAGACGCGAGCTTTGAATAAAACCAGGAAGGTTTCCCAAAACGACGTCGCTCGCACTCATTGATACTTCGCATCTTCAAACTGAGAAGTCTTTTGAAACGTGTATTTGTCAAATTGTGAGCTCGTTCCGGTTTATATCTATGATCGAAATCATTTATCTTGCAGATACTGTCAATAGCAAAAGAATTGTTAAAGATTATCTGAATCCAATAAATTTTGATATATTATCGAATCCAATTGATGTGAATTTGCATTTGGGAAAATAAATCTTGCCACACCGTATCAGACCCATTTTAACAAAAGACGTCGCAAGAATGCTCTGTATGAACTGCGACTCGAATTCTTCAAATTGTGATCTCAGTTCGATTTATCTCGATGATCGAAAGGGTTCATGTTGTAGATCTCGTCAAGAAGATAAAACGTGTTCAAGATCATGTTAATATAATGCTGATTGATGCACAATCGGAGATGATTTGAGTGAATTTTTTTTTATGAAAATAGTTTTGGCCACACTGTATCAAACCCATTTCATCAGAGAATGAAGTATAAATTTACTCCGACGACGAAGGAACGTCCCCGACGAAGAGGTCGGTCTTTAATCTTCCATCCTTCAACCCTAACTGATACCCAGTGAGCTAATTTCAATTCTGTATAGATTTCATTGTTCTCGGCAAACTTCTCTCTACTCCATTACTAGTTTGACGACAATTGTGTTTATACGAGAGTGATTTCATGGTCACTTGAGTTTTAATCTGTGACAACAAGGAATTTCTTACTCCATGGCATGTTTAAATTGAGGCAATTGTCAACTACTTAACTTCATGTATTACTCTACGAGCTGTCGCGAGCACTGGTTTTTGCCAGAATCGAAATTATTGCTTTCGGTTTGGACTTCACCCCTTGAAGATACATTTTTTGGGTGTACTTTCAGTTTTCCTTCTACATACATAATTAATAGGAACAAATAAGAAAAGAGGGAGAGTAAAGCCTTCAGTTTTCGAAGCTCGTTAAAGTTCAACTCTTTGATAATTCCTTTCTGTGTATTGTGTGTTTTTTCTTAATTTGCTTTGATTTGGATCTGGTGATCATTAGCTATTGTCCATGGTGATGGAGATTGGCATACTTGTGTCCTTTATGCATTTTTCTTGTTATTTCAGGCAATAGAAGCAAAAGATGCAGAGTACATGAGTCAAACATTCATGAGGATGGATAAAGATGGCCTTTCGTTTTCCTGATTTTCACTTTTTCGCATAAGGAAATTGATTTTTTTCGATTTAAAATAGAAGAATTTCCCAAAAATCTGGGTTGATGTATCTCATCTTGAACGAGTTCTTTCATTCTTGTTCCGCTCGTGCGAGCAATTGTATGTCATGTTAGAGTTGATGTATCTCTTCTTGAACGAGTCCTAATGCAATCCTTCAAAACAACACCCATTGCACTTCTAGAGTTCTATCTCATCCAATTATGTATGATGGCCAGCCTGAGCTCCTATTTTCTCACATGTTAGTTGAGGTGTGCGCAAGCTGACCAAACATCTGGTTTGTCAAAAATAAAAACTAAAATTGAAGAAACTAAAACATCCCCTAAATATATTTAAGCAGAGCTATTGAGGCTCTCTCTCTCTCTCTGGAGCATCTTTATTCCAAAACTTCTTTTGCTGCTTTTGTGCATGACGGGGAGACCTTTGGCAGAATAACATTTAGTTCCTCGTGTCTCCTTGTCTTCAGTTATGTGAATTGCCTTTAGACAAAAGTGAGTGTCTCCTATCTGTTTTTAGAGCTCCGGTGTATTTTTTGAAAAAGAAAAAATCTGTTGTGGTTAATTTTTTGTGGAAAGGAGGGGCGAAATCGGGTATGATCTGGAAAAGGTGAAGTGTATGCTGTCAACCCAAAAGCAAAGGGGGTCTTGGATTACCCGATTTAGCTTCTTTCAATCAAGCTCTTCTTGCAAAAGTAGCTTGGCGGCTTTTGAAGGAACCTGACTCCCTTTTAGCATAAGTTCTTTTGGATAAGTATTGTCAAAGGAGTGACTTCCTTGATACCCAAGCCAGCTCTTTGGCTTCATGGGGTTGGAGGAGTGTTATGTGGGGAAAAGATCTTCTGATCAAAGGCTTAAAGTGGAGAATCGGTAATGGGAATAGAATCAGAATTCTCAAAGACCAATGGATTCCTAAGGTTTGCAAACCTTTGTTGGGCATGACTTCAAGCATGTTTTCTCAGACTACAAAGTAAAGGGTCTGTTTGATGGTTCTTTTAAGTAATGGGGGGCTCCACTAGTAAAGACTCTTTTCCCGGAAGAGATAACTCGGCAACTCTTAGCTCTGTACATACCTCTTGAAAGTGCTCAGGATTCTTGGTCAAAACAGCATATTTCCATCAGTTCTATATCAAATTCTCGGAGGATCTTAGAGGAGGCAGAATGCGTTCAGTTGTTGGGGTAAAGTCTGGGCTCTTGGCTTCCTCCAAAATTTATGCTTTTTATCTGGAAGGTAGTGCATGGTATTCTGGCTGTAAAAGATGTTTTGAGAAGAAGATCAATGGATATAGACTTTGAGGTGGAAACATTGGAACACTTGTTCTTCAAATGTGGTTTTTCAAAGTGATTATGGAGAGTGTCCCATGACTCCCATCTGGGATTTGATTTTGACATTGGAAGGCCTGTCCCAGTCGAGGAGTGGCTGGAAGGATGTATTAGGGAGGCCCCTATATAAAAGTGATGTGGGATTCAGTATGCTTATTGTGGTTCATCTGTGCAGCTGCAATGATATGGCCTTCCCAGGGGAATTGGCTAGTTTGGATGATGCTATGGCCAGATTTGCAGCCTTGCGCCCAAGTTTTGATCCAGAAAAGAAGCAGCAAGTGGAGATTGGAGAGGTTTTGGGGGTCTTAGGGGGAGACCATCAGGGAGGGATTCAGAGATCGCGTATACCATCAACTCTGTGGATGAGGAGGTGGATTTGACTGGAGCCTGGCACTTCATCATGGATGAGGCTTGGGGTGCAGAATCAATGTGCGGAGCTGCTGCTTGAGTTACAAAGAGTAGTCAAGGCTGCAAGGCATGGAGGCTGCTCAGCAATTGTTGGAGATCCAGGCCTGTTCAGCAACTTTGGTCGAAATTAGAGCTGGCATCATGGCTCTGCAGTGGGCAAAGGAGAATTAAAGGAGGGTTAAAGGTCTGTATCTGCACAACAGATGGCATGGAGTTTGTCAAAGGGCTTCTTGAGCCGTCAGCTGTGACCACTTTGCTTTGCCATGCTCTTTTGGATTTTGTTCAATTATGTTATCAGTTTAATGTTGTAAAAGTTATTAAGGTTCCTAGAACTGATATTTGTTGCTGCTGCTCATGTTATAGCTAGGGCAGCCTTGAACAAGGTGTAATGTTTTGATTTATCTATGGATTTTGCCTGCTTTCAAAACAATGTGTAATGTTTGATTTATCTATGGGATTTGCTTGCTTTCAAAAAAAAAAATGTCTCTGAAGTTTCTTGGAATTTTATTCATATTTAGGATTATTAGCTTACTTTCGTCTTTATTCAAAAAAATTAGGTTTCAACCGTAATTTTTTACTTTTTAGATTTCTCTCATCATGACAAAGTAATAATCCACCAAAATTTGACGAAAAACTAAAAAATGTAGGAAGTTTGTCTAATGAAGACAAAAGGTGGAGCGCTTTAGGCTTTTTTTGGAGCGTGAAAATCATTCCCCTATCTCTTATTCAAAATGTTCAACTCAATTAAAAAAAATTTCTCAAAATTTGCACTAACATCCCTAGCAAAGTTTACAAAAGTGGTCACAGCCTCCTTCACGAATTGATAACAAAGGCAATGATGCAAACCCCCGAGCATTGCCTTTGTTTTTACAAATTATTTTTTAAAACAGCAAAAAAGAGGAATTAATTAATCTTTGGAAACAATTCACAAAGATTAATGAAAAAAAGCAAGAAGCATCACAATGAGAGGTAGCGTCCCAACAAAGTTGACGCCCGGCGAACCACTCGACAACCATATGCCACTTCAAACCCGGGGGACGGGAGGGAGCACCGACCAGTTGGCAAGGAGCCAAGCAGTGGAGCCCGCAGATGTGTGGAGCCCACTGCTTGTGAGAGATCGAGGAGTGTTTGGGGAGTGGCCGAGAGGTGTTTCCCCGGCATTTCAGCTTTGAATACATAGCCAGACAATGGAAAAAGATAATATAGTACCTAAATTGCAGCAGCAGCAACTGATGTGTCTATATCAGACCCAATCCAAGCCACCTCACAAACAGCAGCAACAGCACCAACATTCAACTGCTGCTAAAGAACCAGCATTCAACCTCAGAACGTATCACAGTAGCATTAGAAAAATCTGGCCAAATTAGTTCATGACCAAGGACAACAGCAGTGACAACACCCATAGAAACAGGAGGAGGATCAGCCCCAAGAGTTTTTTTTTTTGATCGGCAAAAAGATATTTATTAAACCTCAATAAGGGTACATCGAGAAAAGGAAAAACACTCGCTTCATGATATTGATACATAGAGGCCAGAGCAAAGTGTTGGACCATAACAAAAGAAACTTCCAACAAAAAGTTGGAAGAGGTGAAAAAGAAAGTAAATGAAGTAGTGGGACAGGACTAGCACTAGCTGAAGCTACCAAATCAATCCAAAAACAAAGAGCCAAACAGTTGGCTAAAGATAGGCCTTATTAGACTATAGAGCTAAACTAAGGCAATCAAGCTACTCCTGAAGGGATTTGGTCCCACATGGTCAATCACCTCTTCAAGAATCAGCACCACAAAACTGCAGCAGAAGCAAGCAACAGTAAGCCCTTCAAGCACTAGACAACAGACCTTGAACATAAGCAATCAGACATCCAGACATGGCCTAGGTGGTAGCCAAGAGTAGTTAGAAGCCAATGCAAAATCTCCAAAAAGTTTCCCTTGTTTCATGATCTCCTTGAAACTACACAATTAAAAACAGCAGCAGAAACTAGCACAAGAATTCTCCATATCAGCAGCAGAAACAAACCAAATAGGCAATCTGAGGCAGACTTTGTGCATATCAAACATAATCATTGACCTGGCCAAGGTGGCGGCCAAAACGGATGACATCAATTGAACAATCTCCACAGCATCATCAGCACTTGCTTGGACTAGAGAAACATGTAACTAGCCGAAACAAGGCACACGCCGCACACCTCAAAAGGCCTACTCACAGATTTTAGGACTACACAAACATACGCACACACGACACAAACTCGATCTTAAAGAGTAGAGCCAGACTCCAAACACACACCGTATGAAAACTACCGTCTCCCCACTCAAAAGCAAATGAAAAAAATGGAACCACCTTTGACCAGAAACAGAGAGGAATCAGACCTTACACACCCAAGCTGCCCAAACCCCACACAAAGACCCCATGTCAAACCCAATCCCACTCATACACACCAACCGGATGGGATTATCTTCTCCAATTACCATGATATATCATTAGCCTTCTTATGCCATCCAAATTACTCTTGAAATGATCAATAGAGTAAGGATATCAGAGCCTCTTTCTTCGAACAACTGCATCTTCAAGTGGCTAGGTGGTTCAGCATACTATGGTGTTTCTCTTGCTGACTTTGAACAACTGCTTCTTCAAGTCATTAATCATTAACTCCAAATTGAACAAAAGTTACTCAACTGTATGCACATGGTTCAGCTTGCGATAACTACAAAGATTACATAACCAAAATACATATCGCATACAACACACTAACACAGTCATTGTGTGCATATGTGGATGCTAGCAATAACTAAGATGGTGTTCACCGATGGAAAAGTAATGTGTCTCACGATGACGACCAAAATAAGGAAGGTTTTCTCGTCACTATGAAATATGAATAAAGAATATGATTTCTTATTTGACTTAAGAATACAAAAACATATGTATGTCATGCAATGCTTCAAAAAGTTGAGATAATCTTGATGGGTGCCTAGCATTTTTTAACGAACTACACAGTTAAAACATTCTCAAATGACATGGCACTAGAACAACTTCTGGTGTAAAACCTTCTGAAATCCTAGAACAACTTCTGGTATAAAACCTTCTGAAATCCCAATCAGGCTCCGTTCTGAGAGAACCGACCACAAAACACTCAAGATACTCCATAGAGGTACATCTAAAGAAGGGGATAATGATACGTCCTCCGATCCATTCTATTTGCTTGTTATGTAAGGTCGTGTCTTTTAACCAAACAAATAAGGTGTTTTCAGCAATAATTGCTCGAATGCAGATCAGTGCAAAAAATTCGAAAAAAATTATCTCAGGAAGTAATTTATTTTTGAGGTTAAAATGACACAACTTTCTGTAGAGAGCAAACAAAACGGGACAGATGAGTAGTTTTGGTGAGTTGCCAAAAAATCAAGCACCGACAAAGAAAATAATCCTGAATTACATTAGGTAACATCAAATGATGAAATCAAAAGCATAACTTGAATTGTATACAATTTGGATAAAACTTGAGCATTTGTGTACCTGAAAATTTGAGGCATTTGCAGAAATTGACGCCTGTTTGTGAACGAAGACTCAATGAAATACAATATGTATACATATATACAGAGAGAGAGAGAGAGAAATCTTGGGGGAAATAGGGACGACGACTGGTGCTCGGTAAGTTCGGTTTAATGGCCCTCATTAAAAACTCGCATATGACAGACGCGAGCTTGGTCAAAACCGCGTCGACCGGGTTTCATTAAAAGATCGCACCTTGAACACGAGAGGTTTTTCGAAAACGGCGTCGCCCGTACTCAAAGAGACTTCGCATCTTGAACCCCTGAAGTCCCATAGAAACGTGTATTTGTAAAATTTCGAGCTCATTCCGGTTTATCTACATGATCGAAATCTTTCATCTTGCAGATATTGTCCAGAACAACAATATCGTTGAAGATCATTTGAATCGAACAAATACTGGTATATGATCGGAGATGATAAGTGCGAATTCGTTTTTGTTAAAATATATTTAGTCACACCGTATCAAACCTATTTTATTAAAAACGGCATCGCTTTATTGAAATCTCTCAATTTGAACTCTCGACGTGTGAGGTCCTTCGAAACGGGGAAATGCCACCGCGAATTCGTCAAATTGTGATCTCATTCCGATTTATCTTCACGATCGAAAGAGTTCATGTTTCAGAGCTTGTCGAGAAGATAAACCATGCTGGAGATGTTATTAATTGAACACTGATCCGTACATAATCGGAGATGATTTGACTGAAATTGTTTCTGTGAAAATAGATTTGGCCACACTGTGTAAAAACCATTTTATCAAACAACAAATTCATTTCGAGGGAGTGAGGAACAGTCTGAAAATCCAGCGCCCGAAAAGCCCAATGGTTGTCGCCGATTCCTTCCCAAGGAGATGGCCATTCGCAAAAGAATCGCCAGCATGTACTCTCTCTCTAGATATTTTTGTATGTGCGTGCATCTGGGTTTGTTGGGTATTGATGTTTTGTCCCTGTTTGAATACTTGTTTTGCTAAATGGTGTATTGTGCTGTTAACAGGAAGAAAATGGGAAAATTGATTATGTTGTCTCGAATTGCACTGATCAAGAAGTAAAAGAGAGGGATTGAGCTGTGAAATTGGGGAAACTCTGTGGATTTATGAAGATATTAGGGAAAGAGAGGAGATGGAATTGAGAGGGTTTGGATGATTCTTCTGGTGAAAAGGTTTGATTTGATTTTTAGCTCCTGTTTGAATGTTATCAAGTGGGGTTTGCTATATTCTGAATTGTGATGTAATTATGTTAATTCATTTTGTTCGAATTGCATTGATCAAGAAGTAAAACAGTGAGATTTTAAGCTCTGAAGTTGGGGAAACATTGTGGATTTATGAAGATATTAGGGAAAGAAAGAAGATATGGAATTAAGAGAGTTTGGGTGATCCTTCTATCGAAAAAATTTGATTTTTGGCCCCTGTTTGTATGTTGTAAGTGCGGTTTGCTATATGGTGAATTGTGGTGCACATGATGAAAATGGGGAAGAAACAGTTCGTTTGGTTTGGATTGCATTGATCAAGAAGTAAAGAGTGAGATTGAGTTCTGAAGTTGGGGAAAACACTGTGGATTTACGAAGATTAAGTCATTGGATGATTACATTAGGTTTTAGGTCTCTAGTAGGGAAATAAAAGGAGAGATGGAGTTAAGAGGATTTGGCCTGGGTGATTCTTCTGATGAAATGATTTGATTTTTGGCCCCTGTTTGAATATTTTCTTGTGGGGTTTGCTATATGGTTAATTGTGTTGTACATGAAGAAAATGGTGAAATTAATTCATTTTGTTCGAGTTGCATTGATCAAGAAGTAAAAGAGTGAGATTTTAAGCTCTGAAATTGTTTAAAACATTGTGGATGTATGACAATTAGTTATTGAATCAGTGCATTAGGTCTTAGGTCTGCAGCAGGGAAAGAGAGATGGAATTATGAGGAGATTTGGCCAGTTTGGGTTATTCTTCTACTGAAAAGATTCAATTTTTGGCCCCTTTTTGAATATCTTCCAAGTGGGGTTTGCTATATGGTTAATTGTGAAAATGTAAATTTTTGTTCAAACTGCATTGATTAAGAAGTATAAGAGTGAGATTGAGCGGCGAAATTGGGGAAAACATTATGGATTTATGAAGGTTAAGTTACTGGATCGTTGTATTAGGTTTTTATGTCTGTATTAGGGAAAGAAAGGAGAGGTGGAATTAAGAGGGTTTGGGTGATTCTTCTAGTGAAAAAGTTTGATGGGAAAGCTTTGTCCTTGTTTTGAGTATTGATAGTTGGATCTGAAATATGATTTTGCATCTTCAAGAATTCATCTGGCAAAAACCCACTGAAGTTGGTCATGAATTGGCTTCAGATTTGGTGGCTAAGAATACGTGGGTCTGATTTTTCAAGTACTTAGTAAGTACTTGGTGCAAATTTCTTCACCGTAGAATGAGTTCATAGTATGGTTTTATTATTCCATCTGTAAGATCTCGATAAATTGCATAATGGTAAATGAAGTACTTTATTGCCAATTCAAACTACTATCTTATTTGATTATCACTTCTTCACTAAGCTTAACATCTGAGATCCTCTGTCATGATTTTCATTTCTTCATTACGCTTACTGTGTTTGATAGCCGCATTGCTGCTAGTCTTTATTTGCCAGTGATAGTGATGTTATCATGTTAGTGGTAAGTAAGTTACGACAGATCTTTCCCTCTTGCACTAAGGCCCTCCACGACCACTTAATGCATATGAAAGCTTATAATTATTTGGATTCTTGATTTCTGTTTAGGTTTTTCACTTCTAGAATGCACAAATTTTACAGATTTAATAAAAGAGAGGACGATTTCCCATCATTGAGAGAGCACAATGATTACTTGGAGGAAGTGGAAGATATGAGTAAGTTAGTGTACATGTCCTCAATATTATAGTAGTTCGCTGTTTAGAATAAATGCTTTCCTTCTTCCAAAATGATGGAGTGGAGTTTCTTTAGTAGGCATATGATTGTTACCTACTTACTGTTTTCGGAAGAGAAACTTCGTTATGGTTTAGCTTCATTCTATTTGTCCTTTTGGTTGTAAGCCTTATCTCTTACCCAACTAAAGAAAATGATTTCCTCTCCAGCGTTCAATTTGATTGAAGGAATAGATGTTCCTGCTATTGAGGCAAAAAAGAATATGCTGCAGCTTTAGCCGCAAGCAAGGGACACCCTGATAGTGATCCGGTGAGAAAATTATGCATATTACCATTTCTTGTCTTTGGTTACAGTGCCTATCTCAAGAACAAACTAAATTTCTAAGATTGCCCAACTAGGTTAGCATCCTAGGGTGGGGGCTTTCCCTGTGTTTATTGTCAACCCTTAATCTAATTCGTTGCATCATATGCAATTATTCCTTGAGGTCCGAAGTTATTGATTAGCTTTGGCGTCAATTAATTTTGGGCCATTTTATGCTTGCTAATATATATATATATATATATTTTAACACAATGCATTGCCAACTGAATTCCCTAAAAGTTGCCATCCTAAATGACCACAGGTTTTTGGGCATCTTGTGCCCAAGAGCAAAATGGGTACGGGGATCTGTTGGGCACATGATGAGGTTCATTCTGTGAATACATGTGCCAAACATGCTATCCTTTTAAGTATGAAGATATTGTAATTGGTACTTGAATGTTGTACAGAGTTCCTTTGACATGAAGTTCTCATGACTTGAGTCAAAGAATAATTGTGATTATCTATTTTGAAACAGTATGATGTTCCTTGCTGAAAACTTCTTCCACTCGACAGTTAGACTATTTTCTAAAAAGAGGGAAGAAAAATGTGACATGGGCTCTCCTGATTTCTTGAGTAGTGTACTATTTCTGGAAAAAAAAACCCAGATAGGCCACAAAGTACATCTTTTGAAGGACTTGGACTTATGTTCGCTACAATGGGGATTATCTGCAAGTTTGATACTGTGGATGATTATTCGGTGTAGGCATGAAGTCTTCAACCTAAGGAGTCACTTCTACTGGATCTGATTGAAGAATTGCCAAATTCATCCCGAACTTGTGGTCTTGCAAAGAGATTCAGATCCCTCTCATGGATAATATGATCATCAATGCAATAAGTCTTTCCATGAGAGCTGACCATTTTGCATCGATATTTAGAAACAGATAGCCGAATGGGAAAATATAAATAAGCAACTTCGTACATCTTCCAGTTACCTAAATCTGCGTACCTGTGTGTCTTGCAGATCCTTTATAACTGTGTGATTTCTTAAACTTGATGCAAGAAATGTATAACATAGAGGTTTTAAAGATTCTGTATGATGAGGAAATCCTATTTCAGCATGGAATTTGTATCTAATCATTCTACAGAAAGGCAGCATTGATGCAAATACTTGCAGCTCCGAGAAGTATAAGTGGTTTCATTTTGCAGAACCAATTCATATCCCGATAAAGATGTTTTCTTACACGAGAGCATGTGTATTAACACCTTCCTCACTGAAGTACTGCTTAAGCCTGCAATGAACCAATGTGCTTATTATGAAGGTGGATTTGCATCCTTACAACAATCGCAATGATTCTCACCTATTTTCACCTCTACTTTGGTACAGACCACGAGCCAGAGCTTTCAAGGAGGTGTCGGTGCAGGTGCGCAGGGTTATTATGCCCCCATGGTTGCAGGGGGGGCAATTGGGCAGCCACGGCCAACAGGCATGGCCCCACAGCCCATTCCTATCAGATCGAACCCGGACATGCACGCCTACAATTACGACAATGAAGAAATGACGAGACAGAGCAGAGAGAGGTGGAAGGGTGGCAGGGTGGAGCATGGAATTGAGCAGGAAACGGGCGCTCGAAGAAGCCTTCTGTAGCATTTGGATTTGAGTGGATTCTATACCAGTTCATACGCTGCTTGGCTTTCTCCTTCAGATGAGAAGGTGACACATTTTGTTCAGATTCCCAAAAGAGAATATGTATAGCAGTGGAAATTAGTTTATGTTTTGGATGGTTATCAATTATTGTCATGACCTATTACGTACACAGAAATAAAAAGGCGAAAGCCTGCATAATGCTACATATCCTTGAGTTAGCTGCATTTGGATTTTTTTTTTCTGGGCAAATAAAATGGATATGCAATTAGGCCTCTCCTTGTGTACCCATCTGGGAGTATTATCCTCAGCATCACACAGTCATCTGCAGAAGACCCTACTGCACCTACAAGGGGACCGAAGTTTATATAGGTTCCAATGGTTGCTGTGAGCCTAAAGACTAGATTTAACCCTACCGAGCTGCTATGAAGACTTGAATCCAAGCATTGATCGAAGAAATACAACTATTGATGTACTGAAAGGGGTAGTAGCACTTGAATTTGACTGGTTATCTAGTTCACATGCTGCATGGTGGCTCGCTCCTTGATAAGAATTTTTTTGTTAGATTCCCAAAAGGAATTTTTTTGTTAGATTTTTAAATGACATCAGATATAATTGGGTAAATGACTTCGTGTTATGTATGATATTACTTATTTCTTATGGGCTGTTATGTAAACACAAATAAATGAAAGAAAAGCCTTCACAAGTCTACTTTTTCCTGCATTCTTTTTCTCTGGGTTTATATCCTTTCTTTCAAAGACTATTAGATTTGATCCCAAAAAGTCACCCATTTCAGTTGCTTTCTGTTCTTTTATTTGTCCAGGGAAAATATATTTGTCTCAAGAATTCGGCTTCTCTACAGTTTAATCTCAGTCGTTTGTCTTGACAATTAATGGTTCAATTTTTTAATTTTTTTGTAGAGGATCTGAATCCCTTTCAATTGTTGGTAGTATTTTATCTTTTTTCTGGAGTCTTGGACCCTTTTTTTGAGTGCTTAGCCAAGTCTTAGTGTTTTCCGTTACTTTTGGCACACTGTTGACTAATCTCCCTACAGTGTTGTTCACTTCTCTACCTTCGTAACAAACTTTTGGATATCCCGGTGCAAACTTTCATTAGCTTGTTTTAATAACCGGCCTAAAATCTCCTAATTTTTGTGCACTTTCATCGAGCTATTTGAGCTAATAAATAACCCATTCCAAGAAGATTTTAGGGGAAGCCCCATAACCTTATCGTGTAGACTGAAGTGGCACCCCTTGCCTATAACTCAGAGCCCGAACTCATATTAGATGGCCCAATGCAATTTCCCAAGAATGTGTTCTCTAGCGGGCCGGTTTTAAATAACTGAAATTCTCAATGAGTCAATGTTTGTTTCGTACATTTGACGGAGGATGTGTTTACCTATTAATCTAGTTGTCTGTGGAAACTCTTTTGTACTTGCCAGTTGAGAGCAAACCTGTCTCAAAATTCTAAGACTTTGAGATACGACCCCCAGGTTGTGGCATGGGTCTTTACGAGGGCGAGGAAATCCATGGATTGTCGAACCAATGGAGTTTAGCCACCTTTCCAAGTTGAGTTGTTCCCATTGTGGATCCGAAACATTCACTTGAAAGATCTCATCGCATACTATGGCCCTGCAAACAATCAAGTTGATCAAACATCGATAACTTAGTGAACAAATCATGTGTTTCAAGTGCTGTTAGCAATGTCTAAAATATTTAGCCAGAAATTCAGTCAAAAAGAGTGATTCGTTCACTAGGTTATCGATGTTCGATCAACATGATTTTTTGCAGGACCATAGTATGCGATGAGAGACGAAAGCGGTGCATGGATCATGGGTTTTCAAGCCCGAGTTGCCTCAAGTTCTGCGTCTGTGCGGGCTAAGTTGTTGGCCATTTGGAAGTGATTGTGGCTTGCCAAACAGAAGGGGTTCCGACGCGTGATCGTTGAGTTAGATTCAAGTAAAGCCTTAAAGATCCTCCAAGAAGCAGATGAAACAGACCCCAATTTCAGAGTGTTTGCGTGCTCATGGAATAGGGATATTGCGAATATGAGTTTTGTTGTGTACTAGGGGAGGCCAACTTATGTGCAGACCTAATGGCCAAAGAGGCTTGGCACTCTGCCGTGCAAAATGAGATCCAAAAGGATCTTCTCAAGTGTCGTTCAGTGTGGTCCCAAAAATGGGGGCTGCTTACAAAAGCTCTAACAGCCCCTTTGGATGGTGAGAAATGGTGAGATAAGAAAGGGAAGGAGCCAATCAAAACATTTTATTTTGATCGAAAGACAACATCCAGTGGAACAGTAAAGAGAAATGAAGTCTATGCTACTGTCAAGGGCTGCCTTGGCTAGAAGATCCGCACTTCTATTTGATTCTCTGAAACTGTGGCTAATCTTTGCCGATTCGAATGATGCCACGAGGTACCTGCAATCACAAACGAGACTGGTCAAAAAGTGACGAACAACTGAGATTGAATCCTCCAATAGTTGAATGACCATGTTGGCATCCACCTCTACTTCTACTGTGGCAGGTTATGTGCTTTCCCCAACTCCAGGCCATCTCGCAAAGCCCAGAGTTCTGCTGCAAGGGGAGAGCAATACCCAATTCTTCTCTGGAAACCTGCAATGAAATGTCCAGAACTCTCTCTCATAACACCCCCTGCTGCTGCGATCCCATTCCCATTTCACCGATCCATCCGTATTACTAATTTTTACTGCCCCGATCATGGGCTGTCAACCAATTTGTTGCACCACTCTACCTGGAGTGATCTTTGGTTTTTGTGCTATAAAAACCATTCCTGTGCCTGACTGATAATGTCTTGGGTGGTGAAAAAACAATGAATGGTTGGGTTAGGGTTATGAGAGGAGTTGAGGTACGTAGTAATTCCGATGAAGCCAAAAACACCAACAAGCAAATAGAGTAACCGTCAAACCATCAATCAGTCGCATGATCCCTAGAGCCTCCGCCTCTTTCATCCACCTCAATGATGCTTTTCATATATTTCAGGCAATAAAAAAACAACAATAACAGCACCCATGTAATCCTCAATTGATCGTAGGGGGTAGAAGAAGCTATCTACAGTCACAGAACAGCACTTTGTGAAGCTATATGCAAATCCATTAGCCCTCTCTCAAACACGAGAGTTTGGTGCAGCTCCTATTATGTATCAAAGTGCTGTGCTTATAGCTAGGCTCTCTGGCATTGAAATAACAGCCTTGGCATTGAAATAACAGCCTGAGCATCAGTTTCTTCTTCTAACTGGTAAAGGGGTTGAGTTTAAGACTATGCCATCAACGCCCAAAAGTCTGCTGCTATACCGAGCTTTATGAATTACAATTTCACATTTCGAAGTGTGAATTCGAAGTACTAAGCAAAGCATAACCATTCCATGTCTTGAACGTCAAAGATTACCATATCCAACTATAGTGAAGTAAATTACTTGTAAACAAACCGGGCCTCCATAATGTAAGCTATATAACACTCTCTAGACTAATAAATAAGAAACTCACCAGAAAGGCTCAGAACAAACAAGAAGGCAGAAGATGAAGATTTCGCCCCATCTGTTTTTTTTTTTTTTAAGAAGAGAAAAAGATTTTGCCACATCTGTCTATTTCTTTTTTCCATATCATCTCTGTCCTACCAGTTTATTCTTTTTTCACAAACAAAATAGTGAAATCAGTTAAAAGTTCTTCCGTCCTCCTAACCAACCAAATGATTGCATGTCTAGGAAACTATTACAAGAATTAACTCATGATGGAAAGATAATGGATTATAATTGCTGGAAAAAACTACCACAAGTGATTAGCATAATCAGGCAGCATATGAACTCAATCTAAGAAAAGACCGCTTACACAAGATAACCTTATAAGGACTGGAAAAGGAAAAATATACCATTTTAGAATTGTCTGTCATGGAAAGACTATCCACTTATTAGAATTAGATCATTGCTGGCTAGTTTTGAAAATTTTCAATCTTCTTGGAACATTCATGGTGAGAAAATATGGCTCGAGGTCGGATAATTCAAATAAAATCTATTTGGCCAAACAAAACAATAAGACACCACTAATTTTATGAAAAAAGAAAAAACGGTTTTAACTGGATCCACATATACCTTCTTTTTCTTGTATTTTTCATCTACATCCTTCTCTGAGCAAATATTCTCTCCTTATGGTTGCAGTTAGAGAGGAATTGTACACAATCTTCTGTATGCCATCTGTCTGTGCACATGCCTCTACCACATTGATTGCTCCTCTAACCTCCAAATTCACCATTTTATCCTATCCATTCAAACCCAAAAATTAGCGACAATTCAAACACAATCTACATCCTTTCAAATTAAGAACTCCCCATCAGCAGCGATTTCCACCTTACCTTACGCAAACGCATGGAAAGGGCTGGAGAGATTAGTCTGGTTCATCAGAACACTCTTCATTACCAAAAGAAAATTTTAACTAAGAACACCCAATTCCTATTATGCAGGAAATAAGACTTACATCATATCGTTCTTGGCTATCCAAACAGCCGAACAAAGCAAAACATCCCTTGAGTGCTTCAAGGGATGCTGCATAATGGTAAATGAAGTACTTTATTGCCAATTCAACCAGCAGCAGGATTTGCTCCTTACTCACTCACCCCGACAATCAACCCACTAACTGAAGTTGCATCATATCCACTTGCCCACACCCCTGCCCCCCATAGCTGTTTTACCCAAGACTTGAATTTGATTCAACTGGTGCAGCATATTGAGCTGCTTCTCCTACCTCTGAATATTAAGTAGAGTCCACCATAGCTTTGATCCTTATCATAGAGAGATGGGAAAGATAAGAGGGAAGGAAATGGCATTGATGATGGATGGATAACTGTGGGCCATAGAAGGAAATATCAAAGCAACATTGGTCTTGAACTGAAGTGTACTAGAGTGCACATTCTAATAGCTCATTACAATTGAGCCTTGGGACAAGATATTAGCACTTTTTCCAAATATAAAGTTATCAAATTTCGTTAATCAACAACAATATCCGATACTGATCTTCAGTTCAAATCTCCCTTCCATTTCCTCTCTCTACGAATACTACACTATACTCTCCTTGCAGCCAACAAATTGGTGATATCCTTTGGCTCATCATGCAGCGTCCAATATTTACTATTTCGAAGATATCCTCACTTCACCTATGGGTATTGTAGCAAAACAACCTGTCAAACCGAACTGCTTAACATGTCCATGTAGAATTCATTAATCACTAACTCCGAATTGAACAACAATCACTCAAGTGTGTGCACATGGTTCAGCTTACTTGTGATAACTACAAAGATTGCATAACAGAAATACATATCGCATACAACACAGTTATTGCGTGCGCACGTGGATACTAGCAGTAACTAAGATGGTGTGCACCAATGGAGAAGTAATGTAGTCCCACGACGCTAGACCAAAATAAGGAAGGTTTTCTCGTTGCTATGAATAATGAACTCAATTTCTTATTTAACTTAAGAATACAAAAAGATATGTACATCATGGCTTCTTCAAAAAGTTGAGATAAACTTGATGTGTGCCTAACATTTCTGAATGAACTACACAGTTTTTAACCAGACAGTTAAAACTTTCACAAATGGCATGGTACTATAACAGCTTGTGGTATGAAACATTCTGAAATCACAAACAGGCTTCATTTTGAGAGAACCGACCACAGCCATAGATCCAACAACTAATCAATATAGGGCAATAACACTTTTAAATTTGCCTGTAGGAAAACTTATCCAAACACTCAAGAGATATTCCATAGAGGTATGGAGAAAGGAAAAATTACAATCTTGGTGATAATAACAAGAATTGCAAAAGAGAAATAAAAATTAAAGTACCAAAAAATGAAGATGGGCCTGAATTAAATTAAGTAACATAAAATAACGAAATCGAAAGTATAATTTAAATCATATACGATTTGGATAAAATTTGAGTTTTTGCATACCTGAAAATGCGAGACGAGAATCAGCTAACAGAGGATTGAAATCAAGGGATCACACTTGCAGTCCATTTGAGCCAATCAACTAGGTCAGTCCAAAAGTGATGGCCATGGCCATCCACCCTCCTATCACCACCCTAGTACCAGACCTCACCACAGAAGTCTTACCCAACACCTCCAAACATCGCCACCGCCAAACTCACTGTCGCCACAATCACACGTATCCTCACCTTAACGGTTCCCGATGAAAGTATCTGCACCTAGTGTGAAGGCAAGGGCTGATGCTGCAGCCGCCCGCACTGGTCCCGGCAGCTGTTCTTTCTCTCTCTCCTCTTCTCCTCCGCCATTCTCTCTCTTCATTTGAACGAAGATTCACAATGTGTACAGAGAGAGAGAGAGAGAGAGAGAGAGAGAGAGAGAGAGAGAGAGAGAGAGAAATCTGGAGTTTGGTTTAGCTCTGGCGCTCACCAGTAAACCCGCATATAACAGACGCGAGCTATGTCAAAATGGCGCCGAACGGGTTTCATTTAAAGCTCGCATGTTCAAACGGGAGTTTTTCGAAAACGACGTCGCTTATACTTAATCACACTTCGCATCTTCGCCATGCGAAGTCCCTTTAAACGTGTATTCAACGAATTGCGTGCTCGTTTCTATTTGTCTCTGTGATCAAAATAGTTCATGTTGTAGATCTTGTGAAGAAATATTACCATGTTCAAGATTACTGGAATCAAGTACTTTTTGTCATATGATCGCAGACAACTAGCGTGAATTTGTTTTTGCGAAAATGGGTTTGGCCACACTGAATCTTTTAGAACCTCGCGTCTGAACGCGCGAGTTCCTTTGAAACGACGTCGCAGAGAAAACGCAACTCGAATTCGTCAAATTGTGATCTCATCCCGATTTATCTCTGTGATCGAAGTGGTTCATGTTGTAGAGTTTGTGGAGAACATAAATCTTGTTGAGTCTGGTATTCATCGAACTCTGATCGCTATATAATAGGAGATGATTTGTGTGAAATTGTTTCTGTGAATATAGATTGAGCCACACTGTATCAAACCCGTTTTATCCAAGGACAGTAGTATAAATTGATTACGAGGGAAGGAGTATGGACGCACGCCATTGAATTCTGTGCAAAAAAAAAGCCTTTCTGAAAATCCAGCAAACGAAAGCCCCAATGGGGAGGGCCATTCGCAAGAGAATCGCCAGGATGTACTCTCTCTCTCCCTCTCTCTAGATATTTTTGTATGTGCGTGCATCTGGGTTATGGGGAAAGCGTTTGTTCTTGTTATGGGTATTGATTCTGTCCCTGTTTGGATACTTGTTTTGCTAAATGGTGAACCATCGAGGAATAAAAACCTCTGCGGATTCTGCGTTGCTTGCTGCATCGAGAATAGTTTCCCCTTCTGAATCGAGCCAAAAAGACCCAGCATGTACTCTCTCTCTCTCTCTCTAGATATTTTTGTATGTGCGTGCATCTGGGTCTGTCTGTCTGTGTCTCTCTCTCTGTATATATATTGTTGTATGTGCGTGCTTCTGGGTTTGGGTGATTCTTCTAGTGAAAAGATTTAATGGGGAAAGCGTTGTTCAAGTTATGGCTATTGATTTTCTGTCGCTGTTTGAATACTTGTTTTGCTAAATGGTGAATTGTGCTGTTAACATGAAGAAAATGGGAAAATTGATTATGTTGGCTCGAATTACACTGATCAAGAAAAAGAGAGGGAAACACTGTGGATTTATGAAGATATTAAGGAAAGAGAGAAGATGGAATTGACAAGGTTTGGGTGATTTTTCTAGGGAAAAGATTTGATTTTTGGCTCCTGTCTGAATTGTGATGTAGATGAAGACAATGGTAAGTTAATTCATTTTGTTCAAATTGCATTGATAAAGAAGTAAAACAGTGAGATTTTAAGCTCTGAAGTTGGGGAGACACTGTTGAGTTGTTTAGATATTAGGGAAAGAAAGAAGTTATGGAATAAAGAAGGTTTGGGTGATCCTTGTAGAGAAAAATTTTGATTTTTGGTCCCTGTTTGAATATTGTCAATTGCAGTTTGCTATATGGTGAATTGTGTTGCACATGATGAAAATGGGGAAGAAACAGTTCTTTTGGTTCAAAGTGCATTGATCAAGAAGTAAAGAGTGAGATTGAGCTCTGAAATTGGGGAAACACTGTGGATTTATGAGCACTTAGTCATTGGATGACTACATTAGGTTTTAGGTCTGTAGTAGGGAAATAAAAGTAGAGATGGAGTTGAAGAGGATTTGGCCAGTTTGGGTGATTCTTCTGATCAAAAGATTTGATTTTTGGCCCCTGTTTGAATATTTTCTTGTGGCGTTTGCCATATGGTTAATTGTGTTGTACATGAAGAAAATGGTGAAATTAATTCATTTTGTTTGAATTGCATGGATCAAGAGTAAAAGAGTGAGATTTTTTAAGCTCTGAAATTGTGGAAAACATTGTGGATGTATGAAAATAGTTATTGAATCAGTGCATTAGGTCTTTAGGTCTGTAGCAGGGAAAGAGAGATGGAATTATGAGGATTCGGCCAGTTTGGCTGAAAAGATTCAATTTTTGGCCCCGTTTTGAATATTTTTCAAGTGGGGTTTGCTATATGGTTAATTGTGCTATACATTAAGAAAATGGTGGAATATAAATTTTTTGTTCAAATCGCATTGATTAAGAAGTAAAAGTGCGAGATCAAGCTGTGAAATTGGGGAAAACATTATGGATTTATGAAGGTTAAGTTATTGGATCGTTGCATTAGGTTTTTATATCTATATTAGGGAAAGAAAGGAGAGGCAGAATTAAGAGGGTTTTGGTGATTCTTCTAGTGAAAAGGTTTGACGGGAAAGCTTTGTTCCTGTTTTGAGTATTGATAGTTGGATCTAAAATACGATATTGCATCTTCAAGAAAACATCTGGCGAAAACCCACTAAAGTTGGTCATGAATGCGCTTCAGGTTTGTGACTTAGAATACGTGAGTCTATTATTTGAGTACTTAGTAAAAGTACTTGGTGCAACTTTTTTGTTTTCGTAGAAACGAGTTTGTTGTATGGTTCTATTAGTCCATCTGTAGATCTCGATAAATTGCATAATGGTGATTGAAGCACTTTATTGCCACTTCAAACAGCTATCTTATTGCATGATTATCACTTCTTCACTAAGCTCAACATCTTAGATCATCTGCCGTGGTTTTCATTTCCACAAAGCTTAGCCCCCGTTCCGCTTTTGGTCCTTAAAAAAAAGGTTCTTATTTGCAATTTTCAAGCTTAAAAATAGTAGGCTTAATGAAATCAAAAAATATACAATATGTATCTTGGTTGATAGATTTCGATGAGATCTATCAAACCCTGTAAAAAAAAAAATTAAAAAATTAGTTTTGTAAGTTCATTTTTTTAAGCTTGAAAATAGGTCCTTATTTTTTAAGTACTTATTTGAGAGAGCGGAACGAGGCCTTACTGGGTTTGATAGCTGCGTGCTTTTAGTTTTTTTTTTGTTTTGTTTTGTTTTGTGTGTGCCAGTATAATGGTTACTGGTTAGTAAGCTGACCGATGTTGCTCCTTCGACTCGAACCAGAGACCTTTCCCATGGCACTAAGGCCCCCTCCACGACCACTTAATGCATATGGAAGGTTGTAATTAATTGGGTTCTTTATTTCTTTTCATTTGTTTCACTTCTAGAATGCACAATTTTTGCAGATTTAATAGGAGAGAGGAGGATTTCCCATCATTGAGAGAGTACAATGATTACTTGGAAGAAGTGGAAGATATGAGCAAGTTTTTGTACATGTACTCTATATTATTGTGGTCCATTGGTTAAAATAAATGCTTTCCTTCTTCCAACATGTTGGAGTGGCACCCTTGGGGGCCTGAGTTCTGGATATAGGTGTTTCTTTTGTAGGCATAGGATAGTTATTAGTTACCTATTACTCATTTAGGAAGAGAAATATGTCACCTTCACTCTAAGTCTCTGAGGTTATGACAGCTTTGTTATTTGGTTTCCTCCAAAGAGTTTTGGTTGAGCCAACTAAACCTTATCTTACCCAACTAAAGAATGTGCTTCCCTTTTCAGCATTCAACTGGATTGAAGGAATAGATGTTTCCGCTATTGAGGCAAAGATTGCACAATGCCAGAAAGAAAATGCTGAACAAATAATTAATGCTCAAGCCCGCAAGGTCTGGTTTAAAGCTAACTAAGTTTCCCATCATACTTTGCCATTATTTCATGCATGTTTAGTTTTTGCTAAAGATGGTGATTTTGTAATATCTGCAGAAATTTTTTTTTTTGTACTCTTATTCTGGTTATTTTCTTAAGACAGGCTGAAGAATATGCTGCAGCTTTGGCCGCAAGCAAGGGACCCCCTGATAGTGATCCGGTAAGAAAATTATGTGCATTACCATTTCTTTTCTTTAGTCACAGTGCCTAACACAAGAACAAGCTAAACTTCTAAGATTGTCCTTAGTCCAACTAGGTTAACATCGTAGGTTGGGGGATGTATGTTTGTTATCAACTCTTGATCTAAATCCTTGCTCCATTTGCAATTGTCCCTTGCCTTCCAGCATTATTAGCTTTGGTGTCAATTAACTTTGGGCCGTTTTATGCCTTGCCAACTATTCCCTCCGTCCCAAGTCCCTTTTGGGAGTTCGTGCAACTTTTCAATTGATTATATCTTGTAATTTATAATGTTTTATCTGATTTTAAAAATATTTTATTATAGAACTAATCGAGATCTTTCAGACAAGATTCATATTGGATATAAAATTCAATACAAATTTAAATATATAACTAGTTTTGTATCTGGTTAGAAAAGAACGAGGGACTATTAAATTGAGGAGGAGGGAGTAATTTTTTGAACACAATGCATTGCCAACTGAATTCCCTGAAAGTAGGCATCCTAACCGACCACGGGAATATGAGCATCTTGTGCCCGGAGCAAAATGGGTAGGGCACATGATGAGGTTCAATTGTGAAGGCATAGCAGCAGAGTTTCCATGTTCTTCCTGTGAATACATGGTCCAAAGATGCTTTTCTTTTAAGCGTGGAGATATTATATAAGTTTGATGTAAGTAATTGGTACTTGAACTTTGTACAAAGTTCCTTTGACATGAAGTTCTCGTGACTTGAGCCAATGAATAATTGGGATTATCTATTTTGAAAAAGTATGGCGCTTTTTGCTGAAATTTCTTCCACTTGATGATTAGAGTCATTAGACTATTTCGGGCAAAGAGCGAAGAAAAATGTAACATGGGCTCTACGGGTTTCCCGACTAGTGTACTGTTTCTGAAAACCGAAATAGGTCATCAAGTACATCTTAAAAATGACTTGGACCTCTGTTCACTACAATGGGGATTATCTGCAAGTTTGATACTGTGGATGATTCTTTGGAGTAGGCATAAAGTCTTCGATCTAAGGAGTCATTTCAAGTCATTTCAACTAGATAAGTACTTATTTCCCTTAGTGGACTATTAGTCCCTGATTTGTTAATCCTGTTGTTTCAATTTGCTAATCAAACGAGGCCTAAAATTGTTTTTAAAAAAACCCGTTCTTTATCCTATCTTTGTTACTTGTGCCAATATTGCTTTTGCAGATAAGCGCTAGATTCTGCAAAAAGCACTGGATTACTTGGCAATCCATCGACATGGCAAAGAAGGCTATGACGATTGTGAACGAGCTGCCAGAAGACGGGTTTTTTTACGGCAAAAGTAACATTCTATTAGGGATAGGGTAAATGATTCCAACCAAAAGTTGGAAAATACAGCCTGAAGGACAAAGCCCCATACAACATCTGAAGGCCCAAAGTGCCTAGATGAAAACAAATACAACTCAAGACACCCGAAAAACCTAAAAAGCCTAAACCTAATAATAAAGCCCAGCCAAAAGAATACTCAAAACCTAGCCCGAAGAAAAACATCATTGCCCTCCTGATTAGACAGATCAAACCACCACTGCCGGTCAGCCCCCACCGAAACAGCTCCAAACCACCCTTGGCCACCCCTTTAGAGCTGTGAACCAAAATCCAATCACACTAATATTACTGTGGAAGCTACACCAAGCCTTTAGGCAAAAACCGGACCAACCAACAACGACCACGATAGGAGCCACGCCAACCGCACCATCGAACCCATAGAAACCCACGCCGTTAGGCATGATTGAAAAGCTCAGAAAAAACCGATCGGGAACCCATGGGTAGATTTAAGGTCATGATACGATAAAACCAACCGACACGGTTAGGGGGTCGAAAAAATAGAGGGGAAAAGGAGAAGGAGAAGACAAAGGATCGAAGACCATATGGTCGTCGGACAGCCGAAACCCCTGATGCGTAGTTGCCGTGAAGCACAATGTATAGGCTCCCAAAAACGGCTAAAGGAAATCGGCTGCTGAGATCTGTGAAACTAGCACCGCCACCAGAAGCCGCTGTCACTACAATCACCTCGCTGCTACCGTTGCGGATCGTTTTGAGAAAATGAAAGAACGGAAAAGAAGGCAAGAGGGAGAAGAAAATGGATAAGCGGGATGAGAGGAGGGACGAGGAGATGAGCCAGAGGATGGGAAGGGAGGAGGACAGCCCAGGGGGAGGGGAGTGGCAGAGAGTCCTCCCTAGGACATAAACCCTAGCCTTTTTATAGAGTCCCACATCGGCTAAGTTGGAAATTGTTGAATGGTATGTAAGGGACCGTGACCAGTGTATAACCTGAGGTTAACCTTTTGAGCCATGTGATTAGGCTAAGGATAAGCAGGTCAGCTGGCTTGGGTCGTGACAGATGGTATCAAAGCCGACACCAACCAGAAGTGTGGGGCGGGTCTTGCTAAGAGACGTGCTTAGGCGGGCTTGACAAGTAAGAAGTTGAGGTGCTTGTCGTGCTTGGGTGGGTCCCACATGAGATGAGCCCGAGGAACTTGATGTGCTTAAGCGGGTACTTGTCTCACATCGCTTGGTGAGTCATGTAGAGTGGCGAGACGTTGGAGCCAAGGTGGGGAGATTGTGGAGTCCCACATCGGCTAAGTTAAAAATTGTTGAATGGGACAGCGAGTAGCAATTGTTAACTTTTTGAGCCACGTGATTAGGCTAAGGGTAGCGCAGGTCGTTACACTTTTCCTTTATCTTTTCGTATCCTAGAGAGAAAGATAGAGAGACTTGTTGATGGGCATCTTGTCGAGGATTCAGTCAAAATCTCTCCTCTGATTCAAATCCGTCTTCAAATACTTGTACTTTCCCACTCAAAACTGTAGCTTCATTTCTCTCCACCACAACCTTGTCCAACACTACGACTGCATTCTCTTTCAACCTGCCGCCAAATTCCGCAATGAAACTTCAATCGAAGAACTATATCTTTCATCAGGTCGCACCTTAAGGAATTCTACCGTGGTGGCTCTTGTAACGGCCTCATTTCTCTCTTCGATAAGTCCAATATCGTCATATGCAACCCTGCAATTTTAGTATTCAAGCTACTCCATCAACCTCCTTATGAAACATTGCGTACTATCTATTTAGGGTTTGCTTTTGTTCCAAAACTAATGATTATGTTGTGGTTAGACTTGCCACTCTCTATGAATTTGACCTTAAACCTTTTGATTCGTATGACGATACGCCTATTGAGCGTAAAGTTCACATCTATGGTATGAGTACCGATTCATGGAAAGAAATTATTGCTACGGTGCCTAACTACTACATCACCCATTGTCCTTTTCTTTGCAATCATTGGATGGAATTTTGTACTGGTTATGTGTTGATTCTTCTACTGATGTCAAGGTAATTGGTTCCTTGAACACCATTGAAGAATCTTTCAACAAGGGCAAGTGAATCATTCAGAAGACAAACACAAAGACAAAATCCATCGCAAATGCTGGCAGACAAGGATTGTTTCTTGTGCTAATATTGCTTTTGCAGATAAGAGCTTTGCAGAAAGCACTGGATTTCTTAACAATCTATCGACATGGCAAAAAAGGCTATGACGATTGTGGATGAGCTGCCGAAAGACGTGTTTTTTTTTTTTTATCGGCAAAAGTAACATTCTATTAGGGATAGGGTAACGGATTCCAACCAAAAGTTGGAAAATACAGCCTAAAGGACAAAGTCCCATACAACACCTAAAGGTCTAAAGTGCACAAATAAAAATAAAAACAGCTCAAAATACGCAGAAAACCTGAATCTAACGATAAAGCCCAGCCCAAAGAAAACCCAAAACCTAGCCCAAATAAACACGGAAACACCTTTGGCCATCCCTTCAGAGCTGCAAACTGGAATCCAAGCACACCAAAACTACTGCGAAAGATACACGTTAGGCCAGAACCGAGCCGACTAACAACGACCACGATGGGAGCCACGCCAACTGCACCATCCAACTCGTAGAAACCCACGCCGCTAGGCATGATCAAAAAGCTCAGCAAAAAACCGACCTAGAATGCACAGTAAGATTTATGGCTGTGATATGAGAAAATCAATCGACACAGTTAGGGGGTCCAAAAAATAGAGTAAGGAGGAGAAGACAAAAGATCGAAAACCATATTAGAGCAGGTCGTTGGTCGACCGAAACCCCCGATGCTTAGCCGCCGTGAAGCATAGTGTATAGGCTCCTAAAAATGGCCAGAGAAAATCGGTTGCTGAGATTTGTGAAACTAGCACCGCCACCGAAAGCCGTCGTCACCACCACCACCTCGCTGCTGTCGTTGCGGATTGTTTTGAGAAAAGGAAAAAGAACAAAGAAGATGGCGATAAAGAGAAGAAAAGGGAGAAGGGAAATGGATTTTGTTCTTATGTTTATCTTCTGAATGATTTATTTCCCCTTGTTGAATGATTCTTCAATAGTGTTTAAAGCACCAATTACCTTGACATCAGTAGAAGAATCATCACATAACCAGCAGAAAATCCCATTCAATGATGTGCAAGGAAAAGGACGAGGGGTGATGTAGTAGTTGGGCACCGTAGCAATAATTTCTTTCCATGAATTGGTATTCATACCATAGATATGAACTTTATGCTCAATAGGCATATCATCATACTAATTAAAAGTTTTAAGGTCAAATTTATAGAGAGTAGCGAGTCTAACCATAACATAATCATTGGTTTTAGAACAAAAGCAAACCCTAAATAGGTAGTATGAAATGTTTCATAAGGGGATTGAGGAGTAGCCTGTATTCTCTAATTGAAGGGTTGCATATGACGATAGTGGACTTATCGAAGAGACAAATGAGGCTGTTAGAAGAGCCATCGTGGCAGAATTACTTAAGGTGCAATTTGATGAAAGATATAGTTCTTCGATTGAAGTTTCATTGGGGAATAAATACATGCAACATTTGTTGGCGGCAGGTTGAAAGATGATGCAGTCGTAGTATTGGGCAAGGTTGTGGTGGAGAGAGATGAAGCTATGGCTTTGAATGAGAAAGAACCAGTATTTGGAGATGGATTTGAATCGGATGAGGGATTTTGACTTAATCCTTGACAAGATGTCCATCAACACGGCTCTCTATCTCTCTCTCTCTCTAGGATACGAAAAGACAAAGGGAAACTGTAATAACCTGTGCCAGCTGACCTACTTATCCTTGGCCTAATCACGTGGCTTAAAAGGTTAACCTCAGGTTATATAGTAGCTGCTCGCGGTCCCTTATATAGCATTCTAACTTAGCCGATGTGGGACTCCACAATCTCCCCACCTTAGTTGCAACGTCCCCGTTGCACCACATGGTCTAGCAACTTCCACTCACCAAGCGATATGAGACAAGTACCCACTTAAGCATGTTAAGCTCCTCGGGCTCATCTCAGTTTTCTAATCTACAGAGAAACAAATCTCTCTAATAATTAAGCAAACCTGTAGTGGAAAAGGTGATAGAGAATATGAAAATCATCTCCTGGAATATTAAAGGGTTGGGAAGCAGGGTTAAAAAGAGATTTCTTACAAACTTATCAAGACATTGTGTTTTTCCAGGAAACCAAAATGGAGAATTTTGATGCTGAGATAATATAGTTATTTTGGGAGAAGAATGAGATGGGTTTTGCAGGTTCTAAGGCTGAATGTGCGTCAGGTGGTATTCTTACCATGTGGAATAAAGGGGTTTCTATGCTGACTATCACTCACAAGAACTACATTTTCATCACTGGAGAACTACTGGACTTTGCATGTGCTTTTGTCAATGTATATGCGCCCAATGATAGCAGCAGCAGGAAATCCTTGTGGGATGAATTACTTCAACTCAAAGCTACTTACTCATTACGTTGGTGTCTTGGGTGAGATTTCAATGTAATTAAGTCTATTGGGGAAAGAGTGGGGTGCACACGAGTTGATAGGAACATGAGGGATTTCATTACCTTCATTAACAATTCAGAACTAATGGACTTTACCGATGATTGGAAGACAATTCACATGGACCAACTTTCAGGATCAGGCCATTCACAACAGACTAGACAGATTTTTGGTCTCTTTGGAATGGATTGACAAGTTCAAGATTTCACAATGGAATTTGCCTAGGCCCATCTCTGACCACAGTCTGCTTTCAGATTCCAAATTCCAATTGGGATTGGGGACCCATACCCTTCAGATTTATTGACACCCAGTTGTCACATCCTAAGTGAATGAAGTTAGCTGAAGAGGTATGGAAAAACACAGTCTCCTATGGGTGGGCTGGATGCCAGATCATGAAGAAACTTAAGGAGATAAAGAAGCACCTCAAAGCTTGGAACAAACAGGAGTTTGGTTTTCGGTTGGAACTCTGCTTTGGATGCTCTGGCTCCTCTAACCTCCGCTTCTTTCATTCTGGTGCGGATTGTGGCTTTGATTCTTTGGAAGCTCTGGCTCCTCTAGCCTTCGCTTTGTTTGTTATGATGCTGATTAAGGCTTTGGCTCACTATTGGCCTGGCGTCATCTTACTGCTGATCCTGTTTTCGAAAAGCTGAACCTGTATCTGCTGATTCTGCTGCTTTGATGCTGTTATTCTCAACGGAACCTGCTACTATGGTGCTGTTATGTTTTTTATCTGGAAACTGCCTTTTGGATGCTGCTGCCGTAACCAATGTTCTAAAACAAGGGATTAATTGGCGAGTAATCGTTGGCGAAGCCTATCCGACTAGATTTGACTAATTGCTATGTGCCGATTAACCGCCGATTACTAATACCCATTATTGTGTGTGTGTGTACCGGTTGCTTTTTGGGGTGGTGAGTGAGATCTTTTTGTTTTTGTGACCATCAAAGATAGATGATGCTGTTTTAAATGAGACCTTACAGTTTTCTTTGCACGTTTGGGTAATCTATTGTTGTTATGCTAAATAAAATAAGATAACCGAAAGAAGTCCGGCTTCCAATGATATTTTGGGGGTGCCTGCTTTTTATTTATTCCTATTGTGTTCTTTAAAGGTCAATCTAACTCATATAAGCATGTTCAGAACTGAGAGCAGGCAGTTTGGTAATTTGCAGAGCACAGAGCACAAATTTGGCTCTATGATTTAGGGTATGCCGCTAGAGCTAAGAATTCAGTTATAGTACACGTGCAGTAATCTCTTTGGAGATCAGTCCAAATTCCCTCCTCTCTAGCTACAAGACACCAATTTTTGGGAACGTTTTTAACATCTTTTACGTTTTTGTTCTTCATCCTGCATATAAGGCTCAGGTCCAGTAGTACATGCTGAAAGACCATACCATGTTGATGAACCAGGTGAGGTGCTGCAGCAATTGCAATTGCAGTCTATAGGTATTGGGTTAGAACTATAGTGGTAGTTCTGCAATTTGGTATTCTTTTGTGCTAGTGACAGTTCTGTTCATCTAAGATGGTATTTAACTCTGCAAGTTTGATGGAAGTATACGTCAAAACCGGAAAAGTTTCTCAATGGATTCCTATGAAATAGTGACAGCTACAGTAACATTGATATTGTGTGTCAAATTGTCTCTGCAGCTAGAAGAAACTTGCTAATGTTTCTGTATACAAGAAACTAGAAATATCTGACCTGTACGAATCGACCCTGTTTTGAAACATTGACAACCCTAATTGCAGATCGAGATCCTCTGCGGTAGTGCTTTGCTCCTCCTTTGAGCTAAGTTAAGAAGTTTCGCATGCAAATGTCTGGACGATTCTGTAAATTTTACAGGACTTGACACTATATGATTGTGCTGGGATGTGTCAGAGATGGTGTTTCCGATTTTCAGCTTTTACAAAGTATAGACACTTATATTTCCTGGACTGTGTTCCATACACCAGGCTGTCTTGGAGAGAAGTGCGGCATCTTTGACTACAACAGCCCTGTGTTTAAATTCCAATGCATCTCAATAGCTATACTTTCGATCTTTGACTATAACAGCCCTGCGTATAGATTCCATCCATCTTCGTTGGATGGCCCATCCTATTCGTTTATGTCTAGTTTTGTCACATGGGTCAGTTGTTAGACAAAGAGTTTTATAAGATATCCATTACCTGATGTGTGTTTTTTAGCATTATCTTGTGCATTTTAGGCACAACTGGTTGAAACTTAAGATGGTTACTCTTGCTCTTTTATTTGCATGCTCTTTTATTTGCATGCTGACAGCATGGTAAGGAACTTGGGTCATCCAGTTACAATTTTTTATAACTACAGTAGAGGGTCTGATGGATCCATCTTAAAGTTTTCCATCTTGAAAGGGAGAAGAAAAAAGGTTTAGTGCAGCAGCTCTATCGGTGTGAGAACCTTCAGAAAACAATAGAGAACTCATGTTTTTCCATGCAGCTTCTTCTAGATGATTTAAACGATGAAGAACTTAAAAAACTAATTTGCAACATCAACTGCTCCCCTGATGCCAAAATTGTAAGTGCTCTGTGTGTGTGTGTGTGTGTGTGTGTGGGGGGGGGGGGGGGGGGGGGGGGGGGGGGGGGGTGGGGTGGGGATTTTATGAGAGGAAGATATTGTATGCCAAACAAACGTAGATAAATGTAGAAACCCAATAAGTTGTATTAACATTTTCAGGAACTCAATAAAGCAATGGAACTCGACGCATTCTGTATTTTTACTGACAAGGTATCACGTTTGCAACATTTATGTGAACCCTGCTTGTCTTCACCTTTAAACTGTTGATTTTAGTCAAACTGGACAAGGATCACTTGAGCTGTTAGCATTTCTTGTTTTCCCTCTCAGATTTTGTCCACCATTAATCCGCAACAAGGAGCTGTTCTATCCAGATGAGGTCATTGCAAGAACCTCCATTGCTTTTTAAAGCAGCTGCGTAAAGTTGAGCTTTTATTGCCTTTCTGGCCAAATGCTGCTTTCCCAAGCCCGGTTGTGCGCCGTGGTCCTTCGTGTTGAATGTTAATCGGAAATTTTTCATGAATATTTGGTGGAAGATCAAATTGTGTAAAAGAGTAGCTCAAAGTTGGAATGCTGCTTTTATGGTATCGTCTAAGGGCAGCTCGGGCTTATTTGTTTGAAAATGTAGAAAAACATGCCAAACATCTTACAATTGTTAAAGCTATTTTTACTCCGGTCAGATAGATGCCTTCAAAAATTTAGAACATCTTCAATATAGATTACATACCATTTTATCCAGAACTATCCTCGGCAAGAAACAACTTGCGATCATGCTTTTCGTGCTACGAAGCTCACTACCCTAGTCTAGTTCATATGCTGAATGGTGGCTTGCTCCTTGAGATGAGAAGTTGGAAATCTTTTGTTAGATTCTGAAATGACAATAGATATAACTGGGTAAATGACTTTATGTTAGGTATGATTATTACTTATTTTTAAGGGCTGTTATTCTTTTTTTTTTTTCCGAAAGGCAATTTTTTTTAATTAATCTCTGAAAAATAATACAAAGATTTAAAGGAACAATAATAGATGGCATCGAATCCCTAACTTGAGATCCAACAAAGTAACAAAGCTAAGAATAATTACATGTTCATCCGAGATCTAAATCTAAAGTTAGTAAGAAATCAACCAAGGCTATACTGGAGTACCATTTGGGACATACCCACACCTATAACAAACTTTTGGACAGACCAAACTTTCATGACAAAATTCCGTTCTTCACCACCCTAGTACCAGACCTAACTGCAGTAGTCTTCCCCAACACTTCTCCAAACATCGCTACCGCCACAATCACACGTATCCTCACCTTACGGTTTCGACGAAAGCAGCTGCAAGTAATGGCATTATCGCTCCTAGTGTGAAGGCAAGGGCTGATGCTGCAGCCGCTTGCACTGGTTTCGGCATATAACACAGAGAGAGAGAGAGAGAGAGAGAGAGAGAGAGAGAGATATCTTGGGGGGAAATCAGGAGTCGGTTAGGTCTGGCGCTCAGAAGTAAACCCGCATATAACAGACGCGAGCTATGTCAAAATGGCGTTGAACGGGTTTCATTATAAGCTCGCATGTTCAACACGGGAGTTTTATTGAAAACGACGTCGCTTTCAACCGCTAGCACTTCGCATCTTCAACCTGCGAAGTTACTTTAAACGTGTATTCGGCGAATTGTGTGCTCGTTTCTGTTTATCTCTGTGATCGAAACAGTTCATCTTTTAGATCTTGTAAAGAAGAAATATCGTGATCAAAATTATTGTAATTGAGTGCCTTTTGTTATATGATCGTGGAGAGTTAGTGTGAATTTGTTTTTGCGAAAATGGGCTTGGCCACACTGAATTTTTTAGAACCTCGCGTATGAACGTGGGAGTTCCTTTGAAACGACGTCGCGGGGAAACTCCAACGCGAATTCGTCAAATTGTGATCTCATCCCGATTTGTCTCTTCAATCGAAAGCGTTGATGTTGTAGAGCTCGTCGGAAAGATATATAGTGTTGAATATCATATTATTCGAGCACTGATCACTGCATAATCGGAGATGATTTGAGTGAAATTTTTTTTGTAAAAATAGATTTGACCACACAGTATCAAAAACCCATTTTATCGAACAGAATAAATTCATTACGAGGGACCACACGCCATTGAATTCTGTAAAAACAGTCTGAAAATCCAGCACGCGAAAAGCCCAGTGGTTGTCGTCAATCCCTTCTCCAAGGAGATGGCCATTCGCAAAAGAATCGCCAGCATGTACGTTCTCTCTCTCTCTCTCTCTCTCTCTCTCTCTCTCTCTCTCTAGATATTTTTTGTATGTGCGTGCATCTGGGTACTTGATTTTTTTTTTTTTTTTGTCCCTGTTTGAATATTGTTTTTCTAAATGGTGAATTATGCTGTTAACGTGATGAAAATGGGGGAAATCGAGTAATTTGACTCGAGCTGCATTGATCAAGAAGTAAAAGAGTGGGATTGAGCTGTGAAATTGGGGAAACGGTGTGGATTTATGAAGTTATATTAGGGAAAGGAAGAAGATATGGAATTGAGAGGCTTTGGATGATCCTTCTAGTGGAAAGATCTGATTTTTGGTCCCTGCTTCAAAATCGCTAAATGGTGAATTGTGATTTACATTATCAAAATGGGGAAAATTGATTGTTTTGGTTGCATTGCATTGATGAAGAAGTAGAAGAGTGAGATTGAGCTCTGAAATTGGGGAAAACACTGTGGATTTATGAAGATTGAGTTATTGAATCACTACATTAGATGTTAGGTCTATATTAGAGAAATAAAAGGAGAGATGGAGTTCAGAGGATTTGGCCAGTGTGGGTGATTCTTCTGGTGAAAAGATTTGATTTTTGTCCCCTGTTTGAATTTTGCAGATGGGGTTTGCTATATGGTTAATTGTGCTGTACATGAAGAAAATGGTGAAATTTTTTATTTTTTTTTGTTCGAATTGCATTGTTTAAGAAGTAAAGAGTGAGGTTTTAAGCTCTGAAATTGGGCAAACTATTATTATGGATATATGAAAATTAGTTTTGGAATCACTTCATTAGGTTTTAGGTCTTGTAGTAGGGAAAGAGAGATGGAATTATGAGGATTTGGCCAGTTTGGGGTATTCTTCTTGTGAAAAGATTAAATTTTGGCCCCATTAGTTTCAAGTGGAGTTTGCTATATGGTTAATCGTGCTGTACATGAATAAAATGGTGAAAATTTAGTTTTTTTAAATTCAAATTGTGTTGATTAAGAAGTAAAAGAGTTAGATTGAGCTTTGAAATTGGGGAAAACATTATGGATTTATGAAGGTTAAGTTACTGTCATTGCATTAGGTTTTTATGTCTGCACTAGGGAAAGAAAGGAGAGATGGAATTAAGAGGGTTTGGGTGATTCATTTAGTGAAAAGGTTTGATGGGGAAAGCTTTGTCCTTGTTTTGAGTATTGATAGTTGGATCTGAAATACGAGATTACATATTCAAGAAAAAATCTGGCGAAAACCCACTGAAGCTGGTCATGAATTGGCTTCAGATTTGGTGGCTAGGTATACGTGGGTCTGATTTTTCAGTACTTAGTAAGTACTTGGTGCAAATTTCTTCGTCATAGAATGAGTTTGTGATATGGTTTGTCCGTTATCAGTCCATTCTTGTGGATGGCACTATTTATATGTAGGTAAAAAATGATGTTTTAATTGTCGGAGTCATGCTTGATTAGGGAAGGGTTTTATTGGGATTACGTTGAACCTCATCTGGGGTTAGTTTTCTTGATCCATCATTGCAGTTTTCAGTTCTGGTTTTTGTGGCTTTGGTTTGTCATTTGGAAGTCTGAAGTACCCAGAGACTAGCATGAATATTCCCTAAAGTTTGGCTCAGTTTGGATTTATCCTAATCAGATTTCTTAACTAAACTTCATGAGGAGTCTGAGCATCCCTTCGCACCTAATAGTGGGCCTTATTGGTTCGGTGGCTCGCGAGATGGAGATAAGCAAAGAGGAAAGGTGCTACGACTACGACATGTGTTCTCGGCTTGCTATCAACGAATACAACTTGCGCTATTAGGTATGTCTTCTGAATCTTCCCCCATAATAATTTCTAATTTTCTATACATTGATGTGATGTTTGGATAATTAGGCTGCTTTCCATGACTCTAGGTGCCCTCCCCTCAATGTTCAATCAATATTTTCATGTTGTTGATGTTATATTTTCATGTTGGATTAGCAAAGGCTAGAGGGAGCCGTAGAGATTTAGTTTCGCGGTGTGCGCAAGCTGAATCGAAGACACTCTACGCTACCAAAAAATAAAATAAAAGAGACAATGAGGAGACGAATCTTTATGACATCATTGCTGTCCATTGCTTAAATCACAAACCTTGATTACAAATCCAATGGTTGATCTGCACCCTTTTTATTGGGCTGAACCTCAGACCTTATATTTTACACCCAAAAGATTACATTATTACACCAACCCCCCCATCTCAAAGATCTACACTTGCCCTCCCTCCTCTTCTCTATGGTGTATATCAAAATCTACATGTATAATAATAATATAACATCAACAACATCAATTTTTGATGATCCAAAATACAACCTACGGACCCACAACAATAACTTAACCCCCCAAAAAGAAAAGTTTTTTTTATAAAAAAAGTCGTAAAAAAAATTATGAAACCAAAAAAAAACAAATACCCATTTGATTGATGTCTTGGAATGATGTGGACCCACAACAACATCAATTTTTGTTTGTCTTCTGAATGATTTATTTGCCCTTGTTGAATGATTCTTCAATGGTGTTTAAGGCACCAATTGCCTTGACATTAGTAGAAGAATCATCACATAACCAGTAGAAAATCCCATCCAATGATGTGTAAGGAAAAGGACGAGGGGTGATGTAGTAGTTGGGCACCGTAACAATAATTTCTTTCCATGAATTGGTACTCATACCATAGATTTGAACCTATGCTCAATAGGTATATCATCATACAAATTAAAAGTTTTAAGGTCAAATTCATAGAGAGTAGCGAGTCTAACCATAACATAATCATTGGTTTTGGAACAAAAACAAACCCTAAATAGGTAGTATGAAGTGTTTCGTAAGGGTGTTGAGGAGTAGCCTGTATTCTCTAATTGTAGGGTTGCATATGACGATAGTGGACTTATCGAAGAGACAAATGAGGCTGTTAGAAGAGCCACCATGGTAGAATTACTTAAGGTGCGGTCTGATGCAAGATATAGTTCTTCAATTGAAGTTTCATTGGGGAATAAATAAATACATGCAACATTTGTTGGCGGCAGGTTGAAAGATGATGCAGACGTAGTATTGGGCAAGGTTGTGGTGGAGAGAGATGAAGCTATGGTTTTTGAATGAGAAAGTACCAGTATTTGGCGATGGATTTGAATCGGATGAGGGATTTTGACTGAATCCTTGACAAGATGTCCATCAAAACGTATCTCTCTCTCTAGAATACGAAAAGACAAAGGGAAACTGTAACAACCCCTGACCTGCTTACCCTTATCCTAATCACGTGGCTCAAAAGGTTAACCTCATGTTATATAGTAGCTGCTCGCGGTCCCTTATATACCATTCAACAATTTCTAACTTAGCCGATGTGGGACTCCACAATCTCCCCACCTTGGCTGCAACGTCCCCGTTGCACCACATGGTCTAGCAACTTCCACTCACCAAGCGATATGAGACAAGTACCTGCTTAAGCATGTTAAGCTCCTCGGGCTCATCTCAGTTTTCTGTTCTATAGAGAAACAAATCTCTCTAATAATTAAGCAAACCTGTGGTGGAAAAGGTGATAGAGAATATGAAAATCATCTCCTGGAATCAGTGTTTTAAAAAGCACGCGCTATAGCACAAAGCGCAGCGAAGCACGAGGCATGCGCTTCGAAGATGTGGGCTATAGCGCGGAACCCTAAGGCGCGCGAAAGGCGCTGAAGCGCGCACCATGGCGCAAAGCGCTGAGGCGCGCGCTTTTCGTCTGTGAGCCAAAAATGTGAGCCAAAAATCAGATCTGATGGCTCTCATCCATACATAACATGTTTGCAATGCACTGAATAATTCTTTCTTTTAAGTCGATTTCAACCCTAATCGATCATACCCAGCAGAGCAGCTTTGACGACAGCTGCTTTTGCTCCTTTGCTTCTCCTCCTGTTCGATCGAGAGATAGCAGCTCCAGGTAAGCTCCTCCTCCTCCTCCTCCACCTCCTCCTCCTCCTCCTTCTTCTCACGTCCCTGTTTTTTTTTTTTTTTCTTTCTTCTTCTTCTCATCACGTCTCTGTTTTTTTTTTTTTTTTTGCTTCTTCTTCTTCTCGCGTCTCTGGTTTTTTTTCTTCTTCTTCTCGCGTCTCTGTTTTTTTTTCTTCTCCCTCCTCTTCTTCTTCTTCTCCCACATCTCTGTTTTTTTATTTTTTTATTCCTTCCATAACAGAAAATCAAATTTTCAAATTAGTTAGACTGTAGAAAATCGAAGTTTCTGTCTCTTCCACGTCTCTTTATGCCTCTAGATTTTATAGCCTTTAATCCTTATGTTATGTCACTAGGGCTAAACATTATTATGTAAGCTTTTCATGGGTGATATGTTATGTTTAGTGTTTGGTACTTTTGTTTAACCATTGACATGTTATGTTTTATGACATTTGGGAGTTTTACAAGTGTTTGTGTTGAAAACTTATTCTAATAAAATTTGCCTCGTTGCGAAGAAAAAAAAAATTTTGCGCTTCGCATCAATAAAGCGCGCGCCGCGCCTCGCGCCTTGCGCTAAAGCCCCAGGGGACCGTTGCGCCTCGGTGTGCCTTTCGCCATTTAAAACACTGCCTGGAATATTAAAGGGTTGGGAAGCAGGGTTAAAAAGAGATTTCTTACAAACTTATCAAGACATTGTGTTTTTCCAGGAAACCAAAATGGAGAATTTTGATGCTGAGATAATATAGTTATTTTGGGAGAAGAATGAGATGGGTTTTGCTGGTTCTAAGGCTGAATGTGCGTCAGGTGGTATTCTTACCACGTGGAATAAATGGGTTTCCAAACCTATGCTGACTATCACTCACAAGAACTACATTTTCATCACTGGAGAACTACTGGACTTTGCATGTGCTTTTGTCAATGTATATGCGCCCAATGATAGCAGCAGCAGGAAAGCCTTGTGGGATGAATTACTTCAACTCAAAGCTACTTACACATTACGTTGGTGTCTTGGGTGAGATTTCAATGTAATTAAGTCTATTGGTGAAAGAGTGGGGTGCACACGAGTTGATAGGAACATGAGGGATTTCATTACCTTCATTAACAATTCAGAACTAATGGAATGTACCGATGATTGGAAGACAATTCACATGGACCAACTTTCTGGATCAGGCCATTCACAGCAGACTAGACAGATTTTTGGTCTCTTTGGAATGGATTGACAAGTTCAAGATTTCACAATGGAATTTGCCTAGGCCCATCTCTGACCACAGTCTGATTTCAGATTCCAAATTCCAATTGGGATTGGGGACCGATACCCTTCAGATTTATTGACACCTGGTTGTCACATCCTAAGTGTATGAAGTCAGCTGAAGAGGTATGGGAAAACACAGTCTCCTATGGGTGGGCTGGATGCCAGATCATGAAGAAACTTAAGGAGATAAACAAGCAACTCAAAGCTTGGAACAAACAGGAGTTTGGTTTTCGGTTGGAACTCTTCTTTGGAAGCTCTGGCTCCTCTAGCCTTCGCTTCGTTTGTTATGATGCTGATTGAGGCTTTGGCTCACTATTGGCCTGGCGTCATCTTACTGCTGATCCTGTTTTTGAAACGCTGAACCTGTATCTGCTGATTCTGCTGCTTTGATGCTGTTATTCTCAACAGAACCTGCTACTACGGTGCTGTTATTTTTTTATTTGGAAACTGCCTTTTGGATGCTGCTGCTGTAACCAATGTTCTAAAACAAGGGATTAATTGGCGAGTAATCGCTGGTGAAACCTATCTGACTAGATTTGACTAATTGCTATGCGCCGATTAACTGCCGATTACTAATTGCTATGCACCGATTAATCGCCAATAAATCCGATTAATCGCTCGAAGGTGGCTGACCACCCGACTAGCGCTGAGCGACTTTTAGAACATTGGCTGTATCGCTTGGAGAATGCTGAATCTCTCTTGGATGCTGATGAGGAGTCTTATTTGGAGGCTTAGGATCTGTCCCTGATGAGGAGCGACCTGAATCCACTTGGTAGGATTGGCCTTTGTGCCTTGCTTTTGTTTTGCATTGTATTGAACTCCCTTTCCTTTTCTCCATTCATCTCTTTGTTGGATGTTCGTTTTTGTTTGGATAATCGTTTTGCTTCATGTATCAATATCATGAAGTGGGTGATTTCCGCTTCTTGTTTCCTCCTTGAGGTACCCTTATCAAGTTTCTATTAGTAAATTTTTTGTTTTGCCAATCAAAAAAAAAAGTAGCACTTCAGTTTGATCTGGTTATCCGAAAACTGAGAAGCTAAAAGAGTGGGTAGGAAAAATTGTAGGCTTACCACATTTGGCGCATTTTTTCCAATCGTACGGTTCTATTTGGGAGCCCAACACTATTGGCTTAGGGGTATTCCTATACCTTTGCTGCTACAGTGGTTAAAACTGTGGGCCCGCCAGTTTTACAAATTTGCCCTTATTAGACTTTTAGGGTTTTCCCTATGTGTCCTTTTTTTTTTCCTTTGTGGTCTCTTGTGCTGGGTTTTTTTTTGTAAAATCAATTTTTTTTTTTGGTGGGGTGGGGGTTGAGGCCTGTGTGCAGAGCTGTTTATGTGGTGGGGAGATAACGTTTCTCTCTCTCCTCGACCTCTTTCTCTCTCCTTTCTCTTCCCTGATTTGGTGGGAAAATTGGTGGAGCTCATTCTTCTTTCGAATCATTCAATCGGGATTCTGGGAATCAGGCATCTCTTCGATTTCTTGGCAATTGTGGTGTGGGGCTTTGATGTGTGCAGGTAATCGTTTCGCCGTTGTTTTTAGTAGGGCATTAATGTTTGTTGTGTTGATGGAAGAAAATACAGTTTTGGGTTTCGACTCTTCATTCCAAAGTGTTGTTTATAAAAATGGTTTGTTTTTCCCCCCTGCCGTTTTGCTGATCTTGCATACATTGTGATCTGGTCTGGATTCCCCTACTTTTGGCGGTTTGGTTTTCGATGAACAGGGTTTGGTTTATAACCCATTATTGTGTGTGTGTGTGTGTGTGTACCGGTTGCGTTTTGGGGTGGTGAGTGAGATCTTTTTGTTTTTGTGACCATCAAAGATATATGATGCTGTTTTAAATGAGACCTTACAGTTTTCTTTGCACGTTTGGGTAATCTATTGTTGTTATGCTTAAATAAAATAAGATAACCGAAAGAAGTCCGGCTTCCGATGATATTTTGGGGGTCCTGCTTTTTATTTATTCCTATTGTGTTCTTTAAAGGTCAATCTAACTCATATAAGCATGTTGAGATCTTTGAGCAAGCAGTTTGGTAATTTGCAGAGCACAGAGCACAAATTTGGCTCTATGATTTAGGGTATGCCGCTAGAGCTAAGAATTCAGTTATAGTACACGTGTGGTAATCTCTTTGGAGATCAGTCCACATTCCCCCCTCTCTAGCTACAAGACACCAATTTTTGGGAACGTTTTTAACATCTTTTACATTCTTGTTCTTCATCCTGCATATAAGGCTCAGGTCAGGTAGTACATGCTGAAAGACCATACCATGTTGATGAACCAGGTGAGGTGCTGCAACAATTGCAATTGCAGTCTTTAGGTATTGGGTTAGAACTATAATGGTAGTTCTGCAATTTGGTATTCTTTTGTGCTAGTGACAGTTACTGTTCATCTAAGATGGTATTTAACTCTGCAAGTTCAATGGAAGTATACATCAAAACCGGAAAAGTTTCTCAATGGATCCTATAAAATAGTGACAGCTACAGTAACATTGATATTGTGTGTCAAATTGTCTCTGCAGCTAGAAGAAACTTGCTAATGTTTCTGTATACAAGAAACCAGAAATATCTGACCTGTAAGAATGGACCCTGTTTTGAAACATTGACAACCCTAATTGCAGATCGAGATCCTCTGTGGTAGTGCTTTACTCCTTCTTTGAGCTAAGTTAAGAAGTTTCGCATGCAAATGTCTGGACGATTCTGTAAATTTTACAGGACTTGACACTATATGATTGTGCTGGGATGTGTCAGAGATGGTATTTTCGATTTTCAGCTTTTACAAAATATAGACACTTATATTTCCTGGACTGTGTTCCATACACCAGGCTTTCTCGGAGAGAAGTGTGGCATCTTTGACTACAACAGCCCTGTGTTTAAATTCCAATGCATCTCAATAGCTATACTTTCGATCTTTGACTACAACAGCCCTGCGTATAGATTCCATCCATGTTCGTTGGATGGCCCATCCTATTCGCTTATGTATAGTTTTGTCACATGGGTCAGTTGTTAGGCAGAGTTTTATAAGATATCCGTTACCTGATGTGTGTTTTTGAGCATTATCTTGTGCATTTTAGGCACAACTGGTTGAAACTTAAGATGGTTACTCTTGCTCTTTTATTTGCATGCTGACAGCATGGGAAGGAACTTGGGTCATTCAGTTACAATTTTTTATAACTACAGCAGAGGGTCCGATGGATCCATCTTAAAGTTTTCCATCTTGAAAGGGAGAAGAAAAAAGGTTTAGTGCAGCAGCTCGATCGATGTGAGAACCTTCAGAAAACAATAGAGAACTCATGTTTTTCCATGCAGCTTCTTCTAGATGATTTAAACGATGAAGAGCTTAAAAAACTAATTTGCAACATCAACTGCTCCCCTGATGCCGAAATTGTAAGTGCTCTCTCTCTCTCTCTCTCTCTCTCTCTCTCTCTCTCTCTCTCTCTCTGTGTGTGTGTGTGTGTGTGTGTGTGTGTGGGATTTTGTGAGAGGAAGATATTGTATGCCAAACAAACATAGATAAATGTAGAAACCCAATAAGTTGTATTAACATTTTCAGGAACTCAATAAAGCAATGGAACTTGACACATTCTGTATTTTTACTGACAAGGTATCACGTTTGCAACATTTATGTGAACCCTGCTTGTCTTCACCTTTAAACTGTTGATTTTAGTCAAACTGGACAAGGATCACTTGAGCTGTTAGCATTTCTTGTTTTCCTCTCAGATTTTGTCCACCATTAATCCGCAACAAGGAGCTGTTCTATCCAGATGAGGGCATGGCAAGAACCTCCATTGCTTTTTAAAGCAGCTGCGTAAAGTTGAGCTTTTATTGCCTTTCTGGCCAAATGCTGCTTTCCCAAGTCTGGTTGTGCGCCGTTGTCCTTCATGTTGAATCTTAATCGGAAATTTGTCATGAATGTTTGGTGGAAGATCAAATTGTGTAAAAGAGTAGCTCGAAGTTGGAATGTTGCTTTTATGGTATCGTCTTAGGGCAGCTCGGGCTTATTTGTTTGAATATGTAGAAAAACATGCCAAACATTTTACGATTGTTAAAGCTATTTTTACTCCGGTCAGATAGATGCCTTCAGTTATTTGTTTCTTTCATGCCTTAGCATAACGTTATGGGAGATAATTTTTTGTTTCGTTCGTTAGAACTCATGAAGAACACTTTTAAGTACGGGGAGGGAGAAATTTTTTACTTGTGAGGTTCAAACTGATGAGCGGGGGCATTACGTCCCTATTTGGCAATGATTTGTGGTTAAAAAAATTTAGAACATCTTCAATATAGATTACATACCATTTTATCCTAAACTATCCTCGGCAAGAAACAACTTGCGATCATGCTTTTCGTGGTACGAAGCTCACTACCCTAGTCTAGTTCATATGCTGAATGGTGGCTTGCTCCTTGAGATGAGAAGTTGGAAATCTTTTGTTAGATTCTGAAATGACATTAGATATAACTGGGTGAATGACTTTATGTTAGGTATGATTATTACTTATTCTTAAGGGCTGTTATTCATTTTTTTTTTTCCGAAAGGCAATTTTTTTTAATTAATCTCTGAAAAATAATACAAAGATTTAAATGAACGATGATTGATCGCATCGTATCCCTAATTTGAGATCCAACAAAGTAACCAACCGAAGAATATTCACATGTTCATCCGAGAGCTAAATCTAAAGTTAGCAAGAAATTAACCAAGGTTATACTGGAGTACCGTTTGGGACATGCCCACACCTATAACAAACTTTTGGACAGACCAAACTTTCATGACAAAATTCCGTTCTTCACCACCCGAGTACCAGACCTAACTGCAGTAGTCTTCCCCAACACTTCTCCAAACATCGCTACCGCCACAATCACACATATCCTCACCTTACGGTTTCGACGAAAGCAGCTGCAAGTAATGGCATTATCGCACCTAGTGTGAAGGCAAGGGCTGATGCTGCAGCCGCTTGCACTGTTTTCGGCGTATAACAGAGAGAGAGAGACATCTTGGGGGAAATCAGGAGTCGGTTAGGTCCGGCGCTCACTAGTAAACCCGCATATAACAGACGCGAGCTAGCTCGCGTGTTCAGCGCGGGAGTTTTATTAAAAACGACGTCGCTTTCAATTGGTAAGACTTCGCATCTTCAACCTACGAAGTCACTTTAAACGTGTATTCTGCGAATTGTGTGCTCTTTTCTGTTTATTTCTGTGATCGAAACAGTTCATCTTGTAGATCTTGTAAAGAACAAATACCATGATCAGCATTATTGGAATCGAGTGCTTTTTGTTATATGATCGCGGAGAATTAGTGTGAATTTGTTTTTGCGAAAATGGGCTTGGCCGCACTGAATTTTTAGAACCTCGCGTATGAACGTGCGAGTTTCTTTGAAACGACGTCGCGGGGAAACTCCAACGCGAATTCATCAAATTGTGATCTCATCCCGATTTTTCTCTTCAATCGAAAGCGTTGATGTTGTAGAGCTCGTCGGAAAGATATAGAGTGTTGAATATCATATTAATTGAGCACTGATCGCTGCATAATCGGAGATGATTTGAGTGAAATTGTTTTTGTGAAAATAGATTTGACCACACAGTATGAAAAACCCATTTTATCGAACAGAATAAATTCATTACGAGGGAGCACACGCCATTGAATTCTGTAAAAACAGTCTGAAAATCCAGCACGCGAAAAGCCCAGTGGTCGTCGTCAATCCCTTCTCCAAGAAGATGGCCATTCGCAAAAGAATCGCCAGCATGTACGCTCTCTCTAGATATTTTTGTATGTGCGTGCATCTGGGTACTGTTGATTTTTTTTTTTTGTCCCTGTTTGAATATTGTTTTTCTAAATGGTGAATTTGTGAATTGTGCTGTTAACGTGATGAAAATGGGGGAAATCGAGTATTTTGACTCGAGCTGCATTGATCAAGAAGTAAAAGAGTGGGATTGAGCTGTGAAATTGGGGAAACGGTGTGGATTTATGAAGTTATATTAGGGAAAGGAAGAAGATATGGAATTGAGAGGCTTTGGATGATCCTTCTAGTGGAAAGATCTGATTTTTGGTCCCTGCTTCAAAAACGCTAAATGGTGAATTGTGATTTACATTATCAAAATGGGGAAAATTGATTGTTTTGGTTGCATTGCATTGATGAAGAAGTAGAAGAGTGAGATTGAGCTCTGAAATTGGGGAAAACACTGTGGATTTATGAAGATTGAGTTATTGAATCACTACATTAGATGTTAGGTCTATATTAGGGAAATAAAAGGAGAGATGGAGTACAGAGGATTTGGCCAGTGTGGGTGATTCTTCTGGTGAAAAGATTTGATTTTTGTCCCCTGTTTGAATTTTGCAGATGGGGTTTGCTATATGATTAATTGTGCTGTACATGAAGATAATGGTGAAATTTTTTATTTTTTTGTTCGAAGTGCATTGTTTAAGAAGTAAAGAGTGAGGTTTTAAGCTCTGAAATTGGGCAAACTATTATTTTGGATATATGAAAATTAGTTTTGGAATCACTTCATTAGGTTTTAGGTCTTGTAGTAGGGAAAGAGAGATGGAATTATGAGGATTTGGCCAGTTTGGGGTATTCTTCTTGTGAAAAGATTAAATTTTGGCCCCATTAGTTTCAAGTGGGGTTTGCTATATGGTTAATCGAATAATTGTGCTGTACATGAAGAAAATGGTGAAAATTTAGTTTTTTAAATTCAAATTGTATTGATTAAGAAGTAAAAGAGTTAGATTGAGCTTTGAAATTGGGGAAAACATTATGGATTTATGAAGGTTAAGTTATTGAATCGTTGCATTAGGTTTTTATGCCTGCACTAGGGAAAGAAAGGAGAGATGGAATTAAGAGGGTTTGGGTGATTCATTTAGTGAAAAGGTTTGATGGGGAAAGCTTTGTCCTTGTTTTGAGTATTGATAGTTGGATCTGAAATACGAGATTGCATATTCAAGAAAAAATCTGGCGAAAACCCACTGAAGTTGGTCATGAATTGGCTACAGATTTGGTGGCTAGGAATACGTGGGTCTGATTTTTCAGTACTTAGTACTTGGTGCAAATTTCTTCGTCATAGAATGAGTTTGTGATATGGTTTGTCCGTTAGCAGTCCATTCTTGTGGATGGCACTATTTATATGTAGGTAAAAAATGATGTTTTAATTGTCGGAGTCATGCTTGATTAGGGAAGGGTTTTATTGGGATTACGTTGAACCTCATCTGGGGTTAGTTTTCTTGATCCATCACTGCAGTTTTCAGTTCCGGTTTTTGTGGCTTTGGTTTGTCATTTGGAAGTTTGAAGTACCCAGAGACTTGCATGAATATTCCCTAAAGTTTGGCTCAGTTTGGATTATCCTAATCAGATTTCTGAACTAAACTTCATTAGGAGTCTGAGCATCCCTTCGCACCCGATAGTGGGCCTTATTGGTTCGGTGGAGCTCGCGAGATGGAGATAAGCAAAGAGGAAAGGTGCTACGACAACGACATGTGTTCTCGGCTTGCTGTCAACGAATACAACTTGCGCTATTAGGTATGTCTTCTGAATCTTCCCCCAAAATAATTTCTAATTTTCTATACATTGATGTGATGTTTGGATAATTAGGCTGCTTTCCATGACTCTAGGTGCCCTCCCCTCGATGTTCAATCAATATTTTCATGTTAGATTCCAGCATATTATTGCTGTTTATTTATGACTTACGAGATGATCGATTGGTATCATGATTTTGGGCCATGGTGGCCCACAACATGGGAGTTGGGAGGGATATGACGAGACGAGGTATGGAGGGGAGCTGCCGACAGCCCTTTGCGGTGGAAAGAGTAACTAATGATAATTGACAAATTTTTTTTGACCTATGATTCATGATTGTAATGGCATACCCTCATGATAACATCTATGGGCGACGTGCAGGAAAAACTTGGTCTTGAGCTGCAGTTCGTGAAGGTTTTAACTGTAATGGCTCAGCCGTCTTGTTTAATGACATTCTACATAACTTTTGAGGCCAATGATCTTGCTGATGATGGCAAGGTTAAGATCTATCAGACAGAGGTGTTAATGGGACCGCCCCATGGCCGCAATCCGTGGTCAGTGAAATCTCTCAGGCTCAAACCTGGACAAGGTAAATCAGACTCCTTCGCCACTTTTTCCCCTTAATTTTGCTTATGTAAAAATGAATAAGTCTGGTTGCTTAGAACTTTGAAATATGCAGGCAATCTTTGCTTTTTTCGCCACAATATTGGATGCTGTTTCAGTTAGTTGTTTAGATGTTTCTAAGTAAGTGTTTTTGTCAGAGCTCTACACATATCTAATTTTGAGTTTTTTCGTTTCCCCTTTTGTAGGTTTAGGTGATGGTGAAGAAAAATGGTTCTGGACAGAGCTGTAGCCTTAGCATGGTTAGTTAGTATATTTGAATCATCATGTCAACACACAACTTCAGTTGCTCAACTCATAGTGATTTTTCAATGGAATCAAGATTTATGGATGATATCGTAGTTCGGTTTTATAGACTGTTATACTCTATGGGGAACTGATGCAAAATTGAAAATCAATTGTTTATGATACGAAGGATGATATGTTTTTTTTACGAAATACCAGATTGTGTGTATGGCGTCTTGGACCCTTTTTTTGAGTGCTTAGACAAGTCTCAGTGTTTTCCGTTACCTTTGCCACGCTGTTGACTAATCTCTCTATAGGAGATCCTTCTTGTTCACTTCTCTATTTCCTCCCTTCATAACAAACTTTTGAATATCTCAGTGCAAACTTTTGCTAGCTTGTTTAATAACCGACCTAAATCTCCTAATTTTTGTGCACTTTCATTGAGCTATTTGAGCTAATAAATAACCGATTCCAAGCAGATTTAGGGGAAGCCCCATACCTTATCCTCTGGACTAAAGTGGCACCCCCTTGCCTACAACTCAGAGCCCAAACTCAATATTAGTTCTTATGCCATTCAAAATGGACCTTTTTTTCACTAGTAAGTCAATTCTCTAAGAGGTGGCCCAATGCAATTTCCCAAGAATTTGTTCTCTAGCGGGCCAGTTTTAAATAGCTGAAATTCTCATTGTTTGTTTCGTACATTTGACCGAGGAGGTTTTTACCTATTAATCTAGTGTCTTTGGAAACTCTTTTGTACTTGTCAGTTGAGAGCAGACCTGTCTCATGATTCTAAGACTTGAGATATGACCCCCAGGTTGTGGCATGGGTCTTTACGTCGGCGAGGAAACCCATGGATTGTGTCGAACCAATGGATTTTAGCCACCTTTCCAAGTTGAGTTGTTCCCATTGCTCAATCTGTGTAGTAAAAGGGAGCCACACCTGCCACATTACCTGAGGAAATCATCCAAACAAACTCGGAAACAGGGATACAACCTTTGGGGGAATTCACCAGTAGTGGCATGTACAAAGATTTATGAGGGGAGGGTTTCACAAAGGTGAATTGAGTACCCTTAGCCTAACCTTGGATCTCACGTTTACGACACTGGAAAAGGGTTTGAATGCCCTAGCAAGCTTTCAAACAATTTTGTAAAAGGATTTTGCACATGCCAATTCACTTCGTTAGGGGAAGTATGAATGCCCCAATTAATAATCTGATCTTTAGTTCCAAGCCTTCCTTTTATAGCCGTCCAAAGTACAAATCAATGCGTGGAAATAGATCTAGGATACCAGATTAGATTATGCGAGTGTTCAATAGGAGAGTGAACCCTTAAAGCATTCTAGAACATTAAAATGTTCTAGCTTCTCTCCAAAGAGGAGGCATGACACATTATCAGAGAATAAGGGACAAGAGGACAGGACACTCCAAATTTGAGTTCTAGCCTCTCTTCTGTTATCCCAAATAAATCGCACAGTAAATTGAATTAAGTTTTCGTTGACACTTTTACGGTCACTACTTGTTTTGTTGCATTAGTAACTTGAACGAACAGGGTAGACTCATTCCAGAGGAGAATTATTCTGGTGATATAAAGGAAATTTCTGTGGAATTACAGGGGTAGAAATACTACCACATTTAGAAAGAGTGTGAACGGTCCGTAGTGGAAACGAGAAATCTATTTTCGATTTTCTGTTCCAAGAAGCCTTATTCATCTGATCCTTTTGAATATGACTGTTTGATGTGTACGTAACAATAATGGTTATACTTGCGTTGGAACGTGTACACATTATGTATATGTTGTTTATGTCTGTTAATGGGCGGATGGTTAACTGATATGGCTTTCTTTGAAGGCCAATATTTAGCTTTTTTTGTCCTGTTATTTTCAGGTGGATGTCAATCGATGATAATTTCGGGGGCCGCTAGCTTGTGGAATTCTAATATGGAGTATATAAGCTGAACTGACTAACAATGAGAAATGGAATATTCAACCATTTGTTCTGTTACTCTTCACTTTTTGGCCACTTTTGGGCTCAGTTATATGTTTGTTTTTTTGGTGTGGACAAGCGATTACTATATCGAGTAGTTGGAGAGATTTATGTGCCCATTTTACTGGGCATATCAAGTACGATACGCTGCGGATCAAAAAAAAATTAGTACGATACGCTTATGCTATTAATGACAACCGTTTGGATTCTTCGGTCTACTCAATATTTTCTTGGCTCGATTTTGAATCGGCTTGATTTTGTAATTCTACTTTCAATTTGCGTGATGTTGATCTTTGTATTTTCGGTTTTGTATCAATCTAGTACAATTGATAAGGGTCGTGTGGTTAGGTTTTGAAAGTAAAGGAGATGTGTAACAATTTTAAAGATTAATAATAAATAAAATTGCTGTTCAAAAAAAAAAGGGCGCCGTTATTCGCAGCCCTCTATTTACTCCCGTAGCCCGTTAAAAATTTTCAATTATACTCGACAGTTAGTTACTGAAATTGAGATATATTTTCAGCGTCCAATTACCGAAATATAATATTTTTTTCAACAGATGTTTACCGAAAATGCATGTTCGGCAGTTGTTTACCGAAAGTTGAACATATTTTCGACATGTAGTTACTGAAACATAATCTTGTTTTCAACAGCAATTTACCGAAATGTTATTTATGATTTTCAACAATCATTTACTGAAATGTAGTAGGCTACGGGAGTAAATAGAGGGCTGCGAATAGCAGCGCCCAAAAAAAAATGTAAGTAAAAGGGTGCCGTAGACATTTCCCTTAACTGAGATAACTCGGTTATTACTTGCAATCCTAGTGATGAATATTGCGCTTGCACGTGATCCGCGGCTACAGGTAGGAAGAATTCGCTGTGTGAAATTGAAGATGAATTTTGAGGATTAAATTGCATAAACGAAGGAGAGTGATTTTTGTACTCCTCTTTTGACTAACCACACACTCCCTTTTGTTTTTAGTATATATATGAGAAATTAAGAACACATCCTTAAAACTTTTTGTAGAAATCATTTCATTTGGATAACAACAAAAAGAAAATATTGAAGAGTGGAAGGGTGTTTTTGGAAATTTTAGACCCTAAAAATAAAAAAGGAGAGTGTGGTTAGTAAAAAAAGGAGTACATAAATCACTCCCTTGAAGGCATGTGGTCCTCACGGGAAAATTGGAAGGGCGTTTCATTTTTATTTTTTTTAAATTTAAGAATTGCCTGTAATAGACAAAGCAGATAATGTCAAACAGTATTTAAAGACATGTGGTCCTCACGTGACCTATTTTCCGTCCTGTATTCGGATTCCCCTCGACTATTAGACCAAATATGCGCCAATTGGAAGTCAAGGGATGAAATAGGTGATTTTAGGGACGAAAAGTAAACAAAAATGTGGATAGTTAGGGCATGAAAACGAAATTAACTACTCCTCGCCTAAATATACTACCCAATAATCACAACATATTTTGACAATTCAAATCGTTCATTTTGTAGCTCAAAAGACGTCTACATTATTCGTGCAAAAAATCATAGTGATCTGATATCAATCGATAAGTATTTGAGTGAAATCAATTGAGAAATGTGAAGAATTGTAACGATCTATTTTTCTCAAGAGAATGTAAAATTTTAAATTGCTAACAATACTTGATCAATTTGATTTTTGTAGTTGAACCCTACATTACACCCAAACATATCGGTACCCGTATGATACCGATATGTACCATACCAATTGGAAAAATGGTATGATGTCTGGTACGAGATTTATAACTTTGACGCATCTACCGAGTGAGATTCATGTGCACATATATATATTGTCATACGATTGGATGTTAGGGGTTACTTGTTTTAGTAGTTACAACGGGAGTTGAGCACCTCCTTCACGAGGACTCGAACTCAAGACCTCTCCCTTAGCAGGGAGTAAGAACCAATCACACTATACGAGGTGGTGTTCCTCCAGGTGCATTTGACGGCTCTGAATCTATGCACTTTTGTCCAAAGTTAGCATTCCTATCTAAACTAAGACCAAATCCCAGTCCCAATCAAACAAACTAATAGACCGCCACAAGGCACAAAGCTGCGGTATATGATTCAAGGTGCTCTAAAGTTAAGAAACAAATATTTATACTATCTATGTTTTGCAAGTAAACATACACAAATATTTTCTATTCCTTTAAATTTTTTGATATTTTATCTTATGTCTTATGTTCTTTCATAAGTTTGTTTATAAGCTCAAATTAACTAAAACTAACAATAAGAACATATAACTATATATTCATATATATATATATATATTCTTAGTTTTGAATTTAATAGTGAAAATAGACAGGGCCCATTCAGCAAGATGGCTTAGGACCTCCAAAAGTATAAAGCCGGTCATCTGCCCGTAACATTCCCACATACACCATTACTAGTAAAAATCTGTGCTATGTATGGCATGATAGTATGCAATTTTCATTTTTAATTTCACATTAAAGAGGTCTTTAAATCCTGCAAAGTTCCATTGAAATAATAAAGTATATAGTTAAATATTCACATATATAGTGATTTTTTGGTTCACATATATAGTGATTTTTTGGTTCAGACATTCTCCATGCAATCAAATCTCTCTTTTGTTTTGGTATTAATCTCTAGTATGAACCCATGCTATATTGCTATGCAGAGAAGAATGTTGAAAAATACATGTTGTATTTTTAAAGGTCCATGTAAAAAATTAGCTCAGTTGGATGTCAGTAAGGGTTTGATCAATTCTTTGTTCAATTTCCCATCAGCAAATTGGGCATAGAATCGATCATGCCGTTACCGATGTCCAACTGAGCTAATTTTGTAGAATGATAGTTGAAAAACTGCTTTAAGAATATTGAACGGCTCCGATCATTTGTGTAGAATCCCAAAGTGGGTCCCTTAGAACATGGTATATATATACATTTGGTGTACACATGATAATTTTCTTAATTTTGGTACCTGTAGTAGGAAGTTAGTTAAAATGCGTTATGTTATGTAAAGCCGTTGATATAACCTTTATCTCTGTATAACCTTTATCACTCTCACCCTCCCTCCCTCTTCCTCTCTCAATCAAGAATCTCTTTTTCTCTCTCTCAATTAAAATTCTCAAAACCCACTTGGAAATATGGATGTCATCAGAAGCATGGGGTACATTGAAACCGAGGAGAAGAGCAAGTAGCAGTCTGTATGACCTTCTTGGGGTTTCAAGAAATGCATCCACTAGGGAAATATGGGTAGCTTACCTCCAAAGAGCCCGGGATTTCCACCCTAATAGAAATTTACGGCATGAGGTTGACACCACCAAAATCTTCACTGAAATCCATGAAGACTCCGTGCGGAGTACGATGGGATTCTCACGCTGTCTATAGTGAACCGATTGTACTTCATGGAAGCCGGAGAAACATCTTTTTACCTCCATGACGAGCCGGCCAAAGGACCTAATAACGATGAACTGTTGGTGATCAAAGAAATTGAGAGGTACCCTTAATTGAATTGGTCACATCTTACTTTTTGTGCATTGTTTATTTGTTTCCCTTCTTGTTCTTGATGCGTTAGAATATTCATACAATCTTGTTATCATTAAACTCAGGACAAGTACAATCTTTTTGATGGAAACTGAGGGTACACTATATGACTTCCTAGACGGACAACTACTGTTAGGGAAATCAGATTGGCGTATATGGATTGAGTGAGAAGATATCACACCAATCGAAATGAGACAAGCGGTATCTTCGCTGTAATCACTCAAGCATACAGGACGTTGGCGGCAATGTTTTCAAATTGGGATACGTATCACGTATCGTTTTTTCACTTGTATAGTTCGTATCGAGATACGTATCATGTATCTTGAGATACGTTTGCTGGAAGAGTAGAAGTTTCTATTATGTAGTTGGACGATAGTTTTGGAAGAGGGAGAATACTAAAGACAAGAGTGGGGAAGGGAAGTATTTATATTGCACTTGAACTCAAACTTTTTTTTGGCTTGGTACAAAATGGTTAGAACCCATCCCTATTTGTACTACTCCATGTAAACTCTATTTGGCTTGGTACAAAATGGTTAGAACCCATCCCTATTTATACTACTCCATGTAAACTCTAGTAGATATTTTCATACAAGATAAATTTTGAGGTAATTCTAGAATTACACATGAGACTAATTCTCACAAAAAAAAAAACTCTAGATATTTCACAAGAATATTCTAGAGATTCTAGAGCTAGATATTTTAGAGTTTCTAAAAATTAGATATTTATATCTTTTTCGATAATATTTATCATATTTGGATTTTGTCAATTGAAGCTTTGTCGAAATACTAAATTTAATTTATATTTCAACAATGTTAATCATAATTAAAATGTAATTAAGAAGTAGATACATCTAATAATATCAACAAACTATGCTGACATTAAAAAAAAATAAGATGCAAAATTTTAAGTCTCTCAACTGGGACCTATTAAATTAAGGTTTTATGTTCTCTTTGTTAGGAAAAGAAAAGTAAGACAAAATACAATCGAAGTATGGTTCTTTATTTTATACAAGACCTACATTGAGGTTGAATTTCTATCAAAGGGTTTGAAAGATACCATAATTAGATCAAACGACTTAGATTAATGCATTTGGGGTTCCGTTTGGTCTGACTTTTTTCGAATAAGTAATAGTAGGATACGTACAGAATTAGGATACGTGTATAAATCGTAGGATACGCATATCATAGCATTTTTTATACAGAAAGGATACATGATGGGATACGTATTGTGTATCGTAGTTTTTTAACAACAATGGTTGGCGGATAGCCAGCTTCGTGCTGAGTACAACATGGTTCTTGATGGGGGTATGTTGAACCAAGCCCCCTGTTTGGTACTGGAGATTCCCACTCAAGTTGGAGAAAATTTGTTGGAGCTGATCGACAAGCGGGAAGCATTCCGTGACGCTCAAAGGGAAGGTGTTCACAAGGACTGAAACTCAGTGGTTTGTTTTTTCACATTTTGATGTATTATATATTTTCTTTGGTTGAGGGTTGATATGTGGTTCTGAGGTTCAGTATAGTTGGTGATCCTAGTTTTTCTTTCAATCATTTAGGATTCAATCGAGACATCTGGAAGGAGTCCGTGATGTTCAAAGGAATGTTTTCAAGAGGACTGAAACTTATGGGTAGGTTTCTTCATACCTTAATTGTCATATTGATGTATTCTTTGCCATTATTTTATTGAGACTTGATAGGTGGTTTAGGGGATGAGTATAGTTTTTCTTTCAATCAGTTAGGTTTAGTGTTGGGGGTTAATTTGTGCTTCCTTGATGAAATGAGAATTGATTCCTTCCATGAAATCCAGAAGAAGATATTGCGAGAAAACCGATGCTGCGCTCAATGCAATTGAAAACAGAGCCAGAGAAGTTGGGTTGGAGTTAAAAATACACCACGAGCCGCAAAGACATGGTAATGCTCCTCCAAGGGAGGTGATGAGAAGAAAGAATGAAGGGTATGTTTTGTTTTGATAACCATATTGGTCGCATAATCTTTTTTCTCTTTTTTGTTGTTGCTAAGTGCTAAATTACATTCCAACCCAAAAAGTAAAGTAGCATGTGTTGACAAGACCAAAACTGAGACCTTCAAGTAGCACTTCCAAAAGCAGGGGAGTAACACCGAGGGATTAGGAACAGCAGCAGCGTCTCAGCTCGAATGAGGCCCTCATAACAAGACCATAACAGAGGCATCAACTAAGCCAAATGGAGTAGCCCAGGATTGAGGCCACAACATGAACGTAACAGAAGTATCAATATAGCACTATCAATGTTGACTCCCTAGAACTAAAGCAATGGCTACAAAAGTAAGCAACATTCGGTATTGTTTATTGCGACTAACCTGAGCCATCTTTGGGTTCCACATTTCCTAGATGAAAAAAGGATTCCAATATGCTAAAAACTATATCTAAAAGTGCATTCTTTGTCGTTTCTTCAAAGTAATCAGCAATCCATCCATGAGCTGTAGAGATGGCCAATGCTATCTTTAAGTCACATGAGCAGTGTCATCATTTTTTTCCATCTAGGGAAGTGTGTTGGCAGGGCCGGCCCAATGTATTTGGATGCCCTAGGCCAAGTGATGAACTAGTGCCCTATATAAATTTTTTAATTTAAAAATAATAAACAAAAATACTTTTCTATATATAATTTTCATTCATACTACTTAACATGGTAAATATTTTGGCCTTAATGGCTTGTAAGGTTGTAAAAATATTCAGTAGACTCAAGTTTGAATCACAGCAGCCCCAATTTGTGTGATAGGAGGGAATTTTTTTTGGCAAAAAGACACTAAAAAAAAATACCTTACCAGGATTTGAACCTAGGCAACCTATGTAAAAGAGCAAATACTTTACCATTGAACCATCAAAGGAATTTATATTATAATTACACACAGAAAATATATATACTTATCTAGGAAAGGGGTGCCCTATTTTTGGCCCAAAATGTGGAGGCCCAAGGCGGCGGCCTCTTGGGCCTCCCCATTGGGCCGGCCCTGTGTGTTGGCACGGTTTGAGTCAAGATTATTAGCTTTTCCAAACTAAAACATGCCTGCCTAGTTCTTCAAACCATGTGCAAGCAGGGAAAACTTATGTACAAGGTACCAACTTTTTTGCAAGAGGAATTTTCCCTTTCCTAAAGGTTTTGTGCCCAACAAGGATAGCTCAGCCATTGTTGTGTAGCGCTCCAGCCAAAATCTCACGGCACTTGCACTTTCCTTATTCACCTGTTTCAACACAGAGAAGTAAACAAAGTGGCACTCAACCTATGAGATCACTATACCAAGTACCTTCATGTTTTAGCAGCACAGAGAAGTAAACAAAGTGGCACTCAACCTATAAGATCACTATACCAAGTACCTTCATGTTTTAGCATTAAAGCCACGAAGAAGAGCCAGCTCAAACAGATACATTTTTGAAAAAAAAACATGGCTTTTTCCTGGACGAAATTGTAATTGGATTCAATCTAAGAAGAATACAGGATGGAAATGGTATGTGTCTCGAGTAAAGTGGTTTCCTGGAAAAGGGAACTTTAAGCAGATGGTCGAAGACTTACGAGCACAATAAGCGGATCAGGTGTTAAGGCATGGCCATTAGCCATGTTGATAGGTGCCATAATGCCATCCCTATCAATTGTGCTGACAAGTGTCTCATTTCCATCTAGTATTCGGGCAACATCAAGTCCTGCTTTCACCAAACCTCCCTGTTAAACAATTTGCAAACATTTTGAATAATAGAGAAAGACAATATCAAATTTAAGCCCGTGTATGTACCATATAGAATGGTGGAGGGAAGAGAAAAGGTAAAGGAAAATATTACTCTAGAAGGTATGAAGTGAGTAAACTAAATATTCTTCTAACTTGCCCTATCATTTTTTCTTGCCCTCCATACACAAATCTACAAATTCATGACCCAAACGCAGCATGAGAAATTTCTCCATTTTGGCTAAGAATAAAGAAGTTACCGGATTATTCTGCAGGTCATTATGTATGATTTTACCCCCTGATCCACCATCTTGTGAACTGTGTTCTCCATATCAATGGCAGCATTATGTCAAATCAGAATAAGGGGGTTTTATTCAACACCTGAACAAATATATAAAGAATAACAAAATGTAAAGATTGGGAAAAGATGGCAAGGCCAAGAGACAAATGATGTAAAACTACCTTAGAGAAAGCTAATAGGTAGACGGCCATCTTGAGTTCTATGAGGGATGATCGTGCTGGATATAGGGGAAAGCTTCAAGAAAATCTAACTTGGAACCTCTTTAAAACTGGAATTGCTTTGCCAATCATTACCTTGAAGAGGAAAAAACATTAGATCAGATTGGAAGCCCACAAATTAGCAAATGCCCACAATTTAACACTTTTATTGTTCTGCATTTATCATTGTTGGCAAAGAACGTCTTATATACCAAGAAAGAGACAAATTGAAAAAGTTCGAGAATTACATTGCAGAGTTTTACGGTGACACTCGTTACAGCACGCCCTCTCAACTTCTGTGCTGCTGCTTCACTATCAATACCATCTAGCCTCTGTCCTGAAATCACAACCACCACCAATGTTCGAAACAGTTAGATTGAACTGCAAGCAGATGAGAGCCAATTCTCAATCAAACTCACTGAAATCTTATTTTGAAATGCCGGTTTTAAACTAGCTGACAGCCAAATGCATAAATTTTGCATCTTTTGTCTAACAGAAGTAATAAAAAATAACAACCACTGTTTCAATAAACAGCGCAACGATTGATATTCTGGGAAAGACAACAAAAATCACTGATTCCCAGCTGATTCGACAACACCACAACATACGGCTATTTTGATTCATGTCAACTGTGGTACTTTTGTCCAAAGAATAATGGGGATGGAGCCGGGGGAAATGAAGAAGTTCAATTGAACTCTAAAAATCTATGTTAGAATATATGCATGCACAATAATGGTTCTTTCTAAAAGCCGAATAAAAAGATATCCTCGCTTCACGCAATGGGTATCGTAGCAAAACTACCTGTCTATGAGAACTGGTCAACATGTCCGTGTAGAAGTCATTAATCACTGACTCCGAATTGAACAACAGTCCCTCAAGTGTATGCACATTGTCCAGCTTGCTTGCGATGAATTAACAACAAAGATTGCACAACAGAAATATATATCTCATAAAACACCGTCGACATTGTGTGCCGTGTGCGCACGTGGATACTAGCAACAACTAAGACGGTGTACACCGATGGAAAAGTAATGTAGTCCCAGACTCCCATGACGACGACCAAAATAAGGAATTTTCTCTCATTGCTAGAAATACGAATAATGAACTCAATTTCTTATTTAACTTAAGAATACAAAAAGATATGTAAGTAACAGCTTGTGATATAGAACCTTCTGAAATCACAATCGGGCTTCGTTCTGAGAGAAGCGGCCACAGCCAAAGATCCAGTAGCTAATCAATGTAGGGCAACAACACTTCTAAATTTACCTATATGGAAACTTATCTGAACACTCGAGATATTCCATAGAGGCACATGTGGAGAAAGGAACCACTATAGTCTTGGTGATAATAACAAGAATTGTAAAAAAGAAATAAACGTGCAAGTACCGGAAAATGAAGATCGACCTGAATTAAATTAGGTAACTTGAGCTTTTGCATTTACCAAAAAAAGAAATTTGAATTTTTGCGTATCTAAAAATGTGAGGCCAGAATCAGTTTGTAAATAATTGACACCCGTTTATAAACGAAGATTCAGTGAAATACAATGTGCAGAGAGAGAGAGAGAGATCTTTGGGCGAAATCTGGAATTCGGTTATTAGTAGCACTCACTCGAAAACTCGCATTTAACAGACGCCAGCTATGCGGTAATGGTGTCGACCATTTCGTTTTAAGCTCGCAACTTCAACACGCGAGCTTTCCTAAAAAACCACGTCGGCCGTACTTACAGACATTTCTCATCTTCAACCTGAGAAGTCCCTTGAAACGTGTATTTGACAAATTGTATGCTCATTCCTGTTTATTTCTGTGATCTGAACAGTTCATATTAAAGATCTTGTAAAGAAAAAATAACAGGTTTACGATTATGTGAATCAAATACTTATTGGTATATGATCGCAGACAATTTGAGTGAATTTTGTTTTTGCGAAAATAGGCTTGGCCGCACTGAATTTTTTAGAACCTTCGCGTATGAACGTGCGAGTTCCTTTGAAACGACGTCGCAGGGAAACTCCAATGCGAATCCGTCAAATTGTGATCTCATCCCGATTTATCTCTCCGATCGAAAGCGTTCATGTTCTAGAGCTCGTTGAGAAGATATATAGAGTTGAAGATCATATTAATCGAGCACTGATCGATGCATAATCGATGATGATTTGTGTGAAATTATTTCTGTAAAATAGATTTGGCCACACAGTATCCAACCCGTTTTATCGAAGGGAATATAAATTCATTACGAGGGAGCATCGGACACAAGCCATTGAATTCTGTAAAAACAGTCTGAAAATCCAGCACGCGAGAAGCCCAATGGTTGTCGTCAATCCCTTCTCCAAGGAGATGGCCATTCGCAAAAGAATCGCCAGCATGTACGCGCTCTCTCTCTCTCTCTCTCTCTCGATATTTTTGTAGGTGCGTGCGTCTGGGTACTGTTGATTTTTTTTTTGTCCCGGTTTGAATATTTGTTTTGCTAAATGGTGAATTGTGCTGTTTAACATGATGAAAATGCGGAAAATTGAGTATTTTTTACTCGAACTGCGTTGATCAAGAAGTAAAAGAGTGTGCTAAATGGTGAATTGTGATTTTCATGATCAAAATGGGGAAAATTGATTGTTTTGGTTGAATTGCATTGATCAAGAAGTAGAAGAGTGAGATTGAGCTCTGAAATTGGGGAAAACACTGTGGATTGATGAAGATTGAGTTATTGAATCCCTACATTAGATTTTAGGTCTATATTAGGGAAATAAAAGGAGAGATGGAGTTCAGAGGATTTGGCCAGTTTGGGTGATTCTTCTGGAGAAAAGATGTGATTTTTGGCCCCTGTTTGAATTTTTGCAGATGGGGTTGGCCATATGGTTAATTGTGCTGTACATAAAGAAAATGGTGAAAATTTAATTTTTTAAATTCAAATTGTATTGATTAAGAAGTAAAAGAGTTAGACTGAGCTGTGAAATTGGGGAAAACATTATGGATTTATGAAGGTTAAGTTATTGAATCATTGCATTAGGTTTTTATGTATGCACTAGGGAAAGAAAGGTGGAATTGCGAGGGTTTGGGTGATTCATATAGTGAAAAGGTTTGATGGGGAAAGCTTTGTCCTTGTTTTGAGTATTGATAGTTGGATCTGAAATATGAGATTGCATATTCAAGAAAAAATCTGGCGAAACCCCACTGAAGTTGGTCATGAATTGGCTTCTGATTTGGTGGCTAATGACTGCGTTGTACGTGTCCAAAATATATTTATAAAAACTAAGAATTAACTACTACTCCGTCCAATAGTGGTCAAGACCAAGTATCGTTCCAACTGGGACTGAATGGCTGAGCTATGATAGATTCGATTAATTTCTAGTCTAATTCGGAAAGAAAGAGTTTGATTGATTGGTTTGATTGTTATAGGAAACTAATTAAACTAAAGAGCAATTAATTAAAAGAGTTTTGAAACGATGGGAGAAGGATCTAGGGTTTAGAATCCACCCCAACCGCATAACCATGTATCGCATAGACCGGATTAATACTCGAATCACAAATCACTATCGCTAGGGCTTGCAATCCCTATCAGTAGTGGTCAAGTAGATTTCTACAATTCGCCAACCGGCGTGGACTATCCCATACCACGGACCATCTCACTAGCGCGGTCTAGCAGCCTAACGGCACGATCTGTCTTACGAGCATAACCCATCTCAGTCACCCGGATTGCGGACAATGAAAACCATTATGTGAACTGTATTTGAAAACCATGCATACAAATACTCAACCGAATGAAAGAATTAAAAACCATTCCTTTGATATCATGAAAGGAGTTCTGAACACATAATCCGATTCGAATAAAAATCCTAATCTATGCAAAAGAACAAGATTACTTGGTGTGAGGCTTCATCCACCCCCTAGAAAAGGGGTGTAGCCGGCCATGGAGAAGAAGAACACGCTAGGAATTGATGAAAACATGGAGAACAATGATGAACAATTGTGTTTCTCTCTTCCTTTGCCTCTAAACAAAAGTTGGGAACCCTAATATAAGTTTAGGAAGACCTATTTATAGTTTTCCCCCTAAAAATTACATAAAAAAACCGCTGAAAATAGAGAAGTTCGGTCCCGCTGGTCCAGACCAAACCGGCCCAGCTCCGGACCAAGGCTACTGTGAGCTGTTAGCATGTGAAGGCATGCTGGTCCGGACCAGAACCGGACCATCGTTGCTGAGGGTTGTCTAAGTTGCGCGGGCATGCTTCGGACCAGAACCGGATCATCGTTGCTGCAAGCTTGGTTTTGCTTTGTTGAGTGCTGGTCCGGACCAGAGATGTTGCAAACATGATTTTCGCTCTATTTTGCCTCTTCTCACACATCGGCTTCTCCTCTTTGCTCCCCAACATCTCTAACGTCCTCCAATTGACATGTTTTCGCGCTCATTGAGTCCCAAGGCCTACTAACATCAAAACTAACAAGAAACACTTCAAACAAACACGCTAAGGAATGCACAAAGCGTAAACTAAAGGGATTGGATTGGTGCTTTTCAACACCTATCAGCTAAGAGTATGTGGGTCTGATTTTTCAGTACTTAGTAAGTACTTGGTGCAAATTTTTTCGTCGTAGAATGAGTTTGTGATATGGTTTTATCAATCCATCTGTAAGATCTTGATAAATTGCATAATGGTAAATGAAGTACTTTATTGCCAATTCAAACTACCATCTTATTGCATGATTATCACTTCTTCACTAAGCTTAACATCTGAGATCCTCTGTCATGATTTTCCTTTTTTCATTAAGCTTACTGTGTTTGATAGCCACATTGCTGCTAGTGTTTATTTGCCAGTGATAGTGATGTTATCATGTTGGTGGTAAGTAAGTTACAACAGCTGACCGATGTTGCTCCATCAACTCGAACCGGAGACCTTTCCCTCTAGCACTAAGGCCCTCCACGACTACTTAATACACATATGAATTTCTTGATTTCTGTTTAGGTTTTTCACTTCTAGAATGCACATTTTTTGCAGATTTAATAAAAGAGAGGAGGATTTCCCATCATTGAGAGAGTACAATGATTACTTAGAGGAAGTGGAAGATATGAGTAAGTTAGTGTACATGTCCTCTATATTATAGTAGTTCGCTGTTTAGAATAAATTCTTTCCTTCTTCCAAAATCTTGGAGTGGTGTTTATTGATTAGGCATCTGATTGTTCCCTACTCACTGTTTTAAGAAGAGAAACTTCATTACGTCACCTTCACACTGAGGTTATGAGATCTTCATTATTCATATTTTTAGCCTAAACTATCCGCTTCATCCAAAGAGTTTAAGTTTAGCTTCATTCTATTTGTCCTTTTGGTTGTAAACCTTATCTTACCCAACAGAAAATGGTTTCCTTTGCAGCGTTCAATTTGATTGAAGGAATAGATGTTCCTGCTATTGAGGCAAAAATTGCACAATACCAGAAAGAAAATGCTGAACAAATAATTAATGCTCAAGCCCGCAAGGTTTGGTTTATAGCTAACTAAATTTCCTATTGTACTTTGCATTTATTCAATTTAATTTAGTTTATGCTAAAGGTGGTGATTTTGTGATATCAGGGGCAAAATTTTTATGTACTCTTATTCTGATTTTTTTGACTATGACAGGCTGAAGAATATGCTGCAGCTTTAGCAGCAAGCAAGGGACACCATGATAGTGATCCAGTGAGAAAATTAAGTGTATTACCATTTCTTGTCTTTAGTTACAGTGCCTGACTTAAGATCAAACTAAATTTCTAAGATTGCCCTAAGTTCAACTAGGTTAGCATCCCAAGGTGGGGGATTTCCCTATGTTAATTGTCAACCCTTAAACTAATTCATTGCTTCATATGCAATTATCCCTTGCATTCCGGCGTTATTGATTAGCTTTGTCGTCAACTAACTTTGAGGTCTTCCTTGAGAGCTGATCATTTTGCATCGGTATTTAGAAACAAATAGCTGAATTGGAAAATAAAAATAAACAACTTCATACATCTTCCAGTTACTACTATGGAGCTTGGAAACTTCCTAAATCTGCCTACCTATGTGTCTTGCAGATCCTTTATAACAGTGTGATTTCTTAAACTTGATGCAAAAAATGTATAACAATGTATAACGCAGACGTTTTAAAGATTCTGTGTGATGAGGAAATCCTCTTTCAGCAAGGAATTTGTATCTAATCGTTCTACAGAAAGGGAGCATTGATGCAAATACTTGCAGCTCCAAGAAGTATAAGTGGTTTCATTTTGCAGAACCAATTCATCTCCCAATAAAGTTAACACCTTCCTCACTGCGTACTACTTAAGCCTGCAATGATCCAATGTGCTTATTATGAAGGTGGATTTGCATCCTTACAACAATCGCAATGATTCTCACCTATTTTCACCTCTACTTTGGTACAGAACACGAGCCAGAGCTTTCAAGGAGGTGTCGGTGCAGGTGCGCAGGGTTATTATGCCCCCGCGGTTACAGGGGGGGCAATTGGGCAGCCACGGCCAACAGGCATGGCCCCACAGCCCATTCCTATTGGATTGAACCCGGACATGGATGCCTACAATTACGACAATGAAGAAATGACGAGACTCAGAGCAGAGAGAGGTGGAAGGGCGGGAGGGTGGAGCTTGGAATTGAGCAGGAAACGGGCACTCGAAGAAGCCTTCTGTAGCATTTGGATTTGAGTGGATTCTATACTCTAGTTCATATGCTGCTTGGCTTTCTCCTTCGGATGAGAAGGTGACATTTTGGTCAGATTTCGATAAGTATAGCAGTGGAAATTCGTTTATGTTTTGGATGGTTATCAATTATTGTCATGACCATAGCCACAGAAATATTGGCACTCCAAAAATTGATGCAGGCACTCCAAAAAAGAAAGGAAAGTGGCTTTGGAGTTACATTGATTTTGGAGTGCCTGCATCAATTTTCGGCGTGCCAATATCATTTCTCAAATAAAAAGGCGAAAGTCTTTGTACTGCTACATAACCATGTGTCAGTTGCATTTGGATTTTTTTTCTGGGCAAACAAAATGGATATGCAATTAGGCCTCTCATTGTACCCATTTGGAAGTATTATGCTCAGCATCACACAATCATCAGCAGAAGACCCACTACACCTACAAGGGGACCGAAGTTTAGGTTCCACTGGGTGCTGTGAGCCAAAAGACTATATTTTAACCCTACCAAGCTGCTACGAAGACTTGAATCCAAGCATTGATCGAAGAAATCCAAGTATTGACGTACGGAATGGGGTTGTAGCACTTGAATTTGACTGGTTATCTTGTTCACATCCTGCATGGTGGCTTGCTCCTTGAGATGAGAAGGTGGATTTTTTTTTTGTTACATTCTTAAATGACATTAGATATAACTAGGTAAATGAATTTACACTATGTATGATTACTACTTATTTCTTATGGGCTGTTATGTAAACACAAATAAATGAAAGAAAAGGCTTCACAAGTCTACTTTTTCCTTATTTTCTTGTATTTTTGTGTCTCTGGGTGATATCTTTTCTTTCTACTATTAGATTTGATCCCAAGAAGTCCCCCATTTCAGTTGCTTGCTATTCCTTTTATAGTCCGGGCAAAATATCTGTCTCAAGGACCTGGCTTCTTTAGGACCCAGCTTCTCTGCAATTTAATCTTGGTCGTTCATCTCAACAATCAATGGTTCAAATTTGTTATGGTAAAACAATTTATAGGGTAAGATACTATTAACAAATCTAGATGATTGAAAAACACTCAAGGATGGTTACAATCACTTGGACAGTCCCCTCTACCGTCCAGCTATGGAATGCAAACAAGCCATATTCTTTTTCCAACTACAAAGGAAAAGATGTAAACACAGTAAAGTCTATTAAGTGAGATATGAAAACCTTTAACAGAACTGTGGACCTTCAAACGGTTTTTGTCATCATCCTTTTTCAATACTCAGACAAGTAATGGGGATTTTGTTAAGAGAACAAAGAACGGTTTCATCCATGGGTTAAGAAAAGTGGCAAAAGAAAATTGTTTGCTTGGTATTTTCCCAATTTTAATGAAACCCATCTTTATTACAGTATCGTTTTAAATTCGCATAGTGGTTGTTCGAACAACCCCAATTTCAAAGAAACTCATCTTATCTTTTGGCAACATTGAATTATACTTGGCTGGATCGAATTGTACTTGACCACATCGAATTGCTCTTGACCAAGAGCAATTCGATGTGGCCAAGTGCAATTCAATGCAGCCAAGTGCAACTCAACGCGGCTAAGTGCAATTCGATGCGATCAAGTGCAATTTGATGTAAACCCAAAAAATGTATTAGCCGATACCCAGCGTTACCCGGCAACTTTTTAGCCATTTCCCGGCAACTTGGTAGATGTTACCCAACAATTTGGTTGCCATTACCCAGCAACGTTTTGGCTATTACCTAGCATTACCGAGCAACTTGGTAGACGTTACCTGAACCTCGTTTTGCTTGACTGTTGTGATTTCCATTGCAAAGAGAGTGCTTGATTCTTCAACTAATTACTCTGAAAAAAGTTGGAATTTGGATCCAAAATTAATGGCTTAGTGTGAGCTTATCTATGTGATTATGCTCTTAAGCTTTCTTTTTATGATCTGTCTTTCGTGCTTGTTTTCTTGGGTCCGGTCTAGGAGATCCTTACACTAACTTATTATTTCCATTAATTTTCGAAAAGTATTTGCCTTGTAAAATATTTTTACACGTTAAATGATGCGAATAACCATTCAAACAATTCCAGATAAAAATTCACATTCAAATGAATCGAGCTGCTTGTGTCGTGGTTTGGCTTGTTAAGACTCGGTTCGGTTAAGCTCATTTAGTAATTATTTACCCGAGCTTGAGTTTTAGGCTCATTTATTAAACAAGAGGGACTCAATACTCAAAAGCTCGGCTCGACTCGTCTTATAAACTCGACTCATTTAAAGAGACTTGTTAAGAAATTTAGTCAGGTTCGGCAGTCAGATTTGACTTGTTAAGGGCTCAGCTTATTTGCAAAATGAAACATACGCGAGATCGAATTTTTTGATCGTTTAGTAAACAGGCCGGGCTCGAATCCTATAAAGCTCAGCTCGTTTACCGGCAAATTACCGCCCTAATTACATAGAGAATCCAGCCAAAAAAAAAACTCTAGTAGTTAGAGGATTGTCGATTAACGGTTATTTGCATCCACTGCTTCGAAGCTCATTATCTGAACTACCTCCTAATTTGCACAGGTATCACTTCTCTCTCACTCTCTCACTAAGGTTTCATTTCCATCAATATCCCATATTCCATAACTATGAATTGCCAGAAACTCACTTCCTCTCACTACCTTTTGACCTCCAACTGAATTACAACTCAATTACATATGAGTTTCATGTAATTTCAGTGAATTTAATGCAACAAAGGTGCGATTTTCACCAGTCTATCCCATGGCCTCTTTGAAATTCTCCGTCTCATTGGAGTCTAAGAACCCTAATTTCGCCATTGGCTCCTCACAACTATTGGGTCAGTGTTCAATTTCTGCGTTTACGGGTGGTTATGTTCATATAACTGGTGTATATCTCATCAACACATTTAGCAACCTCAATAGAATTAGGGTATCTCGGGCTGATACCACAGTATCAGATGATTCGGGTTCGAATGAAGTTGATAGTTCCTTTGATTGTTCAACTAAAGAAATGGGTATTGCGGGTTTGGTTTTGGGAAAAGGCTTGGGTTTTGGTAGGAAATTTAGTAAGGGTAGGAGAAATGTGTGGCAACGGGTTCGGGGTGTGAAGAGAGTGAGGAAAGATGTGTATTTTAAATCTACTTGCGGAGGGAATGGTAGTGACTACAGCAAGGAACAACAAAGTAAACCTATTGTTGTAGATGAGCAAAGTATTTCTGGCGTTGATGTTGATAAAGTTGGGGCTTTGAGTACCAAGCGTTGCAACTCTATCTTGAAAAATTTGGAGAGGACTAACGATGATAGCAAAGCTCTGAAGTTTTTCGAGTGGATGAGAAGAAAGGGAAAGTTGAAGCAGAATGTAGCGGCATATAACTTGGCTCTCCGGGTGGTGGGGAGGGCAAGGGATTGGGATCTAGCAGAGAAGATGATTCTTGAAATGACTAGTGAATCAGGTTGTGAACTCAACTTTCAGGTTTTCAATACGCTTATTTATGCTTGTTCTAAACAAAGGCGCGTGGGTTTGGGTGCAAAGTGGTTCCGTATGATGTTGGAAAATGGCGTGCGACCTAATGAGGCTACTTTTGGTATGCTTATGAGTCTTTGTCAAAAGAGTAGGAATGTTGAGGAGGGTGAGTTTACTTTTTCCCATATGAGGAATTTTGGAGTTAGATGTCAATCAGCATACTCTTCTATGCTGACGATTTATACCCGTTTGGATTTGTATGATAAAGCGGAAAAAGTGATTAGTTTCTTGAGAGAAGATGAAGTTGTCTTGAATAGGGAGAATTGGTTGGTCTTGATTAATACATATTGTCAACAAGGCAAGTTGGAGGAGGCTGAGCTTGTATTGGTTTCGATGCAAAAAGCTGGATTTTCCCCTAATATAGTTGTCTACAATATGTTGATCACCGGATATGGGAAGGTATCTAAGATGGAAAATGCACACCGCCTTTTCCATAACCTAAGAGCCATTCAAATTGAGCCTGATGAAACAACATACAGGTCCATGATTGAAGGGTGGGGTAGAGCCAATAATTACAAGGAGGCACAGTGGTACTATGAGGAACTTAAACGGGAAGGATTTCGTCCCAACTCATCCAACATGTACACAATGATCAATTTGCAAGCCAAAAATGGGGATGAGGGGGGTGCCCTTACAACACTTGAGGACATGATTACAATGGGTTGTCAGTATTCTTCTATGCTTGGTATTCTTTTACAAGCATATGAGAGATATGAAAGGTTTGATAAAGTGCCTCAAGTTTTAGAAGGTTCCTTTTATGAACATGTACTGTGTGACCAAACGTCGTGCTCTATTCTGGCCGAGGCTTATGTGAAACACTCTTTGGTTGATGATGCAGTGAAAATTTTACAGAATAAAAAGTGGAAAGATCGGGGTTTTGAGGATAACTTGTACCATTTGTTAATATGCTCATGTAAGGACATGGGTCATTTTGAGAATGCTATCAAGATATATACCAATATGCCAAAATCTGATGAAAAGCTAAATTTGCACATCATTTGCACCATGATAGACATTTACAGTGTTATGAAGCGGTTCACAGAAGCAGAGAACATTTATCTGAATTTGAAATCCTCAGGTATAGCCTTGGACTTGATTACCTTCAGTGTTGTGGTAAGAATGTATATCAAAGCTGGGAATTTAAAAGGTGCCTCTTTGGTTTTAGAGACAATTGACAAACAAAAGAACATTGTCCCTGATATTTATCTTATTTGTGACATGCTCCGCGTTTATCAAAAATGTGGCATGCTAGATAACCTGAGAGATTTGTATTACAAATTATTGAGGTCTGAAATCACTTGGGATCAGGAAATGTATAAGATGGTGATAAACTGCTGTGCTCGTGCCTTGCCAATTGATGAGCTGTCAAGACTTTTTGATGAGATGCTTGATCGTGGTTTTGACCCTGATACTGTTACTTTCAACATTGTGCTTCATGTATATGGCAGATCCAAGCTTTTCAAAAAAGCTAGAAAAGTGTTATGGATGGCTAGAAAACGAGGCATGGCTGATGTTATCTCTTATAATACCCTTATTGCTGTGTATGGGCAACATAAGTACTTGGGGAACATGGCATCGATTGCCAAGAAGATGCAATTTGACGGGTTTTCAGTTTCTCTTCATGCTTACAATTCTATGTTGGATGCATATGGGAAAGAAGGCGAAATGGAGAAATTCAGGAGTGTTTTGCAGAGATTGAGGGAATCGGGTGCTGCTGCTGATCACTACACATACAATATCATGATTAACATTTATGGAGAGCAAGGGTGGATTGAAGAAGTAGCTGAGGTGCTGATGGAATTGAAAGAATCTGGTATTGGGCTGGATTTGTGCAGCTATAACACGTTGATAAAGGCGTATGGAATAGCAGGAATGGTTGAAGATGCTTTGGGCTTGGTGAAGGAAATGAGAGAAAATGGGACAGAACCCGATACAAGGACCTATAGGAACGTTCTCACTGCGCTGCAGAGGAATGATATGTTCTTTGAGGCTGTTAAGTGGTCCTTGTGGATGAAGCAAATGGGGTTGTCCCCTAATGTTTGTGGATGAAGCAACTGGAGTTGTTTCCATGTTTCTGCTCATTCTGCCTTTCAAAACTACTGATTGAATTTGCTTCTTTAACAAATTGAATCTTTTACTCCCATTGTAAGATATATTTTACCTGACCTATGAAATATAACCCCAGAGTTTGTCTTTCCATTCTATACAACTGGGGGACAGGGCAATATTTTGATTCCGTAATTTTATTTCCGACCTGGAGCCAATCCTATGGAGGTCATGAGCGGGTCTTGGCGGAGCTTGCGTCAAGTATGCAATGATACAAATTGGTGGCAGAAGAACTGGTGCCATGTAGCATTTTTATTTTTATTTTTCTTTCCATTTATAATGGCAACTCTCCTGCCTATCACGGTGTTATCTTCTGAGAAAGTTTTGATTATAACCCTAATTATCATATGACTTCGATTTGTAATTCATTGTGAAAATTAGCTCAGGCCACTCAGCTGGATAAATAAGCAATCTAGATCTGTGATTTCCAGTTAACTTAGCAACTTATTGCCACCAGAACATGGTGAAGGATTCTGTGAAAATCTTAAAAGATAGTCATGAGACAATTCACTGAATGTCGTGCAAGATTTGGCACCTGGAGGCAGGGGCAGAAAACTGATAAAAATAGGGTTCTTTGCATAGTTTGGCAAATCTCTACTATTGTTTTCTCAGTTTCATGATTGTAGAAGTGGCCAGGGCCTAACTTGACTGCCTAGTGGTTTGGTTTGCCGAGTTCTGCTTTTGAACTTTAGGCTGGTCTAAGGTTCTGGTGTTTCTGGGACATTTAATCTTGTGGTGAGGCTTCGCAGTCAAGTCAGTATTCAGATGAACTTCCTCTTGAGTTGTACTTAGTTACTGACTAATTCTCATAAGCTACTCACTCCACTTGAGTTTTGCCTGTTATTTGAACTTCAGTTGGTTTGGCCTTCTTGCAGGCTGAGGGGACATTACATAGCATGGCTAGCTAGTCAGATGGTTTATTGGGCTCTTTAGAATACCAGGTTCTGTTAACCCTCAATAAACTTGTCATTTGTCTCAAGCCCGATGACCAGATTTCTCACACTTACTTGACTTTGAGCTAAGCATTGTACAGTGATCTCTAAGTTGCTATTTACTTTCTCCATGTGGGTACTGGAAACTAGCGTTGCGTGCTATTTTATTCACGACGTTTTTTTGTGCTTGGATTTTGTTCGTACAAATCATATGGGCACAGAAGTAACACATTTCTATGGGTGCTGGTAACCGGTGTCTTCATATTATACGTCTCTGCAATCCATATTATGAAGTGCTGCTGGATAGGAGAAACTTAACAGTGTTGAATGAAGAAAATCCCATTAAGTGTTGCAAATGAGAATCCTTTGAAAAACTAATTTGATAGAGGTAGGCATAACTGTGTGAACGGACCTAGTGATATTAACTGTGTGTTGATATTGTTAACCCGAATGCATGAATTGATAGACAATAGGGAAGAAAATTTAATGCGAAGGAATTCAACAGAATCTGAGGAAGAATAAAATCTTTCAAGAAAGATTGAAACGAGTCAACTACATAAAAATCCGATACCCATCATCCGTACTGAAAACAAACTATGATTGTATTAAGGTAGCGCAAATAGATCTGCACAAGGGGCAGCGACTATCCTTTGGCAGCCACCGGAACAAGCAATCTCTGTGAAAGATATGTGAACAGGGAGATTTTGCGACCGTCATCCCTCTTAATATCCCATCCAAACATATCGAACACACATCTTCCAATTCATGACCATCAAATTCCTTCTCTTTCACCGCAACCTCAACTTGACTAAGCCCCTTAGGTTCCCCAGCGACTATCGGGATTATCGTAGAATCTCTTGGTTCTTCCAAACACAACCTTAAAATATCCCGAATTTCAACTTGTTCTTGATTAGACAATTTCCTTTGTTGCATCCGAGACCTTATTTCCTTCTTATAAGCCCTAGCATTCCCAACTTTTCTTTTCTTTACAGATTCTGAACCTGTTGAAGCTTCGTCACGAGAATCTTTTTTTGAAGCATCGTCACGAGAATCTTCTGTTTCTTGTCTCTCTGATGAAAAGCCGGACGGTAAGTGCCTCTTCCTTGCACCGTTTGTCCTTTCGGGTACGGCAACATCTACTACAATAACGGGTATGGATTTTTTCAGGGAAGGCAGTGGTTGGATGTCGAAGTCGAAGCAACCGAGCAGGTATCCGGATACAGCTTCTCTCAGTTTGGCAATCGTGTCGTCCAAGTAGTCTTCTCTGCTTTTAATGGCCTGAGAAACCAGCTCTTTGATGGAGTCTCGATTCGATAAGTTTACACGCTCGAACACTGACAATAACTCAGGTCGTTTTAAAGTAAAATTTCGTAAATTTTCATTGACGCAGAACAGGAACAATCCTTGCGATGATTCGACGTTCTGAACCTCCTCGTTCCACTTGAATACACGAACATTAAGGCTTTGCACTACTTCATTCACACTCACCATCTCTCTCTCTCTCTCTCTGCGTATTGAATCTAGCGTTGTGGGTATGCATGTATATTTGTTGTCTATTTGTCTATATATGGAAAGCCTTTCTTTAAGTGAAACCCAGCTGGGTTTGAGTTATGAACCTAGTTGAGCTCGGATTAGGAAACCTCGAAGGATGTAGTAACAAACAAGTATCACACGACGAATGTAAAACCAGTGACCGCTATTGGTCTCTTCTTTTCTTTTTTTGGGGTGAAAAAAATATTGGGAGATCAGCCAACTGGCCGCCTTGGGTTTTCAAAATCTTCAGGCGCGGTTTTCAATAAATTTTTTTTATATATTTTTCTCCACTCATTATTCTTTCAAAACCCAAATCGACTAAGATTAGTCCACGTGTTTTTACATTGATATGTAGGTTTGTAGCCGCAAAATATTTTGATGGATTATGTGACCAAGTTTGTGGCTTGTGAGAGGGATTCTTTTCTTTTCTTTATTTTTACTGGCGAATTTTCAAGGGTATCTCCAACCATGAGCGTAGATTCTGAAACCATGGGTTACAATCACTCGGACAGTCCCTCCAGCTGTCCAACTATGAAATGCAAACAAGCCATATTCTTGCTCCCACTACGAAGGAAAAATGTGAACATGGTAAATTCTATTAGTGAGATCTTTCGTAAGTTGGGAGTACAATGAAAAGACAAAAGGATTTTGGTCATCACCCTTTTCGTATTCTGTAGACACCCCATTCTGGACTGTCCAGATAACATTATTTGTCGAACTTTTATTTTCCCAATGATGATTATAGTCGAAAACAGATCAAGGTCAAAGGTGTGTTTGAACCTTGAGCACCCCAAACCCCTTTCAAACCCAGTTTCAAACCCTTCAAACCAGAGCCAAACGGCCCCAGCAAAACCTAACTGGCTTGCGCCAGTATGTTGGTGACGTACGCCAGTAAGCTGCCACGTGTCAGTCATCGACCATGGCCCAGCTTCCACTGGCGCACGCCAGTTAAGAAGTGGCGCACGCCAGTCAAACCCAGTCAAATCAACTTTATTCAGCCACTTGGGCGGGACTTTTGTGCCACCCTGACGTCGGCTACAGTGTGCCTGATGAGTGCTTTCTGCAGAGGCGTCCCCTCTCTCTCCTACACTCCCCATCACCTAGTCCCATGCATTAAATGCATGGAAGGCCCATTTTGTTCCTAAGACCAGCCAAACAAGGCCTGGCCTTAACTGGTCTCAGTCCACTCCCCCTCTATAAATACCCCCCTTGCATTCATTTGCAAGGGGTTAGCCACATTAAAGAAGTGCCATCTCTTTTCTTCTCCTTTCTTCAAGTCCTCCATCTCCTTTCATCCATTGAAAGACAAGAGAGGGTCATATACTCCCACATCCCCTGCTGGAACCCAGTCACTATACAGGCCACCACCTGCAACCCTCAAGTTCAAAAACAACCACAAAACCACAACAAGAAGAGGTATACCACCTTTGTGTTCTCTTCTGTTTTCATCTCCTGAGGGGGGTCAGAAAGGCCCAGGCTAGTAGATGATACTAGTCCTGGCCTTAAACTGATAAAATACAACTATCGTAAGCGATGACACATGGCGCACGCCAGTTCACAAGGGCCGTACGCCAGTCTTGGTTGTATGGGCACAACTGGCGTGGGGATCATGGATCGTCACTCCTTCTGTTTTATCTTTCTGTCGATCACCTTAGCATGCTAATAACCAATTTACTGCTTTCCATATTTAGAACTGTTTAAGTGGTGGCATCCTATCCTGCTTATTTATGTCAATAAAAGGCCTCTGGGATCCTTCTGGTCATGTTCCAGAGCCCAGATGATGCAAAGCCAAACACTGGAATCAAAGGCACAAGTGGCGTACGGCAGTCATATACTGGCGTACGGCATTAGACTTCTGGGTCCAGTGACTGGCCCTTGCATCTTAGCATAGTCTTGGCCTATCTTCTGTCCCCACACTGTTTTGGGGTGTTCTGCTTTCTTTCATGGCCTAAAGCCATTCATTTTGCCTGTGGTTATGTATATTCTGCTATATTAAACTGCGTGGTTTGCCCTGGGTGTGCGCTGGTCCTTTTCCAGAGCCCAGAGGGTTGCAAACAAGGACTGAGAGATCCAACAAGTGGAGTACGCCAGTCTCTTTGTGGCGTGCGCAGGTTGTATCACCATGCAGTGGCTTGACCAGTGCATGCTGGTAGAATCTGCTCACGACGCTTTGTGACAGCGTACTGCAGTTCGCTCAGGTTACTCAGTGCTTGTTCTCAATCTATACTTAGCATTGTAGTCAAGCCGTTCATAAGCATTTTGTCACATAATTTGCAAGCTGTTACCGCTTTCGTCCCCATTAACTGTTCCCCCGCCCTAACTGGCTAAAAAAATGGTAAAATGAGAGAAAAATGCAAAGGTTTTCATAAAAATGCCCGAGTAGAGACCGATCTCCGGATTGGGCGAGAGGGGTGCCATAAAACCCTTCCCCTCTCGTAACCTGGCTCCCGAACCTCAGATATCGAAGGTGACGACGGACTGGTCTACGCCTTTTTCAAAAATCAAACAAACGTGGCAAACGTTTTCGAGTTCGGTTCCTTGGGTGTTTCAACCGCTAAAACCCGAGTGGCGACTCTGAATCGAGGCGTTTCGCCGCGCATTTTCGAAAGAGGGCCGCACCCCAATTCTTATAAAACGAATCTTCCGGGGGCGCGTGCCCACATATTCACGATTTCAATGAAACCACTCGTGTATTGTATTATGCAACAATTCAACGAAACTCATCTTATCATTCAAAGCAGCATCGTTGTTGTCGGTAGCGGTGAGCACGGGGTGGGGCGGGTTTGGTCCCAACCCGTCACCCGACCCGACCATGTTGGTAGACATTTCTTGAATCCGCAATCGAACTGTGTAGCTACCTAAACCGTCCGTGAAACCGATTATCTCTTGCGGGTCAGGTTGGTCGGGCTCGGCAGAAGTACTACTTGTCGGTAGTATTTTTAAAAAATTGAAGTCTCAATGCACTGTTTACACAACCCGATAGTGGCGGCTCCAGGAATTTGTGATAGGGTGTTCAGAAATTATCTTAACTCTATTAGCTGATATATTAACCAATAATATATGTACAAAATCTCATATAGTTGTATAAATAGTAGGGTCAAGAAAATAACCTTTATTCTTAAAAAATTAACTATGAGGCGAAATGCTTAAAAATATATAACTATTTTTTTTAACAAAAAATTAATTTTTTGAAAGTTGTTGTATTTCATACTAGTAGATAGTGTTTTGAGAATGGAGGGGGTAAAATTTTACAGTTGCTAAGATAAGGATTTATATTTTGTGACAACATTTAAACAACGTATTAATCTACTAAAATCCTTTCGAAAGAAATTGTAGCAAGTATTTTGGAGTTAATCTTCTTGAAAATATGTTGTTCTTTAAAATGACATGATGAGGTTTTCTATTGTAGTCTTAAGTTTGAAGAAATATTATTCAAGTTAACAGGATTTGCAATGCAGTTGAATTTTTTTTTTAAAGCTTTGTCCATATTTTTATAAGCTAATTAGAAAAAAAATAAAGTAGTTATTGTCATGAATGCAAAATTAATACATTTAGACCATTGAGAATAAAGATATGGAGAGAGAACGCAGAACATAATACTTATACCAATAAATTATTCTTTTCAGTTTCCTTTTACGAATTTTTTATTACAGTATAATTATGAGCTTTATTTAAGGTAATGTGTTAGATGTTCAAATATGAATTATTGGATAGATGGGCTGTAATTGGGTTGTGATTGAGTGTTCAATTAGTTTTGGATTAGGTGTTCAATTCTTTTTGGGTTAGGTGTTCAAAACGTTTAGACTTGGGTGTTCATTGATATTTACATTGGGTGTTCAAAGAAAGGCTAGCCCATTATTTTTACATGTATTCTAAGCAAAAAAAAATTGTTCGGATGTTCAATTGACCATGGAAGAGTGTACATAGAGCTGCCTCTGCAACCCGAAAGTATTTTCATAGAATGGCTAACTATTCTGTTTGCCTTGTAAAGTATTTTTACACGTTAAATGCTGCTAATAACCAGGAATGGGAGATGCTCTCGGTAGAACCGTGGAGTGATGGTAAGCGGCCGATCCGGTTGCTCATCTTGACAATTATCGATTCGAATCTTAATCAAGTAATGTATGATTCAGATTTATATGCAACTCTATCGACATACACAGCTATAACTCAGTGGAACACATAAGAATTGTGAGTTTGTGTGTGGTAGGAGAACAATTGATAAAAATTTACTACTTCCGTCCAAAAATGTTTGTTCGATCCGTAAAACGAGAACTCAAAAATAATGCATTTCTTTCAAGAAAAAATTTAAATTTTTTCATAAATTAAAAGAACTTATCAATAACTAGTGAAATATTGAAAAAAAAAAAAATTTTTTTGCAAAAATTGTAGTACTTATTTTTACGTTAAAAAGGCAATTTTGATAAACCTATGAGATTCGACCGCATAAACAAAGATTCGAGCTAAAGTAGTTTTCCTGTTTAAAAAAAAAACAAGAAGGAGAAGAAAACCGCATCTCTCCAATAACTTTATTGGAAAATTGCTGGAATTATCTCAAAATGTAAATTTGGTACAAATTTTAGGAACAGGGTTTCGAATGAAACTAGCCGCTCGCATCGTGGCTTAGTTCGGCTCAGCTCATTTAGTAATTATTTAGCTGAGCTAGAGCTCAAGTTTTATACTCGTTTAGCTCAACACTCAAAACCTCGGCTCGATTCGCAAAAACTCGGCTTGTTTTAGCCAGGTTTAGCTCTTTAAGTGCTCAACTTATTTACAAATGTGCCAAGCTCGAATTCAAATTTTTGGCTCGTTTAGTAAACGAGCTGAATTTAAACAATATAAAGCTCGGCTCGGCTCGTTTGCAGCCATATAACTTAAAGGATTGTCGAATAACGGTTATTCCTGATTAAAAAAAAAAGAAAAAAAAGAAAAACGGTTATTTGCATCCACTGCTTCGAAGCTCATTATCTGAACAGAAAGTCTACTTCCATCGCACCAAAATGCGGTGGCCGGCCATCGCATGTCACGTGGGGCCTATTCCGGGTCTCGCACGGATGATTTGAGCGGTTTAATAATTTAAAAAAAAAAAACCAAGTGGGCATCGTGAAATATCAGCTCGATCCGATATGTGTGGGTGCTCGGATCAAGCTTCTCATCTTTCTGTATACCAGAAAACCAATCTTTCCATTTTTTCTGATTTTCCATAGACGAGAAACTTGATCCGAGCACCTATATGTATCAGATCAAGCTAATGTTCCAAGTTACCCACTCGGTTTTTTTTTTTTGAAATTATTGAACGGTTTGGATCATTCATGCGGAGCCTGGAGTGAGCCCCACACGACGTGCGGTGCCCGGCTACTGAACTACAAGGAATTTTTCAGTGTCAGGTGGATACCACGTGGTGTCCATTCGGCACATCCAAACCGTCAGATGTGATTTTGGATGGCTTAGATTTGGAAAGAAAAAGAGAAGGATGAGAGGAGAGAAAAAGTTTTAATCTGAACAGTCTAAAAATACATCGGACGGCCAAGATTGCCGGGCACCTGGAACATACCGGCTCGGCACTGAACTACCTCCCAATTTGCACAGGTATCACTTCTCGAGAAATCTCACTCTCACTGCGGTTTCATTTCCCCACATTCCACAACCGTGAAGTGCCAGAAACTCACTTCCTCTCACCACTTTTTGAGCTCCAACTGAATTAAAACTCAAATACATTTGAGTTTCTCGTAATTTCAGTGAATTTGATGCAATAAAGGTGCAATTTTCACCAGTCTATCCATGGCCTCTTTGAAATTCTCCGTCTCGTTGGAGTCCAAGAACCCTAATTTCGCAATTGGCTCTTCACAACTGTTGGGTCTGTGTTCAATTTCTGCTTTTACTGGTGGTTATGTTCATATGACTGGTGTATATCTCATCAACCCATTTAGCAACCTCAATAGAATTAGGGTATCTCGGGCTGATACCGCGGTATCAGACAATTCGGGTTCGAATGAAGTTGATAGTTCCTTTGATTGTTCAACTAAAGAAATGGGTATTGAGAGTTTGGTGTTGGAAAAAGGCTTGGGTTTTGGCAGGAAATTTAGGACGGGTAGGAGAAATGTATGCCAACGGGTTCGGGATGAAAAGAAAGTGAGGAAAGATGTGTATTTTAAATCTACTTGTAGAGGGAATGATAGTGACTACAGCAAAGAACAACAAAGTAAACCTATTGTTGTAGATGAGGAAAGTATTTCCCGTGTTGATGCTGATAAAGTTGGGGCTTTGAGTACCGAGCGTTGCAACTCTATCTTGAAAAAATTGGAGTGGAATAATGATGATAGCAAAGCTCTGAAGTTTTTCGAGTGGATGAGAAGAAAGGGAAAGTTGAAGCAGAATGTAGCGGCGTATAACTTGGCTCTCCGGGTGGTGGGGAGGGCAAGGGATTGGGATCTAGCGGAGAAGATGATTCTTGAAATGACTAGTGAATCAGGTTGTGAACTAAACTTTCAGGTTTTCAATACGCTTATTTATGCTTGTTCTAAACAAAGACACGTGGGTTTGGGTGCGAAGTGGTTCCGTATGATGTTGGAAAATGGCGTGCGACCTAATGAGGCTACTTTTGGTATGCTCATGAGTCTTTGTCAAAAGAGTAGGAATGTTGAGGAGGGCGAGTTTACTTTTTCCCAAATGAGGAATTTCGGAGTTAGATGTCAATCAGCATACTCTTCTATGCTGACGATTTATACCCGTTTGGGTTTGTATGATAAAGCGGAAAAAGTGATTAGTTTATTGAGAGAAGATGAAGTTGTCTTGAATATGGAGAATTGGTTGGTCTTGATTAATACATATTGCCAACAAGGCAAGTTGGAGGAGGCTGAGCTTGTATTGGTTTCGATGCAAGAAGCTGGATTTTCCCCTAATATAATTGTCTATAATATGTTGATCACCGGATATGGGAAGGTATCTAAGATGGAAGATGCACACCGCCTTTTCCATAACCTAAAAGCCATTCAAATTGAGCCTGATGAAGCAACATACAGGTCCATGATCGAAGGGTGGGGTAGAGCCAATAATTACAAGGAGGCACAGTGGTACTATAAGGAACTTAAACGGGAAGGATTTCGTCCCAACTCATCCAACATGCACAGAATGATCAATTTGCAAGCCAAAAATGGGGATGAGGAGGGTGCCCTTACAACACTTGAGGACATGATTACAATGGGTTGTCAGTATTCTTCTATGCTTGGTATTCTTTTACAAGCATATGAGAGATTTGGAAGGTTTGATAAAGTGCCTCAAGTTTTAAGAGGTTCCTTTTATGAACATGTATTGTGTGACCAGACGTCGTGCTCTATTCTGGCCGAGGCTTATGTGAAACACTCTTTGGTTGATGATGCAGTGAAAGTTTTACAAAATAAAAAGTGGAAGGATCGGGGTTTCGAGGATAACTTGTACCATTTGTTAATTTGCTCATGTAAGAACTTGGGTCATTTTGAGAATGCTATCAAGATCTATACCCATATGCCAAAATCTGATGAAAAGCCAAATTTGCACATCATTTGCACTATGATAGACATTTACAGTGTTATGAAGCGGTTCACAGAAGCAGAGAACATTTATCTGAATTTGAAATCCTTAGGTATAGCCTTGGACTTGATTACCTTCAGTGTTGTGGTAAGAATGTATATCAAAGCTGGGAATTTAAAAGGTGCGTGTTTGGTTTTAGAGACAATCAACAAACAAAAGAACATTGTCCCTGATATTTATCTTATTTGTGACATGCTCCGCGTTTATCAAAAATGTGGCATGCTAGATAACCTGAGAGTTTTGTATTACAAATTATTGAAGTCTGAAATCACTTGGGATCAGGAAATGTATAAATGTGTGATAAACTGCTGTGCTCGTGCCTTGCCAATTGATGAGCTGTCAAGGCTTTTTGATGAGATGCTTGATCGTGGTTTTGACCCTGATACCATTACTTTCAACATGGTGCTTCATGTTTATGGAAGATCCAAGCTTTTCAAAAAAGCTAGAAAAGTGTTATGGATGGCTAGAAAACGAGGTGTGGTTGATGTTATCTCTTATAATACCCTTATTGCTGTGTATGGGCAAAATAAGTACTTGGGGAACATGGCATCGATTGCCAAGGAGATGCAATTTGATGGGTTTTCAGTTTCTCTTGAAGCCTACAATTCTATGTTGGATGCATATGGGAAAGACGGTGAAATGGAGAAATTCAGGAGTGTTTTGCAGAGATTGAGGGAATCGGGTTGTGCTTCTGATCGCTATACATACAATATCATGATTAACATATATGGAGAGCTAGGGTGGATTGAAGAAGTAGCTGAGGTGCTGATGGAATTGAAAGAATCTGGTATTGAGCCAGATTTGTGCAGCTATAACACGTTGATAAAGGCGTATGGAATAGCTGGAATGGTTGAAGACGCTTTGGGCTTGGTGAAGGAAATGAGAAAAAATGGGATAGAACCTGATGCAAGGACTTATAGCAACATTCTCACTGTGCTGCAAAGGAATAAACAAAATTTTGAGGCTGTTAAGTGGTCCTTGTGGATGAAGCAAGCGGGGTTGTCCCCTAATGTTTGTGGATGAAGCAACTGGAGTTGATTCCATTCTTCTGCTCGTTCTGCCTTACAAGAACTACTGATTGAATTTCTATTCCTTCAACAAATTGAATCTTTTACACCCATGGTAAGTTAGATTTTACCTGACCTGTGAAATATAACACCACATTTTGTCTTTCCATTCTATATAACTAGGGGGACGGGGAAATATATGATCCTAATTTATTTCCAACCTGGAGCCAATCCTATGGATGTCATGAGCGGGTCCGGGCGGAGCTTGCGCCAAGTAGGCAATTATACAAATTGGTGACAGAAGAACCGGTGCCATGTAGCATTTTTTTTTTGATTTTTCATTCCATTTATAACGGCAACTCTTCTGCCTATCGTGGTGTTGTCTCATGAGAAAGATGTGATTATAACCCTAATATCATATGACTTTCGATTTGTAATTCATTGTGAAAATTAGCTTGGGCCACTCAGCTGCATAAATAAGCAATCTAGATCTGTGATTTCCAGTTGGGTTTACTTAGCAACTTATTGCCACGAGAAAACGGTGAAGGATTCTGTGAAAATCTTGAATAGTCATGACACAATTTACTGAATGTTGTGTAAGATTTGGCACCTGGAGGCAGGTGCCGAAAACTGATAAGAATGGGGTTGTTTGCATGGTTTGTCAAATCTTTACTATTGATTTCTCAGTTTCAAGATGGTAGAGGTGGCCAGGGCCTGACTTGACTGCCTAGTGGTTTTGATTTGCCGAGTTCTGCTTCTGAACCTTAGACTGGTCTAAGGTTCTGGTGTTACTGGGACATTTAGTGTTGTGGTGAGGCTTTGTGGTGTAGTCGGTTATTGGTTTCTGGGGGAATACCCCGTGCTCCTGTATGGGTTATGTTCTTCACTGAATTAGCTTGCCAAAAAAAGAGATTGGGCCGACCAATATTTTGCACTGAACTTTTGCACAAAGTTAGAGTCTTGAAATACACGCTTAAATTTATTTCACATGAACTTCCTCTTGAGTTGTAGTTCCTGACTAATTCTCATAAGCTTGAGCTTCACTTGAGTTTTGCCCATTATTTGAACTTCAGTTGGTTTGGTCTTCTTGCAGGTTGAGGGGACATTACATAGTATGGATTGCTAGTCAGATGGTTTATTGGGCTCTTAAGAATACCAGGTTCTGTTGACCCTCAATAAACTTGTCATTTGTCTCAATCCCGATGACCAGATTTCTTGCACTTACTTGACTAAGTGCTAAGCATTGTACAGTGATCTTTAAGTTGCTTATTTAAACCAACTAATAACGTCCCTGTATTTACTTTCTCCACGTGGGTACTCGAAACTGGAGTTGCTTGCTATTTTGTTCACGACGTTCTTTTGTGCTTGGATTTTGTTCACGACGTTCATTTGTGCTTGGATTTTGTTCGTACAAATCATAAGGGCACAGAAGAAACATATATTTCTATGGGTGTTAGTAACCAGTGTCTTCATATTATACGTCTCTGCGATCCATATTATGAAGTGCTGCTGGATAGGAGAAACTTAACAGTGATGAATGGAGAAAATCTCATTAAATGAGAATCCTTAGAAAAACTAATTTGATAGAGGTAGGCATAACTTTTTTTCCCTATGGTGAACAGACCTGAATCTTTGTTGAGTGATATTAACTGTGTGCTGATATTGTTAACTCGAATGCATGAATTGATAGATGACAATAGGGAAGAAAATTTAATGTGAAGGAAGATTGAAACGAGTCAACTAAATAAAAATCCGATACCCATCACCCATACTAAGAACAAATTATGACTGTACCAAGGTAGTGCAAATAGATCTGCACAAGGGGCAGCGACTATCCTTTGGCAGCCACCGGAACAAGCAATCTCTGTGAAAGGTATGCGAACAAGGAGATTTTGCGACTGTCATCCCTCTTAATATCCCATCCAAACATATCGAACACACATCTTCCACTTCACGACCATCAAATTCCTTCTCTTTCACCGCAACCTCAACTTGACTAAGCCCCTTAGGTTCCCCAGCAACTAACGGAATTATCGTAGAAGCTCTTGGTTCTTCCAAACACGACCTCAAAATATCTCGAATCTCAACTTTTTCTTGATCAGACAACTTCCTCTGTTGCATCCGAGACCTTATTTCCTTCTTGTAAGCCCTAGCATCCCCAACTTTTCTTTTCTTTACGGATTCTGAACCTGTTGAAGCATCGTCACGAGAATCTTCTGTTTCTTGTCTCTCTGATGAAAAGCCAGACAGTAAGTGTCTCTTCCTTGTACCGTTTGTCCTTTCGGATACGGCAACACCTAGTATTATAACGAGTATGGGTTTTTTCAGGGAAGGCAGTGGTTGGATGTCGAAGTTGAAGCAACCGAGTAGGTATCCGGATACAGCTTCTCGTAGTTTGGAAGTCGTGTCATCCAAGCAGTATTCTCTGCTTTCAATGGCCTGAGAAACCAACTCTTTGATGGTGTCTCGATTCGATAAGTTTATGAGCTCGAACACTGATAATAACTCTGGTCGTTTCAAAGTACAATTTCGTAAACTTTCGTTGACGTAGAACAGGAACAATCCTTACGATGATTCAACGTTATGAACCTCTTCGTTCCACTTGAATACACGAATGTTAAGGCTTTGCACTTCTTCATTCACACTTACCATCTCTCTCTCTCTCTCTCTCTCTCTCTCTCTCTCGTAATGACAGGCACAGCCAGGTATTGAATCTAGCGTTGTGGGTATGCAGGTATATTTGTCTATATATGGAAAGACTTTCTTTAAGTGAAACCCAGTTGGGTTTGGGTTATGAAACTAGTTGGGCTTGGATTAGGAAACCTTTAAGGATGTATACTAACAAACAAATATCACCCGACGAATGTAAAACCAGTGACAGCTATTGGTCTCTCTTTTCTTGGTGAAAAAATGTTGGCTTCAAGAGGGAGCTCAGCCAACTGGCATCCTTGTTCGTTTGGGATCTCAAAATCCCTAAGCATGGTCTCTAATAAAATTTCTCTGTCTATTTTGCTTTACTCATTATTTTCAAAAATCTCCATCAAAATCCAAACCGAATAAATAGGATTAGTCCGCTTGTTTTACGTTGATATGTAGGCTTCTAGCCTAAAAGTCGAAAATTCTTGTGCGCTCTCGCTCATGAAAGTGTTTTAGAACATATATCCCAAACTACTAAATCAACAAAAGCGAGGATTAAAAGTTGGAGCGCAAAATATTTGGAAGGATTATGTGACTTAGCTTGTTGCTTATGAGAGGGATTAATTTTTACGGAGTATTTGTTTTGGTAACTAGCAAATTTTCAAGGGCAACTCCAACCCATTTGTTGTTTCTCTATTTAGTTTAAATTTTCTAATTTTCCTTCTATTTGAGGTAAGAGAATTTGATGCTTAAAATACAAAGTATGAAAATGTTATGGAGGATATCCTCCATTGCAGTATTCACCTTTTCAAATCCTACTTTATATAGCAAATGAGTACATTGACATTTTGTATTTCATAAACTATAAAATTAGTGTAACACCCAAAATATTCACAATGTATTCAAAATAAAGACAATATTGAGTGGTAAGTGTTAAAGCATTCAATTCAAAATCAATTGACAATGAATGAAGAGGCTATCCACACTCATATATTAGTTGTGGAGGTTTTGTAATTAACCAACACCACATACAAACAAATGATCCATAACATAGGGATCTCAACGAACAACAAAATAAGGTGCACTTAAGGCACAAACAACGGGGCAACCAATCAAGAGCCTTGTCCAAAAGCCTCCAACAGTCTAGCTCTGATACTATGTCCAACTCAAAATCAATTGGCAATGAGTGGAGAGACCGCCCAGACTCATATACAAGTTTTGGAGGTTGTATTTAACCATTAAAGGACAAGCTCTAACAGTAAGTAAAATGATTTTTATCCCTTTGAGTGGGAACGAGTTTAGTGTTAAGTTTTGGTCACAAATAAACATGGCAAGTAAGACTAATATTAGTGGTAAGTAAAATGATTTCTTTTGATGAGAAACACTAAAACCATGTTTTCAGTAAGATTTTTCTCTAATTTTTGGATCTTGTTTTGGTTAGTTTTTTTTTTTTTTAAACGGCAAAATTGTTTTTGGTTAGTTGTTATTAACTGAGTACTCTGTTTTTTGTTTTATCGGAATTAAAGTGAGTTCTCTACCGAATGGTTTATATTGTCCCATGAGAGGCAATTCATGTATGGAAGGTTGATATTGTTTCTATTTCTAAATTAAAGGGATTGACAATTTCCTATCACATCTCTAACTCTGATCACGATCCCCGCCACCATTTGAGCTGATATTCACTGATCCGAGAAGAAAATGGGATGGGGTAGTATGTGCTTTTCCTACCCCGTTTTAACCCGACTTGACCCCTATAATGATAGTTAATACTATTTTCGTATTTACATATCTATATAGATTTCACTTATTTAAACATAACAAGAGAAAAACACCAAGTAATAAATTAGTATTTCATTTCTTTATTTTTATCTTTTTACTGTAACTATTATCCCTCTTTAATATTTACTTTTATAATCCCACCCTCTCGAGAATAAAAACAATAAAAATTATAACAGCGAATGAGATCCTAATTATTTCGATCCCAACATCTTTTGATTTTCTCCGCTCAAACTCCACCCCATTAGAAAACAGGCTGGAAACGGGAATATTATTCATCCAACCCGCCCCGCCCAATTCCCATCTTTATTGATAAAAAAATTAGGTCCCTGTTTATTTTGTTTTGACGTAAAATATTTTTGGAGAAAACATTTTACTCATTTTCCTTTGCTCAGTTAGATAAATGGAGTAACAAGTGGGAAAACATTTTTGACCTTCTCTACATTTCCTCTCTTCTCGCTGTTTCTGCTTCTCACTCTACATCTAGGAGTGGAAGTTATATATATAGAGAGAGAGAGAGAGTGTGTGTGTTTTGGGCGAGCTGCACCGCCCTCGTAATCGCAAGAGCATCTCCAACAGCTTCGGTATTCTTCCGCCTACTGCGTCACCATCGTCTTCGTTGGCTCCGGCGAAGGTAAGCCCAGTTATTGCGGCTCCGACAAAGATCGTCGTCGTCGCTGGGTAAGTTCTTCATCGGTGTGGGTTTCAATTAGCAATTTTGTTTTTCCATTACGGAGATTTTCCCACTGCTTCCAGATCGTTCGTGTGGAAGTGTAGCTAACTTAGTTCGAGCTGGAAAATTATTTGTTTCCATTGTTTGCTGTGGTGTGTTCTAAAATATCATGTTGTTCCCATTTTTATGGCTGTGGTTTGGGTGTTTAGGGTTTTCAGGTTCTCGTGCGAAAGAGTTTCGAGTTCTCATCGTTTTGCCTTGCGATTTGTTATTCTGCAGCTCTTTTTGGGGAAATCGTTAGATATTGAAGTTTTCACTGTTTTCGTTTTGGTGAAAATAGTGTTTATTTTGTTTGGCCAACGGGATATCAAGGGAGTTAAAAATCCCAAGCCGGGGTCGGCAAGCCGAGATGATTGATGTATAGCTCAATCACCATTTTCCAGGGAAGCCGAAGAGCTTGTTTGGTAACGTTTAGGGCTTGTTTGGTAACAGTTATACTTGCAGCTTTCTGCTTATGTCTTCTTCTTTTTTTAAAAAAAAACTTACGATATTTTGAGAATGATAAATTATCTTATTTTCATTCACCGTAAATGTTTATAATGTTTTAAAAAATTATTAAAACAGAGGGAAGGTTTCCCTTGAAAAGCAAAATCCCACGAGGAATCCAAATGTGCATTTAGAGTAACAATTTATCTCACTTGGCAACGTTCGAAACTCGTTGCAGCCAAAGTAAAAAAAAGAAAGAAAAAGATTTCCAGATGGTAACCAGCTTTCCATCCATTCTTTAGTCTTTCCTGAGCTCTCTTCTTTTGAAAAGTGCGCATGGCGCTGAGGCCAGGCCAGGCGAGGGGTATGCGCCTCAGGTATAGGCACTTAAGCGCAGATCACAAAGGCGAGGTCAAGGCGCTGAAGCGTGAGCTTTTTAGCGCAAGGCGATGAGGTGCGCGCCTTGTGGCTTCCTGGTCAATTAAGCCAAAAAACGATCTCAACCCTTCATCTATGATGCATACAGCTTGTCGGTGATTCACTGAATAATTTCCTTGAGTGCAAATCAACCTCTAGGGTTGAGATCGATAGACACTAAGTCACACAACAGCAGCGTTACAGCAGACCCACCTTCTTCTTCTCCTTCTCGAGACTCGATCGACACAACAGAGAACAGACCCAGTTTCGCCTCCTCCTCCTGCATTTCTCAACTGATTTCCTCGTCACCGTTTCAATGGGCAAGACACTGGAAAAGCTTAGAGATGTTGCTAAATCAATTTCTTCCCCAAACATCAACATTCGTGTGAACATCTTCCGAAATGAAGTTGGATCTGCACTTGATAACACAGGTAGCTCTCTCTCTCTCTCTCTCTCTCTCTCTCTCTCTCTCTCTCTCTCTCTATTTATATATATATATATATATATATATATATATATATATATATATATATATACACACACACACCTTTATACATGGTAGTAGCCTCCTTCCTATGTTTTTGTTGGTCCATATCTTTTTTCTCCCCCTCCCCTAATCGACAAGAGTGCATTCTTTATCCTAGCTCAAATAACCATCAATCCTATTCGAGAATTTTTTTAGCTCAACAAAGAAGGTGAAACCTTCCATGATTAATAGGTCCTTGTGCGCCAAGTGGGGGCTGGTTGAAGGCTACATATTAAAACTCTGATTTTGTGAATCGTAGTGTATAGTGTAGGCTGTTTTGTACTCCTTCCGTTCCTAATTGATAGTCCCTTTCCAAATAGAAATTTGATAAAATTCCAAAAGTCTCTCATGTGAATACAAATGGTGCTAAATAGGTAGAATATAGGGGTAATGGTGAAAGTAGGTGTAATGATTACATTTCCCCTAAAAAAGTTAGAATTTCTAAGAGGAACAACGGAGGGAGTATTTTCTTTAGTTTGTCTTTCCCATTTTGTAGTGGTAGGTTGCTAGTCTGATGTATACACCAGGGCCATCGCCTTGGATTGTTCTCTTTTTGGTTTGGGCTTTATAAAAGTGAAGTACTTAAAAAAAACAAAAAAACAAAAACATAGACCCTGTTGCAGATCCCGAAAGCAAAGAGAGTGACACTAGTTGCAGATTGTGAGAATCTTGTCACTTTTGTTCTTCGATTGTTCTTGTTCGATTTGAACTCTCAATGGTACTCAACTCTTTGAAATTCTTCCATATTCGATCTTCTCTGATCGTAAACTTCACATGCCAAGTCATGTTGACACAACTAAAAAGCATCATCCATGTGTCATAGGCAGTGTTTTAAAAAGCGCGTGGCGCAGTGCAAGGATTGCACTTCGAGAATGTGGGCTATAGTGCAGAACCCAAAGGTGCATGAAAGGCGCTTAGGCTCGCGCTTTTTGTTTTGAAGTTAAAAACGATCTCACACCTTGCCAGAGGATGCGATACATTGAATAATTTCTACCTTTAAATCAATCTCAACCCTATTCTTCAGATCGAGCAGCCTCTTCTTCAGACGATTCAGACTAGACTCCAGGACGCTTCTTCTCCCTCTTTGATCGTCGTCTGTCCAGACTCCAGGACTCCAAGTAACGTCGTCGTCTTCTTCCTCCTCCTCCTCCTCCTCTCACCATCTCACTTCTTCTTCTTTTTCCTCCTCCTCTCGCCGTCTCACTCCTTCTTCTTCTTCTTCCTATTCTTTCTATTTCCCACTGACGGACCGACCCACCTGTTTTTTTTTTTTTTTCCAGTCACAATCACACATTGACACTCACCTGCTGTTTTTTGTTTTTGTTTCCAGCTCTGTTTAAAGTCTTTGTTTAGTTTGTTGTATTTATTTGTACATGTTAATTGTAGATGACATCTGAAAATTCTAGGAAAAAGGACCCTGGTTTGAAGTATTGCAAAAAGGTTGATCCACACAATTATTGCCTTTAATCCTTTTGTTATGTCTCTAAGGCTAAACATTATGATCTTAGCTTTTCATGGATGATATGTTATGTTTAGTGTTTGGTACTTTCGTTTAACCATTGACATGTTATGTTTTATGACATTTGAAAGTTTTACAAGTGTTTATTTGTGTTGAAAACTTGTTCTAATAAAATTTGCCTCGTTGTGGAGTTTTTTTTTTTCTCTTCGCGTCAATAAAGCGCGCGCCGAGTCTTGCGCTAAAGCCCCAGGGGACTGTCGCCTCAGTGTGCCTTTCGCCATTTAAAATACTGGTCATAGGGGTAAAGACTGGGTAAGGCCGGGGTCTCTCTATTGCTCAACCTGTTGGGGACGCAATGGTAAAAAGGTGAAGAATTTGTAATGCCATCCCACATTGGACGTCTATATCGGTGATCTCCAGTACATGGTAAACCATGTGGGCTCCTGATAGTTACTTGAGATCAAGTATTTTGGATCCTGTAGTTAGGCTCTGACAAGTTATTGCGCCATTCATCTACATTATAAGCAAATTATCTATTCGGGTGAATCCACATGTCAAGGACAGATTGCTTAACAGAACCATTATTTTACTTCGGTGGTTTAATATTTTTAGCCCTGCCATCTCAGATGTGTAATAGGCTAATAGGTAACATGGATATCCAACCTCAAACTTTGTCATGCTACGTTGCTTAACAAATGCCAAATTTAGCGACCTCGCTTTGATGCTATTTCTTCCTTAGTAGTCAAATACAGGTTACATATGTAGACCACCGCTTCTTCCTAATTCATTTGTTGTGGAAAAGGATTGTTATTGCATTGAAACTAGTTAATGCTCTTTTTCACACCCCCGAAATGATGAATGCACTCCACAATTTGTCTTTAAAGTTTAAATATTACTGACAACACAATGTTGAAAGTATGTAAAAGACAAATTGTGGAGTGCATTCATCAATTAGTTGAGTGTGAAAATGATTTTCCATATTTTTTTCCTGATTTATTTACTTTAAACTGTGATTCACTCACTTTTGCTCTCAGTTTATTATAATGGTTGTTTTGACCCGCAGATATGTCTTCTGAACTTACATCACTATTGGTACGGATGATATTCGAAACTCTGTACGTTTATGATGATGATGAATCAAAGAAATCAGTTGATGATGTTATAGAAAGAGCTTTATCTCAGGTTTCATTTTTGGATACTGTTGCGGAAACCATTGTGCAGTTCATGGAAAAGCAATTAAGGTCCCAGTCTCTTATCTAAAAAGAGTTTTTTAACTTCAAACTTTGCAATCCGCACCAACAAGTCGGCTAGCTCATTGCCTTTCCTAGGGGATATGACATATCTCATAATCCTTCATCGACTTTAGGGGAAGATTTCTATAATCATCCCAATGTTTTGTTGGGAAGGGCAACCCTCCCCGCAAAGCATTCACCACATTGTTACAATCCATTTCTATAAGCACTTTGTTGTATTTGCGCAGAATTGATTCATCAATCGCCAATTCAAACCCCCTGAATTCTGCAAAACTCGAAACTTGGGCAGTGAACATCATAAAACTGCACTCTTCGATACCCTTTAACTTTACCATTGGGGCATGTAAAAACAATTGCACCAACACAAATGACTTCCCCTCCTTCTACTTCCTCGAATCCAGCATCACAATTCGCTTTAATCCACTTATCTCATGGGCGGCGTGGGATGATCCGCGCAATAGGACTCTTTAGTAGGCAAGTAGTTGCCTCTGTATCAACCCGTATGCCGTTCTGACGCATAAAAGAATAAAAACCTTCTACTTCCCCCTTGGAAGTCTTGCATAGACTTCGAAAAACTCTTCCACCGAGACATATTTAAATTATCCAAGCGTCTCCTGAGATTCATATGTGGACAGACTTGGAAGATCCAAAAGATTCTCGAGAAACTCATTTTGAAGCTGCAAAAATCCAATACTAATAATTTAACATTAATTATTAACAATCGAGAAGATTAATACAAGGTAACGAAGATAAAATCCTAAATTCCAAAAGAGTCCCTCATATGTGAATACAAATGGTGTTTAAATAGGTAGAATATATGGGTAATGGTGAAAATTTTATTAATCTTCTCAATTGTTAAATAATTAATGTTTAGTTTTTAGTATTGGATTTTTGCTTCAAAATGAGTTTCTCGAGAATCTTTTGGATGATTTCTACGAAAATCATCTTCCAAGTCTGTTGTCCACATTTGAATCTTAAGAGATGCTTGGTTTATTTAAATATGTCTCGGTGGAGGAGTTTTTAGAAGCCTATGCAAGACTTCTAATGGGGAAATAGAAGATTTTTATTCTTTTATGCGTCAGAATGGCATACGAGTTGATACAGAGGTAACTACTTGCCTACTAAAGAGTCCACTTGCGTAGATCATCTCACGCTGCACACAAGATAAGTGGATTAAAGCGAATTGTGATGCTGGATTCGAGGAAGTAGAGGGAAGGGAAGTCATTTGTGTTGGTGCAGTTATTTTTACATGCCCCAATGGTAAAGTTAAAGGGTATCGAAGAGTGCAGTTTTATGATGTTCACTGCCCAAGTTTCGAGTTTTGCAGAATTCAGGGGGTTTGAATTGGCGATTGATGAATCAATTCTGCGCAAATACAACAAAGTGCTTATAGAAATGGATTGTAACAATGTGGTGAATGCTTTGCGGGGAGGGTAGCCCTTCCCAACAAAACGTTGGGATGATTATAGGAATCTTCGCCTGAAGTCGATGAAGGATTATGAGACATGTCATATTCCTAGGAAAGGAAATGAGCTAGCCGACTTGTTGGTGCGGATTGCGAAGTTTGAAGTTAAAAAACTCCTTTTTGATAAGAGACTGGGACCTTAATTGCGTTTTCATGAACTGCACAATGGTTTCCACAAAAGTACCCAAAAATGAAACTTGAGATAAAGCTCTTTCTATGACATCATCAACTGCTTTCTTTGATTCATCATCATCATAAATGTACATAGTTTCGAATATCATCATCAAAAGCTCCCTGTGGACAAGTTGTGGAAGGATTTTGAGAGACTTGCAGATCATAATGAACAACGGAAGCCGACGTTCAAGGTTAATACCAAACAAAATAAGTTGAATTTAATATACATATATCTACATCTCATTACACAATTCTCAAACTTTTTCTTGTTACTCTAAATTATTAATAAATCCACAATTTGTTTTGTAATAAAGATGAAGCAGGGGAAACTAAGAATTTGACTACTTATGGAGGTAAATTACATTTCTAAAATCTTTGTTATATAATACTGTACAGTTCCTTTTTTGTTGAGAATAGTCCTCTGAAATAGTTGATATTGACGTATCCCAACATTGCCTTGTAAACTTTCACTCCTTTTTTGTTGAGAATAGTCCCCAACATTGCCTTGTAAACTTTCACTCCTTTTTTGTTGAGAATAGTCCTCTGAAATAGTTGATATTGACGTACCCCAACATTGCCTTGTAAACTTTCACATAGTTTGTCAGTGGTCTGTAGCAAGAAGACTGTAAGGTGTTCAATAGTCGTGGATCCACTATTGTCTTCTTCCTAACATCAATGGGCTCATCCTTTAGGGACCTTTCAATTGGCAATCTTTTGAAGGAGGAGGATGGCTAACCTAGGTTATCTCTTACCCATATCTTAGGAATGTGTTTGCACATGTTCTACCCTACATGTTCTACGCTTAATTTTTCCTTCTCTTTTTCACAAGTTAATTTTACTTTTCTGAACTTGAAGTTCATGTTTTTAACTCTGTTAAAGTTCCTTTGATTGCTTTTGAACCACGCTTGAGCAGAGATTTCAGCTCAGGTATTAAATGAACGTGCTCTGGCATCTTTGTGCTTGGCTTTACAACTCTAATCGTTATGTCCTCGACATTTCTAATGAATTTTTGTGTTCGACCTATGTCCAAGGAGTGTCGATAACTGACTTTTCAATCCCAGTGTCAAGCGTGAGTACAATTTTGACTTGTGGTGCCCGTGTTTCTTTGGAGGTTACCTCATTCTTTAGGTAGCATATCTCCGCATTATATTTTGCTCATTGGCATTTTCACTGCTATTTTGTTTCCAAAATTCAAGTCGTATTAATTGTGTTTCTATGGGGGTTAACCTCGTTCCCTAACAAAATTGTGTCCAATATTTAACAAGTATATTAAGTAAAGATCTTTGCCTATGAGTGCTTGCGCATCCTTTGTTGATTTTTTTTTCCATTGAACTGTCTGCAATGAAAGTAGTTCCAACCGTTACATTACGTTACAGTAGGCATCATGATTACAATGGTCATTGGTGACAATAAAGATAACAACTAGTGCCATTGAAATCTGGTATTGCATTTACATATTACTGGGTGAAGCATGGGAATTTATGTGTTGAAGACATGGAAGAGGTTCCTGGAACTATTTTAGGAGGAGAGTTTGAGTTTTATGTTGCAGGTTTGTCAGCTTAATAGCATCAAGTAGTTTTGTTTTTTGCTGCAAAGTTTCTAAAAATGGTTTGTATGTAAGAACTCCTCTCTGCTGGTATGTATCGGTGTTGTGCCCACCTTTATGTGTTGTTCCATGCTGTATCCGTCCTACTTAGAAGGCACGGACTATGTAAGAGAACCCCTGGTAAGCAAAAGACAAGGATTGCTTCATAAACCTTTGGCCTTTTGAATTACGATACTTTTTAGGTTGTCTGGTCGAATATTGATTCTGATTCTGGACTTAGTTAAGATAGCCTTTTTGAAGTTCAAAAAGAAAAAGATAGCCTTCCGGAAATGTATTCAAACAGAACCCCTGGTACCTTTTGGATTATGAATGAGATACTTTTTTAGTTGTCTTGTCGAATATTGATTCTGGACTTAGTTAAGATAGCCTTTCTGAAGTTGAAAAAAAAGGATAGCTTTTCTACAATGCATTCGAACAGTTAGATATACCAATTTCATTGGATTCTTTATCCTTCTAATAACTCGACCTATGCAAAGTTCTTGTGGTTTCATTGTCTAAAATGTCTTGCTAAACATTTTACACGCACTCCTCTTAAATGTGTTGCATCTTTAGATTGCTTACTCTGGTTTGCTAAGGTTATGTCAATTGGGTCATCAGTTTCTTAGAAAGAAATGTTTACTACTTGTTCTTCATTAGTTTGGGTACTTGAGTGATTTTGTGTGTGTGTGTTTGTGTGTGACTTTTCACACTTCTTTCTTTCGGTGACTTACACCTACCCCTAGGTTTTTGAAATTCCACTATGCCTTGCCGTCCTAGGGTTGTCATGAAACTGCACTTGGTGGGAGGTGACTTTTTATATTTTTACTCCTTTAACATATTTATATTTTGCTGTCACTTGTTTCCACCTTATGTCATTCCTGTGGCTAACTAATCTGAAAATGATTGTGGTGACCTTCCCAACCCCCTCAATGGTTGACCACATCTTTACGTACGTCATTTTTTGAACACTGACCATATCTCTGCTGATTGATTGCAGAGCAAGTATTTCGATTACAATGAACTGTTGGTTCTCTATTGCTTGATGCAAGAGTGTATTAGTTTCATAGATGAAATGTTGTCTGCTAAATCCATACATGGGTGTGACCAGAGGCCTATTTATTATCAGCATCAATGGCGTTGATAATTACGTGAGTGCACTTCTTAATAGAAAATCTTGGCCGAATCTTTAGCAACTGTAGTCCCACGAGGGCACAAGACTAGGGCGAATCACGTGGTTATGACGTTAGTATATGTGTGTGTTAAGTGTCAACTGATCTTCTAAATCTTGTTGTGCAACATCAAGTACAAACCCACTCCGTGTGCTGTTCTGGATATCTTTGTGGCTCATTTCTAGCTTGTTCGACGCTTGGCCTGCTGAATTTCATACCTAGTCATAGTAGTAGTAGTTCAACATATTTATTCCCATAGCTGATTCGGGTTTGACACCTGAAGGTACGTTACCATACTAGTACCATAATTATGTATGTGCAATATATACGCTGCCCATAGAACATTTTTTATTGAAATTAGTTGTCCTTGGTGTTTGATGCACTTTTGTGTTGCTCGGGGAAAGTTTTTCCAGGTACATAATGAAAGCTTCTTGATGTCAGAATATTATCATAGTGAAAATGTACTGCTTTATGAAATGAAAAAATCTTACGAATCACAGTTTCTTCTTTGCAAGCCGATATCTCTAAATGTGGTTGCAATTATGGTTTCAAAAGTGGTGGTCCAACGTATTATTTGGCATGCTGTATACTTGGCGATTATTTAATTTGGTGTCAATTTTAGTTTCTGGTTTGTTATTGCAAAATTGGTTGATAGTTGTGACTAGTCCTCTGTTGGAGCAACGTTTGAATCAATATGCATCTACTGCCTATTATAAGAGAGGCAGTTGGGCGGTTTCTGCTGCAGCAGGTCTTAAAAGACCTAAGTTCCGTCCTCTTCCTAAGCAACAGCCTAGCCTCTTCTGTCCGCATTTGCTTTCCTCCACTGCCTCAACACCAAAATGTACCGCCACATATTGTCAGCCACCCATTTGGTAACCGGCAATGTTGACAATTCGTTGGAAAAAGAAAGAAAGCCATCTCGGCCGCCTATATATATTGTCCACCTTCACCTTCTACAGTAAAACGATTAATTAAAACTAAGTTTCCTATAATCACTCCTCTGGCTGACGCTTATACGAATTTCTAGAGTTTCTCTGAACTTGAGAGGTATCACTCATTTAGCTATTAAAACCAAATTTCTTCTTCTTTCTATATAGCAACTTTTCCTCAATTTTCCCATTCCTCAATTTTGTTCACTGATGACCCTGAACATGTTTCTTTGTTTTTGTTTTTTTGATAACATGTTCCTTTGTTAGCACTACGAAAGTTTGTGTAATGTATTAGTTTACCGAGACCCAAGCTTTTTTTCTCGAGATGGAAGTGTGATAGCTGTTTGGTTTGTGATAGCTTTTGTATCTTTCCCCCCAATTTTGTACTTCCATATGACAGAACCCTGTTTGCGAAAATTGATCGATGATTAATTGTTTGGCTCATTTGCTACTTTTACCTTCATGAAAGACACAAAACAAAAAGGAAAAGACACCCATCTGCAGGTCTCATAAACGCCTATTAAAGCTTGCTACTTTGTTTTCATTGTTTTGGTACGTTTGCATTGGAAACTATTAAAAAACTAAGCTGGACAAAAAGAAGGAAACCCACCACGCGAAATATGTCACATACTACGTCTTGTATTTGACGTACAATGCTACCTCTTGCTTTGTTTTAGGGTACCCTATGGTTTTAGGGTATTTTCGGGTTTTAGGATTTAGGATACCCTGGGGTTTATGGTACCCTAGGTTTAGGTTTAGGCGCTTACTTAGAGCCCCTAGGGTTTAGTTTTAGGCACTTTCATAAGGGTTTTAGGGTGCATTTTTCTATTATAGGATTTTAGTTGTTTAGGCACTTTCATAGGTTACCTTAGGGGTTTAGACATTTTTTTAGGGTACCCTAGGGTTTGGGCACTTTCGTAGGATGCCCTAGGGGTTAGACACTTTCAGAGTTTAGGGTTTTAGTGTTTCATTAATTAGATGAGACTTGCTGGGAATTATTTCTATTTTCTGGACCTAGAGGTAAAAAGCCCTAGTTGGAATTTGAGATTGTGCCGAAATAGCACCAAACGGGTGCAACATCATGGCTATTTCTTGACTTTTTAACGCCATAGCAAACTAAAAACACTTTGGCCATTTTGACACAAATGAATGAACTTGCTCTAATCAGCCAAAAAAAATAAGGCTTTAACATTATATAATTTGTTCGGAATTTATGGTCCGAACAGAAGTCGGTTGAACAGAACTTCATCACCCAAGTTCAAAAAAATAATGATATTCAAGTTTGTTTTCATGTAAATACAACATGGACTGGCGTTTTTGACCAAAATAAGATTAATTGAATTCCTTGGCAGATGAATGGGTTTTTTCAACCTTGAGTTGAATTTTATCAAAATGGAGTGATGATGGATATGACTTTCACAATCCTTGAGACCTTCGGGAGGAGTGGCTGGAGATGAAGACAATCACAAGAATTTTTCTGATATGGTTGAGAAAAGTGAATTAGACACTGAAAAATGAACAAAAATTGCAAGAAATGATAGCAGTAGTGATCGGAATAGAAGGTGGTGAATGGGGGCAAGTGGTGGAGATTTGTAAGTGCAGATAATGAGTAAAGCAGGAGGAAATATTCAAATTTATGGAGAATTTTCTTAATTTGGTGCAAGTACTGAAAAAGATGGAGCTAATAGAATTCCCTGATTAACTGTGTTGTGAATCCCATTGTGTGAAAACAAAGGGCAAAAATATCCTTTGATTTAGTGCCACCTGCGTATTACTCCAACAAATGGCCAGCAGATTAATATTCATTTACAATACGCACAGAGAAGCACCTTGCGTGAGCATGATTCGTGCATTTTTCACTAGGGACCCTATCTAATAAGTTCTAGGAAATATTCACCTCTCCCACTCCAAATATCTACAGACAGGTTTGTGTTTAGACCAAAAACCGGTGGTGGGGGACGGGATTTATACAGCTGTAAGTTGAAACCCAGCACTGCCTAACCAGCAGTAGAAGCAGCAGCAGCAATCAAAACACAAACCATTTCATTCTAGGGCAATTAACTAAACTCCACACCTTACCAGTTGCCTCCATATTTCCAGCTAATGTATTCTAAAAGACACGGTGACTAGAAAACTGCAATCAAAGACGACCCCGGAAACACAACCATTTATGATCGTCATTCTACAGTACAAACGAGTCCCACAGAATGCGCATGAATAACACACAAATGTTTTAACATGCACGAACACGAGTCTACGTATTACTCAATAATACAATCAGCTCCAATACATATCATGGCATGGCTCGACTTTCATAGTATACGGACGAAGATAGAGAACAGGGCTGTAAAGTGTGGACAACGATCATAAACCCAAGAACTACAACCATATTGTTTGTCCAAACCACTGTGATACCTTAGAAACGATCAGCTTCTACCACTGATAATTCAACATCGACCAAATTGAGACCCATATCTAGGCTGATAAGATGATGGTCCTGCATTGTTCCCCGGTAGAGGTGGCCTTGGTCTCGCAAAGACTGCGGATATAGCCCATCCATCCAAGAACTACAATACAGACAAGGCCAAAATATCATCAGTACCAAGCCCAATGAAAAAACCAAGTAAAAACATCAATTTCATTAAATGGTGTTCATGCAAACAAGTGACAGAGGAATCGACCACAACAAAGTAAACTATATGGCATTGCGCTAGTGATCTAGAAAATGAGAGAGATTTCGTAGTGAGAACAATTTTCACACTCTAGTTGGTCATTCGTACTCGTGACAGGAGGATAAAAAGACGTCTACAACGTAGCGTGAACATCATTAACTTCTAAATTATATCATTATATGCACTGCCCAACAATAGAAAATTACAAAGTTAGGCACTGTTGATTACCTCAATGTCTGCAAGGTGGGTTCACTGTTGATTACCTCTTACGTTTTACTATAGAAGTTAGGCAAACATTTTCATCTAACACCCCAGAATTCCTCCTACTAGGTTTATAAATTGCAATTTTTAGGAAGGCAGGGTACTCTTTGTTCCCAATGCAAAAAATAGAAACATTTTCTTAACACATAATTCCGGCTCACTATTTCACGCCCATATAGATTTGATGCCGCCCATGTTCTTAAAAAGGTGTTCAAGTGCGCAGTGAACAACTGCTCTCAGTTTCGAAATCATGAAGCATATGACATTTATTGGTACGCATGAACTATTTGTGCTAATCCAATCTCACCTTGCCATCCATTCCCTTTATACCTTCTGCAGCATGTTCAATTGTAGCATACCTCACGAAACCAAATCCCTTGGAATATCCAGAGACACGATCAGGCACTACTCTAGCTGCATAAGTGTAGATAAACTGATGTTCAATCAGTTTATTCCAACAGGAGTTTCAATGAAAGACTTGAAAATGATTTTGAAAGAGAGAAACAAACCATCGACAACTTCGCCAAAAAATGCAAAGGCTTCTCTAAGTCGTTCGGAAGTAGTACGTCTGCTAAGCCCTGAAAGTACAAAGGGAAAGGTTTCTGGTGAAAATAGGACCGACTTAATACTGGCTTGATCCAATCTGATTTCCCTAATAATCATTATGCCCGAGGATCTCAGCGCACTCCTACCAAAGTTTTGCACGCATCAAATTAAAGAGTCTGAAAATAAATATCATCACCCTTCCAACCCAAGTAGACCACCACAACCAGCACTCTGTGTTACCATCCCTCTTAGTCTGTACAACCATCCCACTAACAGCTACGCTGCCTATCCAGAACATAGCCCAAAGTGTGATCTTCCAATGTCGTTATTCATCACAAATATCTAAAATGATACGGGGTTAAATAAAATGCAACAATTCACTTGGATTACTGTATTTACAAGTGGTTGTAGCAATATCAACCAAGTAAGCCATTTATGATAGAGAGAAGACAATCCATTGAGGATACAAAACCAGTGGCGATTCCAGAAATCCAAGTCAGAGGTGTCATTGAAAACTTAAATGATAGGAGTCTTTTATAAGACAATGCATTTACCAAATAATATGAATAAATTAAACTTCTGAAACAATAAATAAAGGAGAACTTTGTTGTGTTGATATCACTGTTTAAACTTGAATTAACAAAGAAAAAGATGAGAAAACTCGTCGTTCTTTTACAAGTTCTGAGAAAAACTTTTTACCCTCTGCACGGTTTCCAATAAGTTTCTCTATCTCTCTCTCTACTCATTACATCAAAAAAAAAATTTCTTCAAAACCCAAAACCAAACAACGTGTTTGTCTTTTAAATCTGGATGCCCAAATACTTGAATTAGGTCAGAGGACATGAATTAAAACACTTTATTGATTACATACAATAGTAACAAAGTAGAAATGAAAACAGCTAATACATTCAATCCAACGACATGTCTAATGTATCTTTAATTGTTATGCATGCATGCATGCATGCATATCGTCACATACATTGTTACTGGCATGTGGACAGTCTAGCGTAGGTCAATTTAATAGCCAACTTGGAAAAGGTGCTTTTAAGTAAAATTTCTCACTACTATCACTTTTTCTATTAAGTAAAAAAGATCCTCCACAATTTACATGCTTTGTAATGCATGTAGTGTTTTTAAACAGAAGATAAAGGGGCATATTTAGAAGCTCCTGGTGAACTTAGAAAATCTCTGCCATACACTTCACTTCCATACAATTAAAAAACTACCAAATTGGGTTCAAGCCTTTTCCCAATGGTGTCAAAGAGGGTTAAATTGTCTTTACATTCTTCCAAAAAAGCAAAAACTACATGGGGTACTCTGAATAGTACAAATTCAGTGGGTTCACCTGACACCACTATTTTCATAGCAGCGTCGCCCCTGTACACAACACATCAAACATATGACAGTACAATTCTTGAATGAGGTGTTGGTCCAATAGCTACTTCACTAAAAAGTTAAAAATACCATGGTAGTGCCAATGATGCATGTAGAGTTCAATCACACACTAAAAATTTCAAAAAAGCACTCATGTTATACCCCAAATGTGTAAGAAAATCACAAATTTATGTCGCATCCCAGAAATTACTGGACGTCACATCCCTATACTGGAAATCCTGAATCCATCCCAAGAAAATATTTTATACAAGCGGTAAGGCATAACTTTTTGCAAACAAAACGAACACCCATCAAGGGACAATACATATTCAAAGACCAAAGAGAACAAAACAAAAAATATATATATTCTTTTTTTTGCATGTGACAATAGTAGTAACTGGATCAATTGGACACCAAGTAAGTGAGCTCAAATCAAATCAACAACTATAAAAAGAAGCCCACGGACAGACCTTAGTCGCATGACACCTCACCCATGCCCGCGTTTCTTTGACAGAAACTTGTTTCCACATTTCAGCAGAGGAAACTCACGACGAAAACTCATTCCTAACCTATACGGGAACTCACACCCAAAAACGGTTGAGAGACTTTTGATACAAGCTGCGATTGGTGGAACACCTTCTTGGAAGGAGGGGGGAAACTTAATACAATAGATTTATAGGGAAGTGTAAAAGTCAATTGCTTCCATTGTATTAATAAACTACATAACAGATTAACATGTATTGAATTGCTCATTTTTATCTTATGTGTTGAATTTATATTTCTCTTGTACATAAGAGGTGTAGATTTATGGGAAGTGTAAAAGTCAATTGCTACCATTTTACAATACATAACAATTGCTCATTTCAGCAACATTTATAATGTTATAATTTCAATTTTAATAACAATAACTGTATAATTTCAATTTCAATTTTACCCGCTCCCAATGTTGCTCCCACACTTTTATGAGCATCCGCTTCCCCTGCCCCGCCCCTCTCTTGTCTCCACTCCCGCTTTGTGCAACTATGATTAGGGTGGCAAACATACAAAAAAAAATCTTAGCATATGAAAAACAATATCAATATTCAATACCATGATTACCAATTACAAAAATACCACCAAAAATTAGCATATATGTTTCAATCAACCTACCCGATTATCAAAATATAATCACGTACAAATACAAAAATGCTTTCTCAATATTGGGCATCCACATATACTTCATCATAGGAAAAATACATAACCTAATGCTCCATCTCCAGGTAAAAGTCATTAAAATTGTGACCACACACTTTCATGATGTAAAATGCCTTTGTAGTGGAACTTACATAGACAAGTATTAGATTTTAAAAGAAAACATTGGGCAGGTCAACATAAATAGTTTTGAATTTTTTACAAAAATCTACTACACAATAATGAAAATTTGAAATATGGCTAGAGCGATTGCCCGGGCTCATCCGCCCCTCGGTTCATCCTTGATTAGAAGCCTATAGAGGCTATTGCCCAGGCTCATCGGCCCCCTCAGTCTGACCTTGATTAGAAGCCGAAGCGGTTCTTAAAAAAAGGAGCCCAATGATACTACCTCCGTCCCAAAATGTTTGTCTGATCAGCAAAACAAGAACTTAAAAATAATACATTTTTTCCAGGAAAAGTTCAAACTTTTTTTTTGTAGAATTAAAGAACTCATTGATATCTGTTGGAAATTTTTTTGAATTTTTATTTGGAGGAATTGTTAATATTTTTAAGCCCTTCATGTGGACCGGACAAATATTTTGGAACGGATGAAGTATCCCATAAAATACATCGGCTCAGTTGAACAGAGCTTTACCATTTCCGAAAAGAAAACTACCAGAAACTACGAAACGAACAAACCCTAGGACATACGGATTAAAGGATAGCGATCCCGTAAAATGCAAAACCAAACGGAATCAATTAATAAGAAAAATATAACATCGTACTCAGTAACTAAAAGAAACAAAGGAAAATTACTAAAAAGGGTGACTTGGGAATAGAAACGTGCCGGAGACGAAGAGATTTTCGGAGGGCTCAGGCGGAAGAGGCCTAGCCCCCACGGTTGAGAATAGTCCTCTCAGCCCACATGGTTTAGCCGTAGCCACCACACTCGCCGCTGCTGTTCTCATCGCCGTGGCCTTGGGGTTTAAGATAGCAGGGTTTCAGTGAGACCTATAACGAACGAAAGAGAGGAGACACAGAGGAGGGGGTGCGGGGGAGGGGGTTAAAGCTCCGTTCCGGAATAAAAATAACCTCTTATTTTTTAATAAGACAATTGTAAGCTCAAAAATTATGAATTTATTGAAATTTAAAATTATGCAATATGAATCTTATTTAAAATATCTCGATGAGATCTCTTATACAATGCAAAAAAATTAAAAAATTATTTTTTATTTATTTTATTTTTAAATTTAAAAATGTGAAATAAGCTGATTATTTTTTAAGATCTAAGGCCTTTCCCTTGAAAAATATACTTATGTTTAATTTTTAAATTTAAAAATAATAAATTTATTAAAATAAAAAAATATGTAATATAAATAGAATATGATGTGACCTATTAAATCCTATAGAAAAATGTTTAAAAATTTCTTCGTAAGCTTATTATTTATAAGTTTGAAAATAGGTCTTTATTTTTTAAATTCTTATTTGGAAATTTGGAATGGGGCCTAATATCTCTAGTTATCGCAAACACACCCGTTAGAAAGGATTTTGTCAATAGATTTAAATTTGAATTTCTGTTTTTAGAATTAACTCTTAGGCCATCTACGGTGATATAATCAAAATTCAATTTTTTTAAAGTTAACAATGTTGGTGTAAAAAGATAGCTCATAATGGTATAATCAAACTTAGTAACATCTTTAGAAATAATCAAATTTTGGAAAACCAAAACTAATAACTTTTTTCAAAAATCAAAATTTGTGGATCCCACATCACATAAATTAATTGGTTCTAAAATTTGTATACATGCGTTTCAACTGGTATTTTCTTCTTCACTTATTCGTCTACTCTATATTTTATTCACTTCATCCACAAACTGTTCATCGTCACCGGATTAAGGTATTTCACTTTTTATTTATTGTTTCTATTTTATTCCTTTTTCCCCCAAATTAAGGAAGGGAATCGATAAATTTTTGCCCAAAAAAACGTAATGGAGAGAAGTGAACTGCTGGAAACAGAGGGGGAGAGAGATAATGAAATTGTGGTGGATCCATTATTTTGATTATAGACTTGAAGTGACCATTGTGGACCTCAATATTATTAAGCTCAACAATCTCTTAAATGAATAATCAAAAGCTGATGTGTCAACTTTTGATTATTCATTTTTTATTATACCATTGTAGATAGCCTAGTAAATTGTTTGTGGTGCTATTATTTTTGTTTTTTACTTTTTGTATGGCAAAGGAGAATGAATTTGCTCTCCCACTTTTTTCTTCACCCTTTGCAATACATTTTGTGATACGGTTGAGATTATTATTATTTGGAACCCATACCCTCTCAATCAATCAAAAAACGGGTAATATTCACCATAAGTGTTAACTAAAATACATTTCCCCATATGTGTTACTAGCTTTCAAAGTTACTTTCAGCCAAGAAAAATAAAGAAGTTTCTCATAAGTATCTTTTTCAGACAAATAAATCACTGAACTTTAGTTTTTCTGTAAAAAAAATTTGTCAAATGAACACTCACAGGAAAATAGATTTCTTTTTCCTTTACTTCATTTTACTTGACTTTTTCTGAGAATAATTTTCCTGAACAACATTCCTGATAATTGAACGGAGCCTTACAAAACTACGACAACTCACATACATGTAGACTCCACACACATTATTGTGAATGAAGCCCACTTGTATAAGTAGCATTGAAAAAAGACCGGCCTCTAAAAATCCCATCTATCTATCTTCGCACATTTTATTGAAAAAAACCGGGCCTTGAAGTCATGTACTACTAGTCTACTACATTGGGCACATAAAAATTACTAGTAATTGCAATCTCGGTCCAGGTCGGTCCCGGCCAGTAAATAGGTGAACCCTATCCTATTCATTACCAGAATATTGCTGCTGGGCAAAGCTCTCTGCTCTGGAAAAGTTCCCCCTTGGTATCCGACTCGACGCTTGGTAACTATGGCGGTATTTTTCTTCCTCTCATCGTCTAATCTACGTATGCATTAGTGTACGATTTTATGTGTGGCGATTCAAATTCATAGAAAACAACCAAACAGCCTAGGGTTCATTCTTTCGTTATTCCCCCTCATCATTTTTGTTCTGGGCATCAAATCATTTGCTCTCAGAAATGCAGGTTTTCTATTTTAGTCTTTTAACATCTATTAATTTTCTGGAGAAGAATCTCATGATAACCATAATTTTAGCTGGGCAAAAGAATAAATTTCACTGAGATCCATATATCATTTGTTTCCTCCGAAAAAGGTATTTTCTTTATTTATTTTTCTTTTCCATCGCATACAAACAGAAGGCGATGAAATAAAGACTGGCCGGATGCGCAACTAATTTCTCCATGTTTTACAAGTAGAGTTCCAGCAGCAATGGTTTGTGCTTTGTGTTTAATCTCTGAGGTCTTGGGTTCAAAGACTAGGAGGTCCATCTCGTCTATATTTTTACTTATCAAAAAAAAAAGAAAGGACTGACGAGTAAAAAAAAAGTTTTTTTTTTTAATATCTTTTATTGTGTCATTTGTTTTGAGAGCCCCTTTGGATTGAAGGATTTGGTGAGAGAAGATAGAAGGGGTTTGGATTTCTCACAAAATCTCTCCACTTTTGGTGAGATAGGGTGGGAAAGGAAGAGGAGGGATAGATTTCAGTTTTATTATTTCTTTTGTTTATTACTCCATACTTTTTTGAGACTGGTACTACTGGTGTATTGCTAATCATTCCAGGAATGGACTCCTGGTATGAATGATGATGATGATGATGATAGGGAGGTTGAAAAGTGGGAGGCTGATATGGTTGTTGCCATTGCCAAGGATGATGAGGAATCACTGATCTCATTGGATGGAAGTCCACCTGCAAGCACAGTCAAGAGTTGGTATCTACTACCTGAACTTTGGCATTTTATCTGCGTAGATGATGCCGTGAACTGTGCCACTGCTGTGTTGGAAGGGAAGTTAAGCCAACGAGCTCATGTTGATATGCCGGGTCTTTGGGGAGCCTTTCCGTTGCATTATGCTGCCTTTGAGATGGCTCCTCGAGTAATTCAGTTATTTCTTAGCTATGGAGCTCGAACTGATATCAGACTCTATGATGAACGTGATTTGGAGGACTATGGGATGTTCCCACTCATTCGTGAAAGTACACGAGATATGGAGGAGCAAGAGGGGATGGTCCCTCTCAATATTGCACTTGATAGAGCAAGGTGAAAAAGTAGGAGAAGAAATACATGCACAAAGTCCTCATTTTGGCACTGTTTTTCATTCTTTCTGATCTCTCCTTTGCATTACGTTGTTTTGATCGGGCAGTTGGACTTTCTATCGGCACTACATGTACTCCCACCGGAAACCTACTTTTCAGATGATAGTGTCTCTTTGCCTTCCGCTAATGGTTTGTTTCGTTTTCCCATGAATTTTCTTACTGCATATTAGTTTTCTAACCTCACACTACTTATTTTTGCATTTGAAGTGGTTAAAATGCTGCTTGTTTCCTCTTTATTTCCAATTGCTTGTCGCAGAAACGGGCTTTGGCTGCTTGTAAGTTGCTTGCATGGTCCTCCGAGCATGTTGAAAAGGAAGCTTACTATTATTGCATGGAAGGGAAGCTTGTTGAGTTGGCTGTCTTGCTAATTGTGGCTCAAAAAAAGGTTTTTGTTCCCATCACTTTTGACAGAAATGATGGTGATGGCATATACAGAATGACGATCCTCCAATGCGTTAAAAATCAAATCCTGTCACTGGTGGACGAGGAGATGAAATTAACAGCGGAATTTCAACATGGGAAGGTAATTCAGATTCAAGATAAGATAAAGGTTTTGAGGTCGACTGCACTGTTGCTTGAGGTTTTTGAGAGCGCTGGCGATACTATAGAGGAATATCTGGAGTCGCAGCAGCCTGTTGATGTATGTATTTAATACGTGTTCCCTGCTTTGTCTCAGTTTCTGCAGTCACATGAGTTATATGGTTGCATTGGTCAAACGTGTGTGCTCTGCTAAAAGTATAAAAAGGAGAGACCACATACTGTTTTAAAAAATCATAACATATCAAAAGATGACATGACATGACATGACACGAGATCTTTGTCGGATGTGGCGAAGTTCTGCGATTGGGTTCATATTCCAGTTAATACTTACCCAGAAACTGTTGAATTGGCCATAGGACCAAGCCAATCGTTTAACTGACTTACGTATTCAGTCACATTTTTTATATGTACGTATATATGCATACATTTGTATATTAATGTATATACTGGACTAAGGTCTATCAGTCATAATGGCAAGTGACAATAATTAAAAGTAATAGCATATGAGAGCCATTAACTTTTATGCGACTGATTAGTTATTGAATGGGCATATCAAGAACGTTACGAACGTATAAATACTTTTTTAAATTATGCACGTGTTGTATCTCCATACCCGTGTCCGCTGTCCATTTTTTTGCGAAGTCCACCTTTCCTCCAATTGGGGAAGTTAATGTGTCCGGTTGGCGGTTGCTAGAGTCCTAGACACAGGTCAAGCCATGCACCTGTACCCCAGTCCGCTGGTGTAGATACTGAACATAATTGGCAGAATCTTATGATATTCACGAAGAATATAAATCGATGTGAATCAGCTGCTAATTTATTGCTAACTTAGCTGGAAAGGTGAGACCAAGTTGCAATTAAAGCAAATTAGAATTCCACTGTCTACCAGTCCAACTGTTCTAAAAAGTCTCAATGAGCACTCTTGCAATCCGAAGAGACAAAGCACCCACTGTTCTAAAAAGACTCATGGAGCACTCTTGCAATCTGAAGAGACAAAGCATTGGCTCAGATTGATGGGAGGTCTTTCTTCTCAGTTGCATCTTCCATGGCAAGGCTCTTATGAGACAATTAACAAGAAAATGATTGCCCATTTTAAGAAAAGATTAGAGGATAACAATGAGACAGATCCTCTTTCGAAAAGATTACAGTGATTACCCCAATTGTTTCACTAGGATTTGCTTGATAGCTTAGAACTATAAACCAATGCAATCTCGATTTAAAATGATCAAACAAATCAACTGGCTACTCATGGTTATAAAATATTACTCACTTATGTAAGGATACCTGAAGCAAGAAAGACACCCTGGAAAGTAAGTAAATGAAAAGGCCTCTTCTTTGTACGTTCAAATTGAAAACAATGAAAGGGGTGGAAACTCCACTACTTATTTCTATGTAAATACCATGTACTTAACAAAGTACAATGAGAAAGAGACACTTAGTGTAGTCAATTGAAGGATCCGCTTCACCTGTATCTCTATCAAAAACCTCCTGCCGGTAGTGCCTTTGCAGCGCTATGATTCACTTAGTGAATCTCTCAGATCAATCAAATTCCAAATCTCTTCTTCTTTTTTGTCTTTTTCTTTTTGAAATTGATACAATACACTCTTTAGAGTGCCTGGTGTGTGAAAGTATCCCATTGTTCATTTGGTGATTGGAGGATTTGACGGGATACATGTGTATGCAACGTCTTCTTATCCCCTATTTCGTTTTCTTTTACTTCTTTTTCAGGTAAAATATGTCAAAATACTTCAAGCCAACACAACATGTACCAGTGAATAATATATTTCTATTTTTGTGAAATAGACTTCGATATTGTATGCATCAGATGAGTTGGACTCTGCGGTTGCACCTTATATTTTTTCATTTTCTCATGAGCAAATATAGTTTTGATTTGCACTAAGAGGCTCTCGCCCACACAGTTTTTTCTACTCTGCTCTGTTTAAGATTTGTAGGTTCCTTTTGTGAATGTGAAATGAGCAGTTAAGATTATTGAAAAATCGTATGGTTCACGACATTTGGACTTGCATCTTTTGTGGTGAAGGCAAATGTCTTCCCAAAATAAGATGATATAGTCACGTCCATGCACTGAAATCATCATCCAATGTGCCAATCATTGTCTTTCCTGTGATATTTTTGAATTGTTTAACGTATTTGTTTTTTTGTTTCGTTGAACCCTATCATTCTCAGTTTAATTCGCCTAAGGATTCACAAAAATAAGGAATTTGATTTGCAATAGGATTCTCGATTTGATAACTAAGATCCTGAAACCGAAGGTTGTATTTAGAACTTGGAACGTAAAGGGATTGATTTGATGGTAGTAAAATGAAAGTGAAGAGAAAGGAAATAAAATTGAAGGTGAAGCTGTTTGTTTAACTTTTCGTTTTACAAACTCCTCCACAAATGCCAAACATGGCTTAATAGAAAAGAGATGGAGGTCGCAACTTTCTCTTGCCAATAACATCTACATGTGGAGATCTCTATTAAGATTCAGCCGATGTTTTTATGGGGGTAAATTGCTTGCGAAGTTCCATCTTTAGTTTCTATCAGGGGAGATCTTATCTTCCTAATGGAGGTGAAAGCTCATGTTTGTGAGCGTGTTTGGACGTAATACTAACATACTCATGAGTGTATGCTTACACACACACATCTTTATGATTCATGCACGAATGCAGATCTCACACGTTGTGTAATCAATTAATATTTTGTTTTCGATTATAGGTGCCGAGAGAACAAGTGGAGAAAGATGTAGCTTTGAGGCTTGCGGAAAAAGGATTTATATTGAAGGGCGGAGACTTTGAGTTTAGCAATAGAGACTGGTTTGGAATTGCAGTTTTTCAGCGTCTTATTTTTTGGATTGTTGCGCTTCTTTCATTCTGTTGTGGTTTCTTAATTAGTTCATTATCATGTCATTTAATGGCCAAATCAGGCTTATTTTTTTGATACTTTTGGTTGGCAGTGTGAATTTGAGCAAATCCATTGGGACCCCTGCTGAGTACTTAAACCATCCATCTGGTGATTTCTTGTGTGCTAATTGAACATATGTTCCTTCTCCTTTGTTACCTGATTGTGAAGAGCTGAAAAAAGTGTCGAATTTTCTGATTTATTTTCTTGCAACAGATAAATTATCTCGATTTTCTGGTCCTCGCTGGCTGCAACAAATGCATGCGCATTTTCCCCCAAGGGTAAGAAAATTTACATGTCTTGCATTATTTGCTCCTGTCTATTGGTTCAAGTGTTGCTACTTGCTAGGAATCTTGTTTCTTGGATACTTTGCCCATTTTTTGTTTTGGCGGACCAAGATGCTTTGTGTTATTATCAATTGCCTTTCTGAATGTTTCTTTCATAAGACTTGTTAAGCATATTTTCAAGAAGGACGAAAGCAGGAGAGAGGGAGTGAGTATGTGAGAGGTGAATTTACCTAATGCCTTCCTGTCGTCGTCACACTGTAGTGGCACCTCCATGAAATTGTAACAGGGTGTTCAAAAATTACTACTTGCACTATTAATCAACAATATATACACGAAAGTGAAATAGTAGTAAGAATGGTGCAATAAAGAAATTAAAATTCATAAGATTTCATAAATTTTCTTGATGATTTTTCATATCTTGAGCTGAACAGAATTAAACCGGCAAATTAATCCAATAATATTCAGTGAAGTTGTCACAATTAATTCACAAATAAGTTACTTATCAAAAAAATTTAATTCACAAATAAGTTGGCACCGATCTTTTTGAAAATATGTTTTTATTCTCTTTATCATTAGGTTGACGTGAAAAGATTTTTTGTTATAGTTCTGGATCCAAATAAAAAATCTTTGAGTCTACAGAGCTTCGCTTAAGAAAGTGGATGTTGCTATCAATGAAAATTTCTGTAGAAGATGAATCTTGCAACAAACATGGATTTCATTTAAAATTTTTTTCTATAATTCTGTAAGGTAAACAAACAGAAGAATTAAAAGTAGTTACTGTTATATATGAATACCCAATTAGTACACAGACCAAAGGCAATGGACATGGACATGGAGTCGTCTTTCGTTGAGAGAGAAAGCAGAGCACGATACAAATGCCAAAAAAAATTGGTTCATTTATTTTTGGACTAGGTGTTCAACTATTTTGGATTGGTGGTTAAATTGTTTTTGGGTTTTGTGTTCAAGAAATGGCTAAACTAGAATTACTATATGTATTCTACAAAAAAATTCTTTTTGGGGGTGTCCAAGTGACCACCTTAACTTGCATGTGGAGCCACCCCAGTCGCATTGTCCGCACTTTGTAGTGATTTACTCTTATTAGTATGGAATAATGTGACTTTAAAGGACTTGTGTATGGAGCTTGTTAAGGAAATGGAATCCCACATTGTTTGGGAGTGGAATGGGTGATCACTTAATAACATTTGGGACCTCTCCTCTCATTGCCAATTGGTTTTGAGATGGATATAAAGTTTTCACATGGTATCGGGGCCCGTTCCACCCCACATTTTATTAAAAAAAATTACGATCCACACCCCATGATGACAGGCCAATAAAAAGGCTACACGATGATAGGGACCCAAAAAGTAGCCACGCGTGATATACCTCAAACGCGGCTGCACGTGAGAGGGATGTTTAGGAAATAGAATCCAACATTGCTTGGGATTAGAATGGGTGATCACTTAATAACATTTGGGACCTCTCCACTCATTGTCAATTGGTTTTGAGATGGATATAAAGTTTCCACGGAGTTGTTGATCCATTTTTCTGCCATGTATGATGGCCTAACTAAAGAGTTTTATAGATTGCTCTTTGTTCAGTTAATCTTAAAAAATATTTTCTTATTGTAATATGTAAAATCTTGTGGCTCTTGTCTGTGCAGAAAGAAGTACCTCGTAATGGCCATCTGTGGTCTATCCCGAGTCTCGCGATTCCCCCTCTGGTCAAAACTGTGACGAAGACAATGCGTACAGATCAAGTCTCGAAATTCACCTCTGGTTCTCGGTATTGTACAAGTGTGGATATTCAGAAGCAATCTAAACCAATATCATGGGAGATTCTCGCAAAATTTGCATTTTCCATCAAGAGGGGGATAAGAACTCCTTGAGGAGACAGCCATCTTTGGAGGTATCATTGATTACTTAAGCTTGAGCGTCAGAGTTACAGCCTTTAGTTTTTCATCCTGTGTACCTACAAAGCACCGACACTGCTAGGGGTCGCCATATTGGCGTATTACACGTGGGGGACACGGCTATAGTTGTACAGGACATGCCACGTTGCGCGTCCCATAATCTAAATTAATTTTTGGAGGGGGCATGCAGTTGACACGGCATGGTCATGTGAGGGACAAGGCTGAGGCCACGACATGGTATATGTATAATCGATATAATTTTGCGGAGGTAAATATGTTATTTCTAAAAATTTCTTGGGTTTTGTGTAATTATACTTATAAAAGCAACACAAGCATCAATAAAAACACATGTCGAATGGAAGCTCATGCAACCAAATATCAAAGGGAAATCAAGATTCAAAAGTGAGGAGGAAATTCCATTCTATATTTTTATTCTTAATAATCAAAAGCTACCAAATGAGGACCCTAGACACCTATTTCTAGAGTCACTAGACCCACTACACTAAGGACACAAAATGACATAACTACCCTAAATGCCGCAGCATCAGGACTCCCTCTAGAGAAAAAATTGTCCTCAAGTTGGGCAACATGACACAAGACACTAGTCACTAAATAAAGAATACATAGAAGTGTTTATTATGCAGCTCGAATCTCTTTGTTTTGTTGTCTTTCTACTTAAGTTTGATTTGTGTTATCTATGGCTGTTTTTCGGCAGCCTCATTTCTTTCCCGAAATTGCCTCGAATGGTTTCCTTTTCTCCTCAATTTGTTAAAGAAATGATTTATTTTCCTTTTTTTTAAAGTCTGATTGCACTGACCTATCTGATCCGAATAGTTGCTCATTCTAGACGGTAGGTGTCGTGTGGGAGATCAAATCACCGAGTTGGACGGGTGCTCCAGGAATGGTGTTGTGTGAGTACCATTGTATGGGTATGCAACTGGTTTGGCAACTCGTGTACCCGTTACGTGAAATATGTACACCTATGTTTCTTAAGTAGGTTTTTTTTTTTTTTTTTTGCCGTGTCGTGTACGATTCCATTAGGGTGCGATCCGGATACTAATGCAGGTACGGGAAGTTTCATTTATGTTTCCCCACCATTGGAGGCTGAAGTGATGTCGTTTTGGTTATCTTACTTCAAAAAAATTCTCTGAAGACGTAATGGCCTGTGTTAAATATATGTTATGTTGTAGATAAAAAAACTGGATGGATATATTTTTGCTTTTGCTTTTGGTTTTGGCATGTTGAAGTTGATGTATGTCCTCTGATTTTCATGTATGTTGTTTTTTGTTGGTAAAATTGGTTATATTCGTTAGATGTATTGAAAATTAGTTGGAATATGAAACTAAAATAAAGGTTTATATTAACGTACCCCAACATTGCCTGTAGCATATGTTTTACATGTACACTTGTCGTGCCCATGGTTCATGGTTGAGGCATGTAGATGTGTGTCTGTGTTTCCTAAGCGTCCAACTTTGAGTTTAGTTCGGGAAAAGTTTCTTGCCTGATTTTTATGCCGGTGAAGTTTTTGGACTGGTGGTAGGGTTAAGGTTATGGATGAGCTATGGGCTGGTCTTGTAATCCCTGGGTCTGGGCCTGGGCCCACTGGTTTGCTGAGTAAAAGAATACGTGACTTGGGTTTGGTAATATTTATCGGTTTGGGTTAGGGCCAAGGGATTACTGGGTGGTTTTTTTATGGTTCGGGTCAAGACCTAGACAAACACTGTCTCATCCCTGCCTTCTCCTTGAAATGGAGAGGAAACCCTATTGCTCAGCTCACACAGTGGTCAGGTGGTGGGGCGACAAAGGTGGTCCAGCAAGGTTCTGTTCTGGCCAAATGGGGGTTCAAGTTCAACTCATGGGCTCAATGGTTGCTACTTGCTAGATTTCAGGCAAGTGCTGGCAGTGACAGAAAGCCGAGAGATGGAATTGGTGGTCAGATTCTCATCAATCACATCTGAGGACGACTGTTACCTCTTATTCATGAACTTACCTTGGGTTACCTGAAGCAAGAAAGACACCCTGGAAAGTAAGTAAATGAAAAGGCATCTTCTTTGTACCTTCAAATTGAAAACAATGAAAGGGGTGGAAACTCCACTACTTATTTCTATGTAAATACCATGTACTTAACAAAGTACAATGAGAAAGAGACGCTTAGTGTAGTCAATTGAAGGATCCGCTTCACCTGTATCTCTATCAAAAACCTCCTGCTGTTAGTGCCTTTGCAGTGCTTTGATTCACTTAGTGAATCTATCAGATCAAACAAATTCCGAATCACTTCTTTTTTCTGTCTTTTTCTTTTTGAAATTGACACAATACACTCTTTAGAGTGCCTGGTGTGAAAGTATCCCACACCCAATATTGTTGTTCATTTGGTGATTGGAGGATTTGACGGGATACATGTGTATTCAACGTCTTCTTATCCCCTATTTCGTTTTCTTTTACTTCTTTTTTGGGTAAAAGATGTCAAAATACTCCTTCAAGCCAACACAACATGTTCCAGTAAATAATTTATTGCTATTTTTGTGAAATAGACTTCGATATTGTATGCATCAGATGAGTTGGACTCTGCGGTTGCACATTATATTTTTTTATTTTCTCATGTGCAAATATAGTTTTGATTTGCACTAAGAGGCTCTCACCCACACAGTTTTTTCTACTCTGCTCTATTTAAGATTTGTAGGTCCCTTGTGAATGTGAAATGAGGAGAAGTTAAGATTATTGAAAAATCGTATGGTTCATGACTTTTGGACTCGCATTTTTGTGGTGAAGGCAAATGTCTTCCCAAAATAAGATGATATAGTCACGTCCATGCACTAAAATCATCATCCAATGTGCCAATCATTTTCTTTCCTGTGATATTTTTGAATTGTTTAATGTATTTGTTTATTTGTTACGTTGAACCCTATCATTCTCGGTTTAATTCGCCCAAGGATTCACAAAAATAAGGAATTTGATTTGCAATAGGATTCTCGATTTGATAACTAAGATCCTGAAACCAAAGGTTGTGTTTAGAACTTGGAACGTAAAGGGATTGATTTGATGGTAGTAAAATGAAAGTGAAGAGAAAGGAAATAAAATTGAAGGTGAAGCTGTTTGTTTAACTTTTCGTTTTACAAACTCCTCCACAAATGCCAAACATGGCTTAATAGGAAAGAGATGGAGGTCTCAACTTTCTCTTGCCAATAACATCTACATGTGGAGATCTCTATTAAGATTCAGCCGATGTTTTTCTGGGGGTATATTGCTTGCGAAGTTCCATCTTTAGTTTCTATCAGGGGAGATCTTATCATCCTAATGGAGGTGAAAGCTCATGTTTGTGAGCGTGTTTGGACTTAATACGAACATACTCGTGAGTGTATGCTTACACACACATCTTTATGATTCATGCACGAATGCAGATCTCACACGTTCTGTAATCAATTAATATTTGTTTTCGATTATAGGTGCTGAGAGAACAAGTGGAGAAAGATGTAGCTTTGAGGCTTGCGGAAAAAGGATTTATATTGAAGGATGGAGACTTTGATTTTAGCAATAGAGACTGGTTTGGAAATGCAGTTTTTCAGCTTCTTATTTTCTGGATTGTTGCGCTTCTTTCATTCTGTTGTGGTTTCTTAATTAGTTTATTATCATGTCATTTAATGGCCAAATCAGGCTTATTTTTTTGATACTTTTGGTTGGCAGTGTGAATTTGAGCAAATCCGTTGGGACCCCTGCCAAGTACTTAAACCATCCATCTGGTGATTTCTTGTGTGCTAATTGAACATATGTTCCTTCTCCTTTGTTACCTGATTGTGAAGAGCTGAAAATAGTGTCGAATTTTCTGATTTATTTTCTTGCAACAGATAAATTATCTCGATTTTCTGGTCCTCGCTGGCTGCAACAAATGCATGCGCATTTTCCTCCAAGGGTAAGAAAATTTACATGTCTTGCATTATTTGCTCCTGTCTACTGGTTCAAGTGTTGCTACTTGCTAGGAATCTTGTTTCTTGGATACTTTGCCCATTTTTTGTTTTGGGGGACTAAGATGCTGTGTTATTATCAATTGCCTTTCTGAATGTTTCTTTCATAAGACTTGTTAAGCATATTTTCAAGAAGGATGAAAGCAGGAGAGAGGGAGTGAGTATGTGAGAGGTGAATTTACCTAATGCCTTCCTGTCGTTGTCACACTGCAGTGGCGCCTCCATGAAATTGTAACAGGGTGTTCAAAAATTACTACTTGCACCTATTAATCAACAATATAAACACGAAAGTGAAATAGTAGTAAGAATGGTGCAATAAAGAAATAAAACTTCATAAGATTTCATAAATTTTCTTGATGATTTTTCATATCTTGAGCCAAACAGAATTAAACTGGCAAAGTAATCCAATAATAATCAGCGAAGTTGTCACAATTAATTCACAAATAAGTTGGCACCTATCTTTTCGGAAATAGGTTCTTCTTATTCTCTTTATCATTAGGATGATGTGAAAAGATTTTTGTTATAGTTCTGGATCTGAAGAAAAAAAATCTCTGAATCTACCTGGCTTCACTTAAGAAAGTGGATGCTGCTATCAACGAAAATTTCTGTAGAAGGTGAATCTTGCAACAAACATGGATTTCATTTAAGAAATTTTTCTACAGTATAATTCTCTAAGCTAAACAAACAAAAGAATTAAAAGTACTTCCTGTTAAATATGAATATTCAATTAGTACACATGTACCCAAGGCAATGGACATTGGGTTGACTTTCGTTGAGAGAGAAAGCAGAGCACGATACAAATACCAAAAAAAAATTGGTTCACTTATTTTTGGACTAGGTGTTCAACTTTTGGATTGGTGGTTCAATTATTTTTGAGCTGTGTGTTCAAGAAATGGCGAAACTAAAATTACTATATGTATACTAAAAAAGTTTCCTTTTTTGGGGTTGTCCTAGTGACCACCTTAACTTACATGTGGAGCCGCCCATCACATTTTTTGCACTCTACAGTGATTTACTCGTATTAGTATGGAATAATGTGATTTTAAAAGGACTTGTGTATGGAGCTGTTGATCCTTTTTACCGCCATATATGATGGCCTAAGAAAAGAGTTTTATAGGTTGCGCTTTGTTCCTTTAATCTTAAAAAATATTTTCTTATTGTAATGTGTAAAATCTTGTGGCTCTTGTCAGTGCAGAAAGAAGTACCTCGTAATGGCCTTCAGTCGTCAATCCCAAGTCTCGCGATTCCCCCTCTGCTCAAAATTGTGTGGAAGTCAATGCGTACAGATCTAGTCTCGAAATTCACGTCCTATTCTCGGTATTGTACAAGTGTGGATATTCAGAAGCAATCTAAACCAATATCATGGGAGATTCTTGCAAAATTTGCATTGTCCGTCAAGAGGGGGATTAGAATTCCTTGAGGAGCCATCTTTGGAGGTATCACTGATTACTTAAGCTTCAGAGTGACAACCTTTAGTTTTTCATCCTATGTACCTATGAAGCACCAACACTCCCAGAGGTCGCTGTATCGGCATATTGGACATGGGGACACGCAGCGGACACGGCAATAATGTACAGGACATGTCACGTGGCTTGTCCCATAATCTAAATTAATTTTTGGAGGGGGCATGCAGTGGACACGGCATGGGCATGGGCATGTGAGGGACACGGCTGGGGCCACGACATGGTATGTGTATGATAAAATCGATGTAATTTTGCACAGTTAAATATGTTATTTCTAAAAATTTCTAGGGTTTTGTGTAATTATACTTACAAAAGCAACTCAAGCATTGATAAAAACACATGTCGAATGGAAGCTCATGTAACCAAATATCAAAGGAAAATCAAGATTCAAAAGTGTGGAGGAAATTCCATTCAATGGGAAACTAAAGTCTTAATCTATATATTTCAATATTCTTAATAATCAAAAGCTACCAAATGAGGAAGCAAGGTAATGTGCACAAAAATTGATTTGGGTCTCTAGGCCTGCCCTCTCTGATGCCATTTGGCTTTGATTTGGGGGCATGGTTTTACAACAAAATGTCCTTGTAGCTCCTCAATTATTGGAGGTTTAGGGGGGCCACTATTTTAGTGATATTCTGAGAGCAGCCACTTTGTGCATATATTGCCAAAGGTTAGGTCTGTCACCAATCATCCTCCGCCCATAGCCCCAATGATTGGGGATTAGATGGGTTATGTTATGTTGTTGTTATGTACCAAATGAGGACCTTAGACACCTATTTATAGACCCACTACACTAAGAACACAAAATGACATAACTACGCTAACTACTACAGCATCATGACTCCCCCTCTAAAGAAAACTTGTCCTCAAGTTGGACAACAAGACACTAGTCAATAGTCATCAATAAATAAAGAATGCATAGAAGCGTTTATTATGCAGCTTCAAATTAGACATGTTGCCGCATTCTTTGATCAACACCACCCTTGTGTAATAACCCATCTTCAATATGAGCTTCTATTTGTGTACATCCATTGCATCCATGCTTATGTGCTAAGAAACCACCCATTTGCCATGCCTCTTATGGAGCGATACATCCTCAAAATATGCCAACACACTTGGTTCCTAAATATACCAAGAATAATCAACCATTCCATGTTGAAATTCGAACTTCATATCATACTCTAGACTTGCTGGAGTGAAGACCATACCTGAAGGATCTTCAAGATGTCCCAAGAAACCTTTGTCTTCTTTTGGCAGTACTAGTTAGATGCAAGAGCCAATTCAGATGCCAATGCGGCTTCAAGTAGAGTGTCTTGCACCAAAGACAACTTGATTTGCAAAACTTGAAAGCAATCAACAAGTTTTGGCTCCATGAAATCCTCTAGAACTGGCAGGACATCAAAAGCAACCTCTTCCGGCTTGTACTTCCTCACTCTTTTGCCTATCATAAGGAAGTGAAGAACCTTCCATTGATCATCCCAGGAATGGTGTTGTGTGAGTACCATCGTATGGGTATGCAACTGGTTTGGCAACTCGTGTACCCGTTCCTTGAAATACGTACACCTATGTTTCGTAAGTAATTTTTTTTTTTGGCCGTGTTCTGTACGATTCCATTAGGGTACGATCCAGATACTAATGCAGGTATGGGAATTTTCATTTCCTTTTCCCCACCATTGGAGGCCAAAGTGATGTCATTTTGGTTATCGTACTTCAAAAAAAATTCTCTGAAGATGGGATGGCCTGTGTTATATGTTATGTTGTAGATAAAAAAAACTAGATGGATATATTTTTGCTTTTGGTTTTGGCACGTTGAACTTGATGTATGTCCTCTGATTTTCATGTATGTTGTTTTTTGTTGGTAAAATTGGTTATATACGTTAGATGTATTGAAAATTACTAGGAATATGAAACTAAAATAAAGGTTTATATTGACGTACCCCAAGATTGCCTGTAGCATATGTTTTACGTATCTCTACCCTTGTTGTGCCCATGCTTCATGGGTGAGGCTATTACATGTGTGTCCGTGGTTCCTAAGCTCAAACTTTGAGTTTACTTCAGGAAACGTTTCTTGCCTAATTTTTGGACTGGTGTTAGGGTTAAGGTTATGGATGACCTATGGGTTGGTCTTGTAATCCCTGTGTCTGGGCCTGCTGGTTTACTGGGTAAAAGAATATGTGACTTGGGTTTGGTAATATCTATCGGTTTGGGTTAGGGCCGAGGGATTACTGGGTGGTTTATTTATGGTTCGGGTCAAGACCTAAACAAACACGGTTTTATCCCAGCCTTCTCCTTGAAATAGAGAGGAAACCGTATAGCTCACCTCACACAGTGGTCAGGTGGTGGGGCGACAAAGGTGGTCCAACAAGGTTCATTTCTGGCCAAATGGGGGTTCAAGTTCAACACATGGGCTCAATGGTGGCTAGATTTTAGTTGAGTGCTGGCAGTGATGGGAGCCGAGAGAGGGAGTTGGTGGTCAGAGAGAGAGGGAGAGAGGTCTCTGGTAATGATGTCATCTTGAAGTTTCGCATTCTGTCCCTCTTGTGTGCTGCTTCTTTTTGTATTCTTCCTCTATGTCCTTGATTTCGGTATCAAAGCTTAAATCTTAGATTCTTATCAATCACGTCTGAGGATGACTGTTACCTCTTACTCATGAACTTACCATGGGTTACCCTGGCAGTTGCAAAACTGGTAGTCCTAGTCAGTTTCTAACACAATAGGCCATCTTCTAAGTTTTTGCTACTATGTGATCGCGCCATCATTTTGTTAGTTGTCAACGATCCTATGAAGATGCCATCTTAATTTTTGTTTTCTTGCCCTTTTTCTCTAATTGTTTTAATATTCTAAATCTTTCTGTTTTCTGTGTTTTAATTTCCTATTTGCAGGGAAACACAATATGGCTAAACAAGCTCATATCCCTTTCCTTGAAGAATGGCTGAGGAGCAACAGTGGTGGTAGTAGCAGCATCATCTCGTAAGGTTCTTCTTCCTCTTCCACCGGAGCCATCATTCAAGTATTTGTCGATTTTGAGGATCTTTTGGTTGGCGCCGAGTTATTGGATGGTTTGCTGTAGGGTGATGATGTGGGATAAGGATTACGAGCCAAATGGTGAATAAGTTCTGCTCTTTTCTGTTTTCCACTTGGTAGTTTGCCGAAAGATTGTAATGGAAACAGATAGAAAATGGGATAGATTTAGATGAGCTTAATGTGTTTTCAAAAGGAATTGGCTTTCCTGAATGAACTGATGTTTCAATGGGCTTGGGGATCATATGCTCTGTAAAGACACAGAATTAATGTGCAGTTGTTTGAAATTGAAGTTTAATAAAGAATAAATTAGTTGACTTGTGGTGCCCGTGTTTCTTTGGAGGTTACCTCATTCTTTAGGTAGCATATCTCTACTATGAGTGCTTGCGCATCCTTTGTTGATTTTATTCCGTTGAACTTTCTGCAATGAAAGTAGTTCCACCTGTTAGTAGGCATCATGATTACATTGGTCATTGGTGACAATAAAAATAACAACTAGTGCCATTGAAATCTGGTATTGCATTTACATATTACTGGGTGAAGCATGGGAATTTATTTGTTGGAACACATGGAAGAGGTTCCTGGAACTATTTTAGGAGCACAGTTTGTGTTTTATGTTGCAGGTTTGTCAGCTTAGTAACATCAAGTAGTTTTGTTTTTTGCTGCAAAGTTTCTAAAATTGGTTTGTATGTAAGAACTCTTCATAGGTTTAACTACTAGTATGTATCGGTGTTGTGCCCACCTTTGTGTGGTGTTCCATGTTGTGTCCGACCTACTTAGAAGGCGCGGACTATGTAAGAGAACCCCTAGTAAGCAAAAGAGAAGGATTGCTTCATAAACCTTTGGCCTTTTTGGATTTTGAATTACGATACTTCTTAGGTTGTCTGGTCGAATATTGATTCTGGACTTAGGTAAGATAGCCTTTCTGAAGTTCAAGAAAAAAAAAAAGATAGCTTTTCTGCAATGCATTCAAATAGAACCCCTGGAAAGCAAAAGAGAAGGATTGCCTCATAAAACAGCAAAAGCGAGGATTAAGAGTTGGTGGGCAAAAATTTTGAAGGATTATGTGACTTAGCTTGTAGCTTGTGAGAGGGATTAATTTTTATTTTTTTCGGTAACTAGCAAATTTTCAAGGGCATCTCCAATCCATTTGTTGTTTCTCTATTAAGTTTAAATTTTCTAATTTTCCTTCAATTTGAGGGAAGAGAATTTGACGCTTAAAATACAAAGTATGAATATGTTAGGGAGGATATCCTCCATTGCAGTATTCACCTTTTCAAATCCTACTTTATATAGCAAATGAGTACATTGACATTTTGTATTTCATAAACTATAAAATTGGTGCAACACCAAAAATATTCACAATGTATTCAAAATAAATACAATATTGAGTGGTAAGTGTTAAAGCATCCAACTCAAAATCAATTGACAATGAGTGAATAGGCTACCCAGACTCATGTACTAGTTGTGGAGGTTTTGTAATTAATTAACACCACAAACCCGCACGTGGAGAGGTAAACAAATGATCTATAACATAGGGATCTCAACGAACAACAAAATAAGGTGCACTTTTTTTTTTAAAGGAATAAGGTGCACTTAAGGTACAAACAACAGGGCAATCAATTAAGAGTCTTGTCCAAAAGCCTCCAACAGTCTAGCTCTGATACTATGTCCAACTCTCAAAATCAATTGACAATGAGTGGAGAGACCACCAGATTCATATACCAATTTTGGAGGTTGTATTTAGGAAAATGCTACATACAAAGAAAAATGACCCTTAAAATACCCTTAAAAGATGATGTCATTGCATGGGACCCATTCATCCAACTAAACCTCAATGAATTTTCTTTTGTTTTATTCTTGGGCCAGGCCCTCCCTCCCTCCCTCCCTCTCTCTCTCTCTCTCTCTCTCTCTCTCTCTCTCTCTCTCTCTCTCCCCGTGTAAACCCTCCAAAAGGGGAGGGGGACCATCACTCTTTTTCATTTTTGCGCTAAAGAGAGTTCCAAAATATTTCGGGCCGTTTCGGTTTCTAGAAAAATAAACTTTTAGAAAAGAAAGGTAATTTCAAGATAAAAAATTATGTGTTTATGTAAATAATTTTCATACTAATATAGATCTTATTTGATAGATCTCATTGAGATCTTTTAAACGGTGAAAAAAATATATTTTTCATTTTCTCTTGATCGACAACGGCAAACTCTAGTATGTATCAATACTTTTAATTTTTTGTAGTTACTTTGCTTGGGCTCCATTATCCCGAACTTTTTTTTTGTATTTTTTGATTTGTGTGTTTTGTTCATGTCTTTTGAATTATTGTTAGATACGCATCATATTTTTTGATTTAGTCATTCGTCTCGACGAGAGAGTCGCAAAAGTAAGAAAACAACAACGATCAACCCTAAATAAAATGTTTTGAAAGGAAAGAAAAAAAAAAGATACCAAAAAAGTAGTTACTTTGCCTTGTTCTAGTTCATTCGGTGAAGATTGATTATTATTTTCCCCTCCTGTTCAGCCAGAGACCACACTAAGTTTCATATTTGTTAATGTTCATATGAAATAAAATATTTCCTTTCATTCTGGTCAAATATGACCCACACTCCACAAGGTCTCATATATTTTTTAATATGTAGTTTGAGAATCACCCTTTCCCTCTACAAGGTGTACACGAAGAGAAGAGAGGAGAGAGAGAGAGGGCCTGGCCCGAGAATAAAACAAAAGAAAATTCAATAAGTTTGGTTGGATGGGTAGTCCTACACAATGACATCTTATTTTAAGGGTATTTTATGGGTCATTTTTTTTTTGCAGGTAGCATTTCCCTTGTATTTAACCAATAAAGAACAAGCTCTAATAGTAAGTAAAATGATTTTTATCCCTTTGAGTGGCAACGAATTTAGTTTTAAGTTTTGGTCACAATAAACATGGCAAGTAAGACTAATATTAGTGGTAAGTAAAATGATTTCTTTTGATGAGAAACACTAAAACCATGTTTTCAGTAAGATTTTTTTCTAATTTTTGGATCTTGTTTTGGTTAGTTATTTTTTTTTTTAACGGCAAAATTGTTTTTGGTTGGTTGTTATTAAACTGAGTACTCTGTTTTTTGTTTTTGTTTTATCGGAATTAAAGCGAGTTCTCTATCGAATGGTTTATCATTTCCCATGAGAGGAAATTCATGTATGGAAGGTTGATATTGTTTCAAAATTAAAGGGATTGACAATTTTCCGTCACATCTCTACCTCATCACGATTCCTGTCACCATTCAAACTGGTATTCACTGATCCGAGAAGAAAATGGGGAGGGGATAGTATTTGCTTTCACTACCCCATTTTTAACCCGACTTGACCCCTATAATGGTAGTTAATACTATTTTTCGTATTTACATATCTATATAGATTTCACTTATTTAAACATAACAAGAGGAAAACACCAAGTAATAAATTAGTATTTCATTTCTTTATTTTTATCTTTTTACTGTAACTATTATCTCTCTTTAATATTTACTTTTCTAATCCAACCCTCTTAAGAATAAAAACAATTAAAATTATAACGGCAAATGAGATCCCAATTATTCCAACCTCAACATCTCCCGATTTTTTCTGCTTAAACTCCACCCCATTAGAAAACAGGTCAGAAACAGGAGTACTATTCACCCGCCCCGCCCCGTCCCGCCCCATTCCCATCTTTATTAATACGAAACTAGGACTCTATTTATTTATTTTGACGTAAAATATATTTTGCAGAAAACATTTTATTCATTTTCCTTTGCTCAGTTAGATAAATGGAGTAACAAGTAGTAAATCATTTTGCGGATCAAAAAAAGCAGTAAATCATTTTGACCTCGCCGACCTTCTCGCTGTTTCTACATCTTCTCGGCGTTTCTACATCTTCTCGGCGTTCTCGCTGTTTCTACTTCTCACTAGATGTACGCTGTTTCTACTTCTCACTGTACATCTAGGACTGGAAGTTATATCTACATAGAGAGAGAGAGAGAGAGAGAGGGAGAGAGAGAGAGTGTGTGTGAGTTTTGGGCGACTGCACCGTCGGTATTCCTCCCCCTACTGCGTCGCCGTCGTCTTCGTTGGCTCCGGCGAAGGTAAGCCCAGTTACTGCGGCTCCGACAAAGATCGTCGTCGTCGCTGGGTAAGTTCTTCATCGGTGTGGGTCTCGATTAGCGATTTTGTATTTACATTACGGAGATTTTCCCACTGCTTCCAGATCGTTCGTGTGGAAGTGAAGCTAACTTAGTTCGAGCTGGAAAATTATTTGTTTCCGTTGTTTGCTGTGTTGTGTTCTAAACTACCATGTTGTTCCCATTTTTCTGGCCGTGGTTTGGGTGTTTAGGGTTTTCAGGTTCTCGTGTGAAAGTGTTACGAGTTCTCATTGTTTTGCCTTGCGATTTGTTATTCTGCAGCTCTTTTTGGGGAAATCGTTAGATATTGAAGTTTACGCTGTTTTTGTTTTGGTGAAAATATTGTTTATTTTGTTTGGCCACTGGGATATCGAAGGGAGTTAAAAATCCCAAGCCGGGGTCGGGTAACTGCCTTGTTAGCACCCCTGAATAGAAGCATTGGGGGGGTTGGGTTTGGGGCGGTTTTGTAGCCCTTAGTCCGTTTATAGAATTTCTTGACCTACGCATGAAGGAAAAAAATGTAGTGTCCCCTTCTAGTGGTTTGTTAAGTTCTCACATACCCATTTGGGTAAAAGTTTCATTTGATAAGAACCATGCCAAAGGAAAAATCCAGTTTTAAGCATAAGTGTAAGTAAAGGCTTGAAGAGTAGTAGGCTTGTAAGTGACAAATTTAGCCTTGGAAATTTCAAAAAAATGCCCCCCTTGATTTGAGAACAATGAGTACTACTCAAATGGATATGAGTTTGAACAAAGGAAGTGGAGAGAGATTTGGTTGGTTTTTAACTCTAATTCAAGTCTGAGTAATTCAAATACATACGAGGCCAATAGCTCATCTAATTGGCCTAGTATGTGAGTAGTTGATGTTTGGAGAGAGAGAACAAAAATTGGTGTGTGCAGGAGAGAGAGAGAGAGAGAGAGAGAGAGAGAGAGGAACATCCGAACACATAATGGAGCTGTAAGTGTTAGGAATTAGAAGGTGGTCGTGGTCCCCGTGGAATGGGACAACAGAATGGAAAAGGGAAAACAACTTACCGGGGTTTCCCATGGTAAATCATTTTACCCCCAAGAGTGTAAAAGATTTTCCTCAAAAAATTATTTTCCGGCAATTTTAACAACCAAACACCGGAAAATATGTAAAATACGTCCAAACAAACGGAGCCTTAATACATCTTTGCTGAAAATAATAGTGTGGTTGCTTTTTCCTTAGGGCCTCTCCGTGTTTACTCAAAACAAAACCAGTAATTTCTTAAAGTGAAATGGTTGGTTATAGGGCTCGGCATAGGAATGTTAGTGAGGATAATTGCACAGTAATGTCGAATTGCACTTGCTTTGAAGTTTTTAATATGTGAGTGCCATGGCTACATTCGTAAACTTATTGTTATTGTGCAGGATATTAGTCTTGGGTTGAAGACATTTTTTTTCAACTTAATGGGTTAAGGCAGGAGGTTAGAGGAATGTTGAATCAAAAGGTTTTATGCCATTAGTTTTGTTTTCTCTTTATTTTCTGGTAGTTGACTTCACTTACATTTACTAGACTAACCTACTTGTACAATTCCATAAATACTCAACATTGTTCTTTTGAATGGGCATGACAGACGTGCCTTGTATGTCGCACCTCACCTAGTCTCTCTACAAGTGGGTAGTGATCTCGCATGATTGTAAAAATTGAATTTTTAATCTCAACTATCTGGTAGAGAATGGAGAATTTTTGTTCTGGTAAATTTTTGTAAGTGTTGCACCAAACACTTACATGAAATGTATTTTTCTCAATAAATTTTTTTTACGTCAAAACAAACGGAGCCTAGGAGTTTCAGGATGTATTAAGTATGAGGAGTGATTGCCGTTCAAAAAAAAGAGTAAGAGGAGTAATTTGCTGACACGGATAAAAAACTACTGTATGGTCTAATATGTGATTTACACAAGATAAATGCTTGTGCCCCCAATTATATTCGACCAGAAATCAGAGGCAGCTAAAAATCTTGCATTCTCTCTCTCTCTCTCTCTCTCTCTCTCTCTCTCTCTCTCGCTCGTTCGCTTGCTTGCTCCCTCGCAATTTAGATTTGGTGGCTAGCAAATAAACCACCTTCAAGAGTAAGAGGATGTCCAATTCAATCCACACACCATGATCCAATCCATTCAACGTATATTTTGGAGTATTTTACATTTGGACCCTTCTTTTTAGCAATTTTTCTTTTTATTTGAGTTTGAATTATGGGTGCAGCGACAAACAACTTTGACATGGAGGAGGGAACCCTTGAGATCGGCATGGGTAAGTCTTGGAAATGTATAGAATCATCTATCTGCTTGATTGTTTCATATCTTTTTTTTTTTTTTTTAATAACTTAGGCGTTTGGGCCAGCTTATGCGCACCCATTTGTGGGAACCAAAATTTAAGTCTGAGCAAAGTTCCGTATGGACTGGCTAGAGGAGTTGATAGCACCTGAGAGGTTTTGAACTTGAGATCTTAGAAGGGAGCGAACCCTGAGTCCCAAGCCTTAGATCACTAGATCCACCCCTCGTGGTTGATTATTCCAAATCTTAGCCATATTGTATATGTGCAAAATTTGATTATTTCAGATCTATCATGACACTTGTAGCTCACAGGATTTGTCTCATAATAAAAAAAAGGCATTGTACAATATTAGATAACAAAGATTTCAAGTCCACCACTACCCTTGCCCTTTATTAATTTCTTTTCACATCCGACTAATATATGCAGGAGCCAGCCATATAGTAGGGCATAGGCTCAAAAGTCAAAAATGAACTCAACGGTGTTGTTGGGTTTATTTTTGACTCTCTTTCATAGTCAATTGGATGATCAAAACTAAGTATTTAATTTTAAGATATTCATCTATTATTTTCAAGACAAATGATTGTAGAATTGTAATTTACCTTTAGAAGTAGTCAAACTCTTAGTTTCCCTTGCTTTAGCTTCATTGCCAGTTTTCATAGCCATATCTAATGAGAGCCTCTTCCAAATGATACCCAAAGGATTATGAGGATGCGGACCCTCTGTGATTACAAAACATAAGCAAACAAATTGTAATAGCCACATGTTTTGAAATCAAATTGTGGGTTTATTAATACTTTGTATTGGAGTAACATGGAAAACATTGGAATTTGTGTTAATCTAGATATATATTGTCCATGGAGTCACGTGGAATGGAAGCGAACCAAATGGTTTGATGAGTTGACAACATGACATGTTAGGTGACAAACTACTTATGAGATTCACATGTGAACAAATAGAAAAATGAAAAAAAAGGAAAAGTGAAGAGTTACGTTAAAAATTAGGGTAAAATTAAACTTACTTTGTTTCGTGTTAACCTTAAAGTTCGGCTTCCGTTCTTCATTAAGATTGGTCATTCTCTCAAAAATCTTTCACAATTTGTCCACGGACTGTTTCTTAATTTCAAGCTTCGTAATCCGCACCAATAAATCAGCAAGTTCATTTTTTTCTCTAGGAACATGATAAATCTCATAATTTTTTGACGACTTGAGGGGAAAGTTCATGTAATCATCGTAACGTTTTGTTTGGAAAGGGAATCTCCCCGCAAGGCCTTCACTACCCTATTGCAGTCCATTTCTATAAGCAGTTTATCATATTCTTGCACTATTGCTTCATTAATTGCGAATTTAAAAGCCATGAATTCTGCAAAACCTGGGCAGTGAACATCTTCAAACTGATTTCTTTGATACCCTTGACTCTACCATTGGAACATGTGAAACCGATCGCACCTACACTTATGATTCCCCCTCTATTTCCTCAAATACAGAGTCATAATTTATTTTAATCCACTCATCTTGTGGGCGGCGTTGGGTGATCTGCGCAATTGGGCTCTTTAACAGGCAAGTAGTTGACTCTGTAAGTCCAATTGCGCGGATCACCCAACGTCCACATGATGAGTGGATTAAAGTAAATTGTGACGCTAGATTTGAGGAAATAGAGGGCGGAGTCATTAGTGTAGGTGTGATCGTTTTCCCATGTTCCGAGGGTAGAGTTAAGGGGTATCAAAGAAAACAATTTGAAGATGTTCATTGCCTAGGTTATGCAGAATGCATGGCTTTTGAATTTGCAATTAATGGAGCAATAGTACGAGGATATGATAAACTATTTGTAGAAATGGACTGCAATAGGATAGTGAATGCCTTGTGGAGGGTCCCTTTCCAACAAAACGTTGGGATGATTACAGGAACCTTCCCCTAAACTCGTCTAAACACTGATATTTGTCATATTCCTGGAGAAGGAAATGAAGTTGCTGGTTTATTGGTGCGGATTACGAAACTTGAAACTAAAAAATAGCCCGTGGACAAGTTGTGGAAGATTTTTGAGAGAATGGTTGATCTTAATGAAGAACGGAAACCGACCTTCAAGGTTAACACCAAACAAAGTAAGTTTGATTTTACCTCCCTTATTTTCTAACGTAATCCTTCTTTCTTTTGTGCACGTGTGAATCTCATAAGTAGCTTAGCATGCTATGTTGTCACCTCACCAAATGGTCCGCTTCCATTCCACGTGCCTCCATAGTCAATATATATATCTAGATTTCATAAATCAAATCCCAACCTTTTTCATGTTACTCCAAGACAAAGTACTAATAAACCCACAATTTGATTTACAAGAATGCAGTTATTACAATTTGCTTGCTTATGTTCTGTAATCACAAAGGCTTTGCATCCTCATAATCGTTTGGGTATAATTTGGAAGAGGCTCTCATTAGATATAGCCATGAAACTGGCAATGAAGCTGGAGCAAGGGAACTAAGAGTTTGACTACTTCTGAAGGCAAAATACGGTTTTACAATCATTTGTCTTGAAAATAAGTGATTGATATCTTAAAATTAAATATGTAGTATTGATCATCCAATCGAGAATGAAAGAGGCCAAAATAGACCAAAAAATATCGTTGAGTTCATTTTTGGCTTTTGTGTCTATGCCCTACTATATGGCAGGCCCGCCCCTGCATATATTAGTTGGATGCGAAAAGAAATAATAAAAGGGCAAGAGCGGTGGTGGAATTGAAATATTTGCTATATAGTATTGTACAATGCCTTTTTATATAGTATTGTAAAATTGACATACACCAACATTGCCTTGTAAACTTTTACAATGTTTGTTAGTGGTATGTAGTAAGATGTTGTTCAATAGTTGTGGATCCACTATTGTCTTCTTCCTAATGTCAATGGGCTCATCCTTTAAGGACCTTTCAATTGGCAATCTTTTGAAGGAGGATGGGCAACTTGGGTTATCTCTTACCCATATCTTAGGAATGTGTTTGCACGTGTTATTCTACGCTTAATTTTTCTCTCTCTTTTTCAGAAGTTAATTTTACTTTTCTAAACCTGAAGTTCATGTTTTTTCCTTTGGCTCCAATCTTTATTTGTCAAATGATATATACCATGTCAAGCTGTTCTGAGCTTGAATATTATGTAAAGACTCTGCTAAAGTTCGTTGGATTGCTTTTCAAACCAAGCTGAGCAGAGATTTCAGCTCAGGTATTAAATGAACGTGCTCAAGCATCTTAGTACATGGCTTTACAATCCTAATCTTTGTGTCCTCAACATTTCTATAGGAAAATGAAATGATGTGGTCGACCCGTGTCCAAGGAGTTTTGATAACTGACACTTTGCAATCCCAGTGTCAAGCGTGAGTACGATTTTGACTTGTGGTGCCCTTGTTTCTTTGGAGGTTACCTCATTCTTTAGGTAGCATATCTCCGCATTTTATTTTACTCATTTGCATTTTCACTGCTATTTTGTTTCCAAAATTAAATTCGTATTTATTGTGTTTCTATGGATGCTATCTCGTTCCCTAACAAAAGGAGCTAATATTTTGTGTCCAAGATTTAAGTCTATTAAGTTAAGATCTATGCCTATGAGTGCTTGTGCATCCTTTGTTGATTTGTTTCCGTTGAGCTTTCTGTAGTTCCACTCGTTACATTACATTACAGTAGGCATCATGATTACAATGGTCATTGGTGACAATAAAGATAACAACTAGTGCCATTGAAATCTGGCATTGCATTTACATATTACTGGGTGAAGCATGGGAATTTATGTGTTGAAGACATGGAAGAGGTTCCTGGAACTATTTTAGGAGCAGAGTTATGTTGCAGGTTCGTCAGCTTAATCACATCAAGTAGTTTTGTTTTTTGCTGCAAAGTTTCTAAAATTGGTTTGTATGTAAGAACTCCTCTTCATAGGTTTAACTACTAGTATGTATTGGTGTTGTGCCCACCATTATGTGTTGTTCCATGTTGTGTCCATCCTACTTAGAAGGCGCGGACTATATAAGAGAACCCCTGGTACGAAAATAGAAGGATTGCTTCATAAACCTTTGGCCTTTGGGATTTTGAATTATGATACTTTTTAGGTTGTCTGGTCGAATATTGACTTTGGTCCTTATTAAGATAGCCTTTCTGAAGTTCAAAAAGAAGAAGAAAGATAGGCTTTCTACAATGCATTCAAACAGAACCCCTTGTAAGCAAAAGAGAAGGATTGCTTCATAAACCTTTGGCCTTTTGGATAATGAATGATGATAATTTTTTAGTTGTCTGGTCAAACATTGATTCTGGACTTAGTTAAGATAGCCTTTCTGAAGTTCAAAAAACAAAAAAAAAAGAGAGAGCCTCTCTGCTATGCATTCAAACAGTTAGATGTACCAATTTCATTGGATTCTTTATCCTTCTAATTACTCGATCTATGCAAAGTTCTTGTGGTTTCATTGTCTAAAACGTCTTGCGAAACACTATACACGCACTCCTCTTAAATGTATTGCATCTTCAGATTGCTTACTCTGGTTTGCTAAGGTTATGTCAATCGGGTCATTAGTTTCTTAGAAAGAGATGTTTACTACTTGTTCTTCGTTAGTTTGGGTACTTGAGTGAATTTTTTTTTTTTTTTTTTTGACTTTTCACACTATTTTCTTTTGGTAACTTATCACCTACCCCAAGGTTTTTGAAATTCCAATGCCTTCCCGTCTTAGGGCTGTCATGAAACTGCACTTGGTGGGAGGTGACTTTTTATATTTTTACTTCTTAACATATTTATATTTTGGTGTCACTTGTTCCCTCCTTATGTCATTCCTGTAGCTAACTAATCTGAAAATGATTGTGGTGACCTTTCCAACCCCCTTATGGTTGACCACCATCTTTACGTACATCATTTGTTGAACACCGACTATATCTCTGCCGATTGATTGCAGAGCAAGTATTTCCATTACAATAAACTGTTGGTTCTCTATTGCATGATGCAAGAGTGTATTAGTTTCATGGATGAAATGTTGTTTGCTAAATCCATACATGGGCGTGACCAGAGGCCTATTTTATTATCAGCATCAATGGCATTGATAATTACTTGTGTGCACTTCTTAATAGAAAATTTTGGCTGAATCTTTATCAACTGTCCCATGAGGGCACGAGACTAGTGCGAATAACGCTGTTATGACGCTAGTATATGTGTGTGTTAACTGGTCTTCTAAATCTTCTTGTGCAGCTTCAAGGACAAACACCCTCCATGTGCTGATCTGGATTTCTTTGTGCTAGCTTGTTCGACGCTTGGCCTGCTGAAAGCTTCATTATGTCAGAATATTATCATAGTGAAAATATCGTGCTTTATGAAATGAAAAAAATCTTATCAATTACGGTTTCTTCTTTGTAAGCCGATATCTCTAAATGTGGTTGCAATTATGGTTTCAAAAGTGGCGGTCCAACGTGTTATTTGGCATGCTGTATACTTAGCAATTATTAAATTGTGTCAATTTTAGTATCTGGTTTGTTATTACAAAATTGGTTGATAGTTGTGACTAGTCCTATATTGGAGCAACGCTCTTTTGAATCAATATGCATCTACTGCCTATTATAAGAGAGGCAGTTGGGCGGTTTCTCCTGCAGCAGGTCTTAAAAGACAAAAGTACCCTCCTCTTCCTAAGCAACTGCCTAACCTCTTCTGTCCGCATTTGCTTTCCTCCACCGTCCCAGCGCCAGAAATGTACTGCCGTTGGCCACCCAATTGGTAACCGGCAATGTTGACGGCTCCTTGGAAAAAGAAAGAAAGCCATCACGGCCGCCTATATATATTGTCCACCTTCACCTTCTGCAATAGAACAATTAATTAAAACTAAGTTTCCTATAATCGCCTCCTCTGGCTGAAGCTTATATGAAAAATTAGAGCTTCTCTGAACTTGAGGTATCGCTCATTTAACTATTAAAACCAAATTTCTTCCTCTTTCTCTGTAGCAACTTCTCAACAATTTTCCCGTTCATCTATTTTGTTCGATACTGGACGTATATATATATATTTTCCTGAAAGCATGTTCCTTTGTTAACCCATGCGGTTTTCCTCTAGATGAAAGTGCGATAGCTGTTTGGTTTGTGGTTTCAAACCATCAGGTGATAGGCCGGCCTGGTGTTCGACTAGATGTCTAGCTGAATATACGCCTAGCCTATTTGGTGCTTCCAATTTTTTTTTTTTTTTTTTGCAAAAATTGATCGATGATTAATTGTTTAGCTCATTTGCTACTTTCACCGGAGAGAGAGACACAAAACAAAAAAGGAAAAGACACCCATCTGCGGGTCTCATAAACACCTTAAAGCTTGCTAGTTTGTTTTCATTATCCAGAATTCCTAATGAAAAATTAGATGATTGAATTGTGCACTTAAAAGTATTGGATTGAGCCGATTTTTCGCGAGGATCTTGGAAAAAATATTTTACATTAACCGAATGGCACAAATCGTTTGTGTTGGACCGGTAGTGGGCCCCACACCAAAATTTGTGAATAATTGCTGTGCGAGTAGCAATGTTGTTTATGAAATACATATGAACTCCACTAAAGAGTGTGCTTGGTCCGTTGAGTTTCGAGCATTTTGTTCTTACATTTAAACCTAGGTTAAATAAATTTAAAAAAAATAAAAAAAAATTAAATAAATTTTAGACTTATAAGTTTATTAGAATGCAACAAGTAGTAATTTGCCAACACGGATAAGAAACAATAATCCAACTAGAAGTCTCTCAGGATATAAAGTGAAAACAGTATTAAGTACGAGGAGTAATTTGATACACGGATAAGAAACTATATGGTCTAATATGTAATTTACACGAGATATATCCTCGTGTACCCAATTATATTCCACCAGAAATCAGAGCCAGCCAAAACCTTGCATCCAAAAGGTACAGATCTCTCTCTCTCTCTCTCTCTCTCGTTTGGCGCCTAGCTAATAAATCACCTTCAAGGGTAAGGGGGTGTTCCAATCCAATCCACAAACCATGATACAATCCATCCAACACAGATTCAGGAGTATTACATTTGGTCCCTTATTTTTTTAGCGAATTTTTGTGTTTTCTGTTTCAGGTTGAATTATGGGTGCAGTGACGAACAACCTCGATATGGAGGAGGGTACCCTTGAGATCGGCATGGGTAAGTCCTGGAAATGCATAGAATCAAGTATCGGATTGATTATTTCAGATCTTAGCAATATTTAATGTGCGAAATTCAATTATAGCCTCTGGCCAAGTTGAAAATTTGTTCATTTTGCTATGAATGGATCATCGGAAAGAACGAGACTCAAATCTTCTGTACCGGATTTGTGCCTGTACCTCCATTCCAGTGCAATTTCAGCTGCAACGAAGAGGTACAGGATTATTTTGGTACGGGGACATGACATGGGAAAGAACTCTAAAGCAAGTTTAAGGATTTTAACAGAAAGCGTTTAGAGTTGGATGCTAATGCCTTACTTGATGATGGGTACCAAATAAAGTCGGTTCTATATAGCATGTGTCCCGAATTAGACAGCGTTTTTTAGGATGTTGACAGCAGAATTCAGATGGGATTTGAATTTCTTATATGTCGAATTAGGGCAAGGTTGCTTGCTTGCCTCAATTTCCCTCAACCCAATTAAGATAGCCCTCCGCTGAGCATGCCATTTCCATGCTCGCACTAGCATGCTTAACCATTCCACCCTGTTGAAAAGACTTATCGATCTTGCTCTAGGGTGATAATTGTATGCCTTGTATATTATAGAGTAGATCAGGAGCAAGGTCTGTAACATTCTCAAAACAAATGCTGCAATTATGGGTGCCATGGTGCTACCTTGTGACCCAATGCCTAAAACCTTGTGACCCTTGTGATACCTCTCACGATGCTGCTCGGGAACGCTCAACTCTATCAATCCTAGAGAACAATACCTGTATATAGAAACATCCCTGAACCAAGGTGAAGACGCATGTTTGCTTTTGAATTCCTCCATTTGTGAGGAGCATACCCTTATGCGTCGTAATTTCTGAGATACTTGGCTCCACTACTCTGTAGATTGTGTTGCTAACAATGTGTCACTAGCAGAAGGTATTTTACCAATACCTTGTACTCGCTCTGGCACATTTCCGTGGCACACTGGGTTTGTTAGACTCGATGGTCTGATTGATCTAGTTATGGTAAAAGCCGCCTTCTTCATTCTCAAATAAGCAATCTCCTTCCTTGGCTTGATGTGGCCCTTTATTGCTGTATGTTTTTGCAGAGTACAGAACCGTTTCTGGAGTTGCTGGACCACTGGTTATCCTTGACAAAGTTAAGGTGGGTATTTTACTCTCCATACTTGGTGTGCACTGTTTGCATTGCATATTTATTTGAACGTGTAACAAAAGGTTTGATGTTATAATTGCAGGGACCCAAGTATCAAGAGATTGTCAATATTCGATTGGGAGATGGAACAACTCGACGTGGTCAAGTCCTAGAAGTTGATGGGGAGAAGGCCGTTGTTCAGGTGATTACCATAACCATGTCAGCATCACTTTGTATGTTATTGATCATCCCCCATACTTGGAAACATGGTTGTGCTTTATATTTGTTTCTCTCAAGAGTCAAATGTCACCTACTTCACACCTCCTAATTTTCTGTTACCGTTCATCACCTGTTAGGTCTAAATGGAGCTTCAAAGTTTGAAGTTGGTCTAGGCATGATGTGAATTGCAATAAGAATTGGCTCCTTGATATTTCACGTAGCAAGTTCAATCTTTCTGTTCCTACTTTCCTGTATGCTTTTAAAAAATGTCGTCTAATTCATGTGCTACAGCATAGATTTAGCAATGTTATACAGAGAGTGTTGGGCCACTAAGAAACGTCATGTGAGTAGGATGAGTGTAGCTGATATGAGAATGCTGAGATGGATGTCTGGTAAGATTTTGCGTGATAGAATAGGAACCGAAACCTTTCGCTGAATGGTAGGGGTAACCGACCCCAATTGATTGGGACTTACAGCTCCGTTTGGTTTGGTTAGTCCCTTGATATAGCCTTACGGTGTTTGACTGGAACCAGAGATGGGTCAATATAGGTTACATGGGTCTTATTATGGTGCTTTTAACTTTGCATGGTACCTGAAAGCTATTTTCATTCAGCTGTGGTGTATGCTCCTCCTGAAAACTCTTTTGGTTGTATGCCCCTGTTTTCTGTTAAGCAGTTGTATGCCCCTTCATACTTGACTTTTTCTCGTTAATTTTTCGCAAGTGACTGAATTCTCTGACTGTTTCATTGTGAGCTCGGACTAGGTTTTTGAAGGAACATCTGGAATTGATAACAAGTACACCACAGTGCAGTTTACGGGCGAGGTAATGAATTTCGCATTAATTGTACATCTTGTTCTTTGGCATGGGATGGATGTATTCCAGGACTTCAATTAATTCACTTCCATGGATCTCCTTTATGGAAATAAGCAAAAGCATTACTTTGTTTGGTTGTCAGTTTTGAGATAAAAAAGTTCTATAAGTTTGCCTATTTTTCCGTTTTTAGTAATTTTTTTAACATTTTATCAAACTCTTTTACTTTTTGAATAGAGGTACGCTATGTACATCCAAAAAGTATAAAATAAGTAAAAAATTTGACAAAAAATCACTGAAGACGAAAAAACACGGATGACGTAACAGTCAAAATTTTTGGAGATTATTTCTGAGAGGAGAACCAAACAAAGTGATTGTTTTGAAGGAAGAGTTGGTCGTCTTACTATGAAGAGGTTCAAAAAAGGAAATAAAAAAATGAAGTATTCGTCTTTCTATTCTGCGTAAGCTTGAGGGATCAATTCCTTGATGTGTGGCTTTAATGTGAAAGTTATTTTGTCTTTGTCCTTGAGGAATGAGGATGGTTTATACTTCCATTTCACTTGTTGCAATGTAGGTCCTTTTTGGTGTGTGATATCTCCTCTAAAACTAAAATTCTGCTCTTCTGAAAACCTCAGTTGCTACTTGCTTGCAGGTCTTGAAAACTCCTGTTTCATTGGACATGCTTGGACGCATATTTAATGGTTCTGGGAAACCCATTGATAATGGGCCTCCTATTCTGCCTGAGGCTTATTTGGATATTTCTGGTATGTGGTATTATAGAACCAACTTAGTAGATATTTAATTTTGTTAATACTTAGTATACTTTTTTGCTATTTATTTCTATGTAGTGTAATCTGCTTTTGTCTTCTCCAGGTAGTTCTATCAATCCTAGTGAGAGGACGTATCCTGAAGAGATGATACAAACGGGGATTTCAACAATTGATGTCATGAATTCAATTGCCAGAGGTCAGAAAATCCCACTCTTTTCTGCCGCTGGTCTTCCCCATAACGAAATAGCTGCTCAGATATGCCGCCAGGCTGGATTGGTGAAGCGGTTGGAGAAATCAGAAAGTCTTCTAGAGGTATATTTGGCCTACCATTTTAATTCCATCTAGTAATGATTCAATATTGAGATTTTTTACCTGATGTGCTACTATGATCTAGGAAACTACAACTCTAGTGTGTGACTCTTGTGCCTTTTCGCTTCCCTGTGAGATTAGACCAAAATGTGTTATGTAACTTATGTGGATGAAACCGACTTTGTTCTGCAAATATAGGATCACTTAATGTTGGATACGAAGCCTAAATTGTGGAGATGACTGCTTTCTTGTTATCCAAGACGTAACTGTTATTTGTTTTGATTTTGTGTTTTAACTCATGGATCTGATTGGTTTGACAACACTTTCACAGGACGGGGCAGAGGACAATTTTGCCATTGTGTTTGCAGCTATGGGAGTCAACATGGAGACAGCACAGTTCTTTAAACGTGATTTTGAGGAAAACGGATCGATGGAAAGAGTGACCCTTTTTCTAAACCTGGTATTTCAAAATTAAGTTTGAACCCTTTTTTTGTGGTTTTTGCATCATCGAATCAATTTCCTGCACTGTCATCTGGAAGTTCAATAATAGAAAATTAGTGTGTAGTGCTGGCTTTTATGAAAATTAATTCTTGTACTTTCTTTTCTCAGGCAAATGACCCCACCATTGAACGTATTATTACTCCTCGGATTGCTCTGACCACTGCAGAATACTTGGCATATGAATGTGGGAAGCATGTACTCGTCATATTAACAGATATGAGTTCTTATGCCGATGCCCTTCGCGAGGTAATCACGTACTACGGTACTAGTTTACCTTGCACTGTCTACGGTGCAACTTGATAGCATGTATGTCAACCTGATAAATTCAATAATCTGATATGCATCTCCTATGCCATTTTTTGGTGATTTTCCAAGAAGGGTGTATAAACAAATAATATGCCGGAAGGGGTGAAACCTTTACAGAAGTTCTTAAAATAATTTCTACTTCAGTTTCTTCGTAATATTTCGTAATTATGTTCTGAGACCATTGGCATAAGACAAACTACTAATGGACAATGGCTTAAACAGGTATCTGCTGCCCGAGAGGAAGTGCCCGGAAGGCGTGGGTATCCTGGTTATATGTATACTGATCTTGCAACAATTTATGAGCGTGCTGGACGAATTGAGGGACGAAAGGGATCCATCACACAAATTCCAATCTTAACGATGCCCAATGATGGTAATTCAGTTTTGGCAAACCACATCAATTTTTTGGCATATTACTCGTTTGAGCTTTTGAAGTCACACTTCATCTGAACTTAGACTTTTTTATTGATCAGATATCACGCATCCCACTCCCGATCTTACTGGTTATATTACCGAGGGACAGATTTATATTGACAGACAGCTCCATAATCGACAAGTAAGATTGCAAAGCTGAGTTATTTACCACCACCGAGTTTTCTTGTTTAGTTCTTGGAAATGCTACTTAAACTGCACTAGGGTATGACTGTTTGCATGCCTGCCATTACATGCATAAAAGAGAATAGGGATGTGCATGTAGGAAAAGTTTGCTCTTGCTTGAAGGCACTAGTAAGAACTAGATGTTTCATATCTTTGCATAGCTTTGGTGATTTTGTGGTGCTCTGAAGATATGTTTGGTTAATCATGGCGTAACTTGAAGGAAGACAAGCGGTAGGGTTATGGTAATAACATTAGGGACATGGACATTGGTTTTGATGCGATTCATTTCAAAATTTTAAATTGTCCCAGATCCATCCCAGATCCATCAATAGAGCTTGCATTTTGATTTCTTTTTAATAAACTATAGGAAGCCTAGGAATGATAAAGTGACAAGTAAAAGGTGTATAAATTCATAACATGAAGTTTTATTTTCTTTCTGTTTAACTGGACAGATATATCCTCCAATCAACGTGCTTCCATCGCTGTCCCGTCTAATGAAGGTATGTATGTTGCTTGGTCTATCTTATTTATGAATAGATCTGTTACTGTAATAATTGTTGTTTTGTGATTATAATTACTAGTGCGCCAGCAACCATAGTAGCAGTATGGTAGTAGCATGGAAGAATCATGTTGAGTCCTTAACCACCCCACAGTTTGTCGAGGACACATATAGCAGTCTGATGGTCTCTAAAATTCAACTAACCTTCCTTTTAGTGTTCATTGGGAGATGGATATAGCCAAACATACAATTTCATATAAAAAAAGAAGAAGATAAAATTCGTAATGGGGTATCTAGAATATCTATGTCGAGGAAAAACCAACTGTTGAAGAAGGAAGGCGATAACAAGTGTGTAACGGACCCAGCATCAGTAGAACCACTACAAGCAGCATCAGCAGCAAGCACCTTGTAGGAATGGAAAAGTGGTGTTGCTTCTTCCTCGCTGTCAAGGCCTATTCATTGCCATTGAGACTCTCTCTCTCTCTCTCTCTCTCTGTGAGTAAGCATGTGTTAGTGTTCAAGCATTTTTGTTTTACTCAACACACTAACACCTCCTTTAATCCCCTGCCGGTGGTAACCCACAATCACAATTTCTCCAGTCGAATCACCACCAATTCCCTCAGAATCTGCTGCAGATCTAACACCTTCACCAGAACACTATAATCACCACTATTACACTAAAGGAGTAGTTAATTAAGTCACTTGAATAGGCCATGGACTTTGGTTAGATATTTGGTTGCAGAATATTGTAACCACGTGAGACGAGATCTTCCTTTTCATTGAAAACGAGAGAGAGAGAGAGAGAGAGAGAGAGAGAGGTCAACCTACGAACATACGAAAAATAAAGCAAAAACAGAAATCCAGAAAGAACACGAATAGGCTACTCTACCCAAAACTAAGGGAAATAGCCACCAAAATCCAAAAGAGGATGTCACAAATTTTCAGAGATAACAGGGGTGCTGCCTGTAATTATGTGGTATAACTAATTTCGGACAAGTATGACTAGTAGAGTATTGTTTGTGATTTATAGTAGAGCGCTTGCCTCAAATCTTTTTGTTCGCTGCTATTGCAGAGTGCCATTGGTGAAGGGATGACTCGCAGGGATCATGCAGATGTATCCAACCAGGTTTGTCACTTGAATTTTGTAAGATTTAGCCTTAATCGCTTGATTTCCTCTTATCTGAATTTTTAAATTTCAGTTATATGCAAACTATGCCATCGGGAAGGATGTCCAAGCAATGAAAGCTGTGGTTGGAGAAGAAGCCCTCTCTTCCGAGGATCTGGTAAAAGAATACCTATATGTTTTACCATAATTTCAACAACTTTTTGTTAAATAACTAACCCAATACCTCATGAATAAAACAGCTATACCTGGAGTTCCTTGACAAATTCGAGAGGAAATTTGTAGCTCAAGGAGCCTATGACACCCGCAACATCTTCCAGTCACTTGACTTGGCATGGACGCTGCTTCGTATATTTCCGCGTGAGCTTCTCCATCGTATACCTGCGAAGACACTTGATCAGTACTATAGTCGGGATGCATCTAATTGATGGATGGATTAAGGAAATATATTCCAGTTTCTTGTTTGGTTCCTTTTCGAGAGGGTTGCAAATCTCTTCCATCAAGTCCAAGTAATAAAGGTTTTGTGCTTATAAGTGCGCGAAAACCAAAGCTTTCGCTGATTAAGAGCCTCCGATATTCTTGCAATGAGGACCACTTCGATTCTGTAGCATCTGCAATTCTTTTAGTTATTGAACGGTTTTGCTACCCAGATATGAGATGGTTTGGCACTTGCGATTGTGTTTCAGAAACAAAAGCCACTTATAGGGATCGAAAAAACCCTGTAATTTTACAGTATCAATGTGGTTGTTCATCCCCTTTGGATTGTATCTTGTTTTTGGATATTGTTGTTTTAGGAATTTGGATGTTTCCGTGCTCTTGTTCTGTTTGAGAGAATAAATTGGACAGCTTGTTTAATTTTGATTTTCCGTATTAGTCCCATGCTTTGTTACTTGAGAAACCTTAGTTTTTACATGAAACAGTGCATCTTTGATATAATGTTTACGTGTCGCGGTTAGAACATCAAAAGCATATATATATTACAATGTTTGATATAATGTTTACGTATTTAATATCATGGAGCTCGTAATACAATTGAGATAAGAATGATAGTGCAATTATAATTAGTGGAACAAGAAATAGAATTCTGATGGGATTATGATTTCTTATTTGCACTAAGGGTCCGGACTTATTAGTTCTTAGGTCCCTAGCATAGTCCTACATATTTTTCACAGAATTTCATAATATATGAATTGAGCTGTGGGAGAGAGAAACGTAGGGTTGCGTAGCAGTTAGATTCAACAAAGAAGCAAGTCAACCAACTACCAGGAGTTGAAACGTAACTGTAGCAGTTCAACAAACAAGCAATTAAACCGGCATTTGTGTTGTGTCGCAGAAGTTGAGGTAAAACTTTAGTTTCGCTTTATAGTGTTCTGCACATTTTTTTATTATCTAATCTATACGAGTTATTACTGGGAATCGTTTCCCAATAGTAAATGTTAGTAAAATATAGGTATGAAATGAATATATACACCTCTATGCATAGGGCAGCGGCCATGGCTAACGTGGCTGGGGGGACGCAGTTAAAGCGGGATCTGTAGGCATGCGCCTTTACCTTGGGCTATGAGTTTGCGGCCATGCATACAAAGTTGGTGGCCAAGTTCAACATGTATGCGGTCAGGAAATTAAAGCATGTTGTATAGGCACGCTTTATACTTAATTACGTATGGGCTCTACAGTTTTCTCTCTTTTCTTTTTCTTCCTTGCCTCGTACGTATGACGGCTAATCCCATCGCGCATCACGTCTCTCTCCTTTGACGTCTCTCTCCCCTCTCTTGACGTCTCTCCCCCCCCGACAGGTACCAGCTTGTTTGGATGGAGGATTTGTCTCTCTCCTCCGACGTCTCTCTCGCCTCTCTTTCGAGACAGGTACCGCCCTGATTGGATGGAAGATTTATTTGGGGTGAATATAGAACGAAGGTGGATTTAAAGGTGAATATGTAATGAGGGAGTGATATGTTAAGAAAAATGACACCATTTATGAAGAGGGTGAATTTGTAATGGGGTATTTGAATGATTTGTTGAGGAGGGGATTTGGAAGCTGGATATGATGAAATAATATGTCAAATGACTTAATTGCCCTTGTGTATAAATGTAAATTTTTTTTTGAAAAAGAAATTTAATGTTTAAAATACAAATAATTGCAATATAATTATCATAGCCCCTGATTTCCAAACCCCAAAATTGTACTATTTATTATCGGGGCGGTTCCGGGGACACCTAAAAAACACCTAAAAAAACACCCCATAGCTCCCGATCAAATTTTGATGATCCGAGCCGCTCAATGTGATCAGAACGTGATTTTAAGGGTACTCACAAGAAATCAGCAAAAAAAATGACCGGGAAGGGCTTGATCCGAACAGTTTCGAACGGTTTTTTATTGAACGGTTCAAATAAAAAGTGCTTAAATCAAACCTGTCCCGGTCATTTTTTTTGTTAATTTCTCGCAAGCACCCTTAAAATCACATTCTGCACACATTGAACGGTTCGGATCATAAAAATTTGATCGGGAACTATGAGAATGAGATTATGGGTGTTTTTTTGGGTGTTTTTTTAGGGTGTCCATTGAACCGTTCCGATTTATTATAGTTATCATATATATTTACAATAATTGCAATTTAAAAGTCATTTTATATATGTATGTATATGTATACCGACAGTATACGCAAGTATAGATATACACAACCCCAAGTACCCCATTTACCCACGCACAACCCCTATCCCCACGCACAACCCCATCCTCTGCCTCCGTCCGCCGCCGATCATCACCCCTCATCTGTTGAGTTTTTTCAGCCGTAAGTCTCTCTCTCTCTCTCCGGTCTGGTATACAGAGGAGTATAAACGCGTGATAGATTCGAAAAGGCAAGGGCAAAATGGTCAAAACGCCAGCCCGCTCCACCAAAGACAGGGGTACCCCTGTCGTTGCCAAATCCGAGAACACCTGGAGATGAAATCGGAGAAGACCTCAAATCCCCCTTTCAGTTTTCACGCCCAAACACCGGAGACGAGGAGACTCACAAATCAGGGGCCATCTCCCCCATCCAAACAGGCTCTACAGATAAATACATAAAACCACTGCGTATTTGGTCCAAAGGCCTAAATTTACCAATTCAAAGTTTGATTTTTCTGAACCAACCGAAGAGATCCCTGCTGCCCTTCTCGTCAGGTTCGGTTTCTTGGGTTCTCTTCTTGTGTTTCTTATAATCTTGTCCAAGGGTTGTGTTTTTTATTTGGCTTTATCCCTATCATTGTGTGTGCTAGAATAAAATAATTCAGTTCCTTTGTGGAGTCCATTGAATTCTGTAAGTTTTCTTTACATGCACGCATGGATATTAATCATTATGTACTTCAGTTAATCCCTAAACTTACCTACCTTAGGAAAATATGGGTTTTTGATTGTTAGGGCACCAATTAAATAGCATAGATTTTTCACTCCGTGGAACTGTTGATTTTGAGTTATCACATCGGTTGGGCTGCTGGCAAGGCACGAAGTGGCAAGGCACGGCCATCATTTACAAGTTGAATGAAAATAGCAAGGATTTGGAACATGACTTGGGATATTATTTTATGTGCTGTTCCAATTCAATATTAGGCTGACAAATTTAGTCGTGATAACTGATTAGTGCTTTCTGGGTCATCAAGTAATCATAGTATTTTTCCACGCTTGGATTCCGAGGCGTAATCTTAGATTTCCTTGTCGTATACTGTCTATTATTATCCAGCTATTCGGGATTATACTTACCGTCTCTGTTCCAAGTTATACTTGCTGTCTCTGTTCTTAGTCAGGGCTATAAATCTGTGTTTAATGGTAATTTTGTCCATTGATTTGTTTTGGTTAACTACCTTGTTGCATTTGCGTAAGTCGATAAGTGGTATTCAGTCTAATACTTCTTTTCCATCAACAAGTGAAAATTAAACCACGTTATGGGTTAAATTTTGTTTTATTGGATATAGCAGGGTTGATCACCTTTTGTAATACAATACCTCCTCAATGTGGATTATCTGTTTCTATCTAGTCTTGCGTTATTTTGTTGATTCTGTTCTTTTGAACCGGACCATTATAATTGTTATACAGTCCAGAGACATGTACTTATGTACTTGAATACTACTTGTTTTGGACACCTTGTTTAATTGTGATTTTAGGCACATTACCATGCTTTTTTAATATGGGACATGAGGAAAATAAATACTTGAGAAAATTTAGTTGCCTTTTTAATGAAACAATGAATCTTTGATGGAACAATTTGGAGAGCTTGTTTAATTTTGATTTTAGGCTTCAGTACCATGCTTTGTTACTCTGGGATAAGAGAGGGAAATACTTGATCAAACTTAGGTTTTGCATGAAACAGTGCATCTTTGTTACTAGTAATATTTACATGGTGTGGTTACTGGTTACAACACCGAAAGTCTATTCCGGACCTTCCGGTTAACTTCATGGTTGAACTGGTGATCTTTGATTACAGTTTGGTTTTCTGAAGTTGTCAGGAATCTAATTTACTGCACGTTACGAACTTTTGATCAGTATGGGTTTAAAACGGGAAAATACTTTTCACATGTTTTTGGACTTTTATTTGTATGTCTTGATAAAAGAATAATGGTTTCTTTAATTGCAGTGTCATAATCGCGTGGGCAGGATGGAAGATGAGTTTGATCACTATACTTTTCTGGGTTTGCCATCTGGTGAAGAAGGAGCCAATCTTTCAGAGAAAGAGATTACAAAAGCTTATAGAAAGAAGGCTTTGGAATTACACCCGGACAAGAGGCCAGATGACCGCAATGCAAACGCCGACTTCCATCAGCTCCATGCTTCATACGCCATTCTCAAGGATGAAAAAGCTAGGAAATTATTTGATGATCTCATGCGTGTTAAACGTAAGAAGGTTCTCCACCAATCACAGCAGGGCTCCAAGCGACGGAAGATGATGTCTGATCTTGATGAAAGAGAGAAGGCTGCTTTTGCTCCTGACCCTGTAACAAAAGCTCAGGAGGAAGAAGAGCGAATTACTAGGAAGCTCCATGAAGAGATTTCTAGAATTCGTGCCCAACATGCCAATAAAGTTACTTCAACGACTCCACGGAGAACGGAGAATGCAACAGTTGGAGGAAGGGAGAGTAAAGGTGGTGGCGGTAGCGGTAGCAGGTTGGACAAGGAGAAGGTGCTTAAGGTGTATTGGGAGAAGATTGGTGAGGATTATAGTGCTCAACGACTGAAGGGGTTGTTTGCGAAGTTTGGTGAGGTTGAAGATGTAGTGATCAAGAGTTCCAAGAAAAGAGGCTCTGCACTTGTTGTGATGGCGTCTAAAGATGCAGCTGTAAGTTGTTAGTCTGTTATAAACTTCTGTTGACTGCTCTCTCTTGTGGCACTCAGGATTTGGTATCATTTCCATTAGTTTTGTGATAGTTACCAAGGATTTGTATGATTGATTGGACCAATTTGTTCATTCTGCAGGTTGCTGCTACTGGTAGTGTGTGTGGAGATCTCTCAAATCCTTTACTGGTCCTGCCTCTTGATCCAGCCAAAACTACTGCTTTTTCAAGCCCCCTTAAACACGTAGAACCTGAGGGTCCAAAGCTGAGTAATCTTGTGGGTGCTGGGCACCAATTATTTGAAGACTCAGTATTGAAGAAAATGATGCAAAAGGTTTGTGCATTTCACCTTCACTTTCCCTCCCATCCTCCTGTCCACACATTAACAATCTCAGATTTGATTTGGCTTGTCTATTACTATTAGGCTATCGTGAATGTAAGAATATGTGGATGACATGAATATGTATGAGTCTATGCACGCCTCAATGAGAGCAGCTGCAGTGAGGAAAAGATCAATGTCCACAATACTGTCATAATGTTATTGGCTTGCGAGATTTGCAACTCTCTTGTTTTCATTTTGAGATTGTTCATTGACCTGACATCATTTGTAATGCTTAATCAGGGTTGGGCCAGCTCAGGTATAGGTAAGCTTAGTTGCTGGAACCTCCTATCCGGGTGGCTTCGCCACCTTAGACCCTCGCTTCCACACTCCAAGTCAGAACCCCCTAAGAACCTCGCTCCCATTGAAAAAGAGCCCGCTCACAACTAGAGTAGAACCTCTCAAGCATGAAAATCCCCAAAGAAACAAAAGAAAGATACTAGCAGAAAATATGAAGTACTGATATGAAAATACGATAATATTAACTTAAATTTGCTCAAGTACTAGTGTAAACATTGTATTTACTTATTTCAATAAAACCATACTTGGTGGTTTATGTTTTGTACAAACTACTTCAATGCCTATTTCTATAATATAGAAACACTCCTCTAGTCGGAAGTACAGATTTTGTACAAAGTCCTTCTATGTATATTTCAGTTCACTGTACTACATGTAATTGTGGAGTAAGTACTGATTTTATTTTTTGCTAAGTTATTCGGTTTTTGAAATATAATTGTACTTTTGTAGATTATATATTTGTAGTTCTATGGAATTGTTCCTAAACACTCCTACCAAAGCTCTCAACCGAGGAGCTTTATCAATCTTCGCTCTCCTGGCCAGGCTCCCTCTCCCGTCCCCACCTTGTGCAACTAAGGGTACAAGTGAGGTAGAAATGGAGATTGGGTCTCTCTAGGCATGATCGAGATTGGGAAGGGGGTCTGTCTCATACCTGACCTCCTTGCGTCTGGAAGTACTTTTTGTCTAGTATAGATATGTGATGTTCTTATTTTAGGACTTCAGAGAACATGAAGATGAGATAAGGATGCTTGTTGTCAGTGCTTCTGCTATTGTTCTGTTCATTTGGGTAAAATAAAAGAGCTGGGGATTTGCATCACATAGTTTTCATTTGGTTGCATTGTTATGTGAAGATTGTGAGAATTATATAGTATGTTTTTTGTAGTAGTTCCTTATTTGTCCTCATTTTGGCCTATGCTGGCTCACTGCATGTCAAATGTTCCTTGTCACAGAACATATTTCTTTTTGCTTGCCAAGTTTCCTGTTGTTCTGGGTAATGGGCAAATATGGTTAGTTTGGTGTTATTATCTATCTAACTTTTGTCCTTTATTCTGAGCAGGCTGCAGAGAAGCAAAAATAGCATGGGAAGTTTCCAAAATCTGACATTATAACTGCAGCACACAGCTTTGAAATTTCCCAGTCTTGATTAGCGGTAACTATCCAATCAAATCCCGTTACATGTCATGTTTCATTTTTGTTATGGTTGGTTCCATTTTTTCATGTCCTTGCCCACCCGAATAGGGCAGTTTGTTTCCTTTGCGAAGGCAAAAGCTTGAGTGGTTTTCTTTCTTTGGTTGTTTTTATTTGTAAGTTGTAGATTAATAAACAGTTCGTTTGTAGTCTAATATCAATTGTTCATGACATGCAGGACTGTTCTAGAATTGTCTTTACGGAGGAATAGTGTAGAACATAGATTTCGACAGGATTCAATCGCTGCAGACTTAGTTGTTGTAGTCTCAAGTACAGAAGAGAGCATTTGTTCCTTTGCTTGAATTACTGTATTTTTACCTATGAATCCAATAATCAGTAAAGTACTGCACTTTGTAATGCTTAGCGGAGGGCTGTATTGAGTTCTATTAAAGTAACTGTTTGAATCTGTCCATTTACGATAACGTCTAACGGATGAGTTGATGTGTGGGACGTTGCTGGTCTTTCTTGTTCAATTGCTCAAACACACGTGAGATCCATTTTCTTTCTTGTGTTCAATTTACATGATATGGATTTGTCTTTGCCGAGTAATTACTCTCAATTGTTGATTTGTGTTCGTTGTTGCTTTTGATACAGCTGTGTTCGTGCTAAGGCGATGAGAACTTTTTCATAACAAAATGAGAGGAGAGAATGCCTCGAGAGGAGAGAATGCGAGGCGGAAGACATCCGATTGGTTCAAATTGAGGAGAACCTGACATATTCAAAGTTGAAAAGTTCAAAGTGAGGAGAACCTGACATCTTCAAAATAGATATTCAACGTTAAAAACATAAGGAGTACTGTGGGATTTCATCTAACGGAAGCACAAGCATTGAAACACAGGAAGAGCTAGCAAACACATTTTCATCAATTGAAGTCTTTATTGTTCTCCTATAACCAGCAACATTTATGAAATACCGTTTGAAATTTCTCTAAGGCTCATAATATATACAATACAAAACATGGATACATCTACCCTGTTACAATCCCCTGTTCTATACCGCATACTACAAAAATGAATCAACTGGTGAGCAAAAAATTGTACACCAATTTTACCGCCATGATCAATCAGCTATTGTAACGAATCTGTGCTGTCGACCATTACCCTTTCGTTATTTTCTGGAAATCAGCGGAACTGAAGAGATACGATGTTCCGACTTCTGGAATCCCACTGCTCGAGTTATGATCAATTTTTTCCCCATGACTAGGGTATTTTTCCAGTTTCATACCCTTAATCCATGAATGACAACAAATTTGCCAAGTCCCATCGCAATTGCAGACATCAAATTCCATGCCCACAAATTCATTGGGGTGAAACCAAAGATTTCAATTCCAACTTACATGCCGTCTAGTAAGATCAGCCCCCATTTCTGGGAATAGCACTTCAGCCAGAGTCTTTGACACTTTGACACTTCAGCCAAGTTACAAAGAATGCAGCACCTCTGTGGACAGTCAATTGAAGAAGTATGGAGAATCGATAACTTCTAGCATGTCGAAGTCGCCTCTATCTGGGAGGGACGGAAATGTCAACTCTGGATATTCTTTCTGGAAGCTTGTGAGCAACTGCATGATGATAATAAGAAGTTGTTGAACACACATATATATGATCTATACCTCTCTCCGATTAAAATTAAGATAGGCCCAATTTAAGTATTGCCGCTTTTCTTCTTCTTCTTGATACTATTAATACTTCATTATCTTAATACTGCATTTGGGTCAAAATTTTGTAATTAATTTGATTTTTCTGACCATAGGAATCTTTAAAAATAACTAAACATAGATTAAATTTCATCTTCTCAAGACAAGCCCAAAAGTCCAACCTTTTGGCTTATTTTGTCTTTCTTGAACGTTTTTCAAATTTGGTCCTTATTCTTTACTTTTTCAATTCTCTACTCAAGATGAATCAAATTGGGAAATATTATTGACCGAAAAGCTAAAAAAAAGTTCACGAATGATGAAAATAAGACACTAAGAAAAAGTTAAGTCAAACATAAAAAGGTAACATAATTCACTCGTCAGTTGTTACAGGTTCTCAAGCAATTTTGACGAGTAAAGGTACTTACTTACCCTAATAGGGAGAAACTAAATCATAAGATACTCACATTCTCTAGAATCGGGATGCTATATAGCTCCACAAACTTTTGCCTGAGGATTCTATTCATCTTATCAACGTCGCATGCATGCGTCCAGAAAGAGTCATGCACCCCTGTAGCAGATTTAGGGATGAGGATGTGAGAACTGAATTAAAAACAGAATTCTCACTCTGTACAAATTCCCCTGCAGTACTTCCTAAGGAATCTATGAAGCAGGTCATAGTCTAAAACTGAGAAAATAATGGCCAAAGAAAAGACATGACCTGCAATTGACCAGCTATTAGGTGAAAGCCATAGGGTATGCATGAAGGGAAAGGGTAATTTAGATGGGCACCATTTCGTGTGGAGGTTTCGAGCAACACTTATATTTAATTTCATAGTCCAAGCAACGCAAATACAATACCATGGGAAATGTGGTATTATTGATCTCATCATTGATACTCGGAAGTCGGATCCTACTAAATCATTCATGCGGTGGTATTATAGATCATGCGGGATTATATATCCACTTCAGTATTAGCCCAGTCAAACAAACTTCAATAAAACAAAAATCTTCTTCTAAGGTTGAAAACAATCTGCAAACTTCCTCTAAGATTGCAAGTGTCTTCTGAAGGAACTTCCAAAGAATATCCACCAAATTTAAAAGGAGCCTGCTGATTCCAAAATATTCTCTGATGTTTATTAGTTTGTATAATCCAAGGTTCTTTTGCTTGTAGAAGTTACTTTTGAATAGATTCACGTTCTAATTTAAGAGAGGACAAACCGGCGAAATGCAATCCAGCATCCCTGCATGCAACAGCTGTCATCATCATGTGTGAACCATCAAGTGAGTGCACAAAATTTGGAGGAAATGCAGTTTTCTGTTTTCTTATCTGAACCTGTATTCCAACAGGATAACATGAGTTAAAGCAAAGAAGATGCCTGAAAAGAAGGCCAGAAATTCTGGTAAAAGATAGTGATATGAACTTACAGAGGTACCGTCTCGCTTCAAACTCAATGTCTGTAGTGTTGTTGTAACCTGGCTCCCCATGGTATGATATGATAAGAATTTCAAAAAACAGATGGAGATCAATATTGCCTAAAATAACCCAAACCAAGTTTTTACATCCTGTGAGGCATCAGGAAGGTAATGTATAGTTTCTTTGTTGGGATTAATGCACAGTTCACCAAAAGTAGCCTCACGTTGTGTTATGGACTAAGCAGTTATCTCGAACTCTGCAGCTAGTTACTTGGGGGAACAGATTACTTCCCCAAAAACGAATTACAGAAATTATCTCTAAAACATGTTCAGGGAAAAAATCAGGTTTTTTTTTTTTGCTGTCATTCATGCTTATTGCTTGAAGATGATTATTTGGACGAAAGGCATAACTGGACTGAAGACATGTCATGCATTTTTCTTCCAATATTTTATGACAGTAAAATAATCATGAGCACTTATGACTTGAGGCAACACTTCTCCTAATAGTTTCAGTTACAGAAACTTTTCCCCATGCAAGGAACTTGAGCAAATGGAATCCATCAAAAGCAACACTTGAGATAAAACTGCCCATAATTTTGACACATGGATCATGTTCTTGTTTCTTTAACAACCAATGGCAATGCAGTAAAGTACAAATGCAGCAACTAAAGATCAAATACCCACAGAATGCTGTTTTGTTTTGAAGTAAGGTTGCACAACTGGAAGACCAAGAGGAGTTGTCCACCGCACAGGTTGGTTTTGTGAAGCAATAACCTGTAGATTTCGTACTTTAAGATTCCATACAAAAAATAGGATATCTTTTTTTATAAATAATAGTATAATACCAATCACATTTTTAAAACACAAGCATACTTTTGCACAATCACCAAGCCAACTCATTATGCCTCGTGCAGCATCAAATATCTCCTCAAGGGCAGCCATCGTCACCTAGTTAAAGTTGTAGCACCGAAGAAAACAACAGTAGGGTAGCATTATTACTTGATCGACAAGAAGTTCATTTCTTGCTATTGCACATCATGGGCATACAACATAAGGTTCAAATTCAACAAATGAGGTAAGAACAAAAAAACACTGTTTTTCTAAATAAACAAATGCCAAGAAGCAATGAAAATCTTAAACAAATTCATAGCCCACTTGATGGGTTAAAATTTTTCCTGCCAACAGATGATACAATTTTTGGGGACTACACATTTCTGGGATTTAGTGGCCCACGGTTTATTCACAAAACCAGCATGGGGCTAATATTTTCGTTTCCATGTTATGGAAACATGATTTGCTTAATCCACATAAAAATCCAAGCGTCTCGAAGCTCGGCTTGAGAAGATCTCGTTCAAGCTCAAATCGGTCAATAAACATGAGCTCGAGCCAAACTTTTTAGCTCGTTCAAAAAATGAGCTGAGCCCGAGCTACTAATAGCTTGGCTCAGATGAGCTCGCGAGCCAAGCTATATATGTTAAATACAAATATATCATATGTTAAGCATATTTTTATATGCATAGCTGCTGCCATGTATGACCTCTGGGTGCATACACAATCTTTTAGACCTTTGGGAAAAGGAAGTGGGAAGGCTATATAGCTAATTGGATGACTGATGAAGCTCTTCTTTTACGACGTGGGACAACAAACAAGTACTCCAAAGCAAATGAAAGGTTCCCAACAAAGCCTTCTACATTCTACATCAGTCCCACATTGTATACCTTCAACAAAGTTGTATACAAAGGCTCCTATATAATTAAGGCACCCAGCCCAAGTTCCTTCCTCTGGCCTCTCGCGTGAATTCCAAGTTTCAGTGAGCCAAGCTCGAGCTAAGACGACTGAACATGAGCCTAGCTCGAGCCTCATTTTAACAGCTCGTTTCAAGCTCGAGCTGATTTGATTTATGGCAAGCCGAGCCTGAGCAGTCTAAAGATCGACTTGCCTCAGCTCGTTTGCAGCCTAGCATACTGCATTAAATCTTAAACACTTATCAGGGCCTATGCGCACACTTCAAAGCAAGCTGAAAACTATTAAGGGCTTGTTAGGTTGAAGGTTTTTGGATTTGGATTTTGGATTTGAATTTGTAATGATTAGGGTAGGGAGATAGGGTAATGATTGGAGAAAGATAGAGATAAAAATGAAAGTAGTGGTTGGAGATAGGAGTAATGAGTGGATGTTGGAGTAGGGTAATAATTTAGAGTCCAAATCCTCAATCCTCAACCGAACAAGCCCTAAGGTAAACCACAACCACTCATTAGAACAATATGCCAACAACTATCGTGAAAATTCATTGCAACCTTGACTTTCTTTACGAATTTTCTCATGGAGGGAAAAAAATCTCCCTAGTTTTCATTACATAAGCAGCAAGTTAACGACTTATTAAGAACACTGTAAGTGGTAGTAACTTTGTCCAAAGCAATTTAACATTATTTCCTAGTCGTTGGTAAAATCTTACTTTCGCGGCATAGCTAGCAGCCTTAAACAGCAGGCGATCGTCACTAATTTGACCTTTCTCCTGTAATCTTCTTTTGATCTGCTCTCGCGCTCCAACAAAAGTAACACCATATACTGAAGTCATCACTGTCTGTTTCACCAGTTTCCTGTCCACCTGAAAGCTAACAGTGTTAAAGGTCATCAGGTAGAACGTTTACCTAATCAAAACTTGGGGTCTAAAGCTTAGAAGGGACAGTTGAAGGTTGATAGAAAGAAGTGAAAGAAAACACCTGTCCTACTAAGGCCTTGGCTAGTATAGCATTCGGATTAGTTGCAGGATCCTCATTGCTGTCCCTTTTCATGATATCATGAACCCTGCCACACGAAAGGTTTTATTCATAAGAGTCTTTTCATATACTGAAACAACAAACCCATGCAAAGAGAAGAGGCAGACGGCCATCCGAAACAAATGAAGGTAAGAGGAATGGTAAGAAAGGGTATACTGGTTAAACTAATTGTCCAAATATCATTCATAAAGATCGTTGTTTGGAGTAAGAAGGCTATAAGTATAAGGTTTCGCCTTTTCCTCCTGTCCACCCCCTCATTTTGCCTTCCCCTTCTATCAAATACTAGAAACCACTTCATCCATTTCCTTTCTGTTTTCCATTACATTCCCCATTCTGCCCTTCCATATGATAAAAATCTCTCCCTTTTCTTTGGGCCTCCACTTTTCATTTTTAACAATGAAGTACCATAGAAATGCAGTACAAGCTACTATCGTGTTCATATGTCTGTTCCTGATAAAGACAAGAATACACGGATTACAACCTCAAAATAGATATTGTTCTACCTTGCAGCAATTTCAGAGTAAACATCAGCAGGTTTTTCTCCAGCTACTAAGTTAACTGCAGCAGCTCCAACCTGCACGCATAGTCCCCCCATAAAAGGCAGAGGATGTGCATGTAACCCACAATCAATTAGCAGCGCAATTTTTTTTTTTTGCTAATATACATAAATGATAAAAATTAAGCCCAAACAGCATACTTACAGAATCTCTTCCCAAGGCTGCATAATGCTGTAGGCCATTGCATGAACCATCCTAAAACCAAAAAAAAAAAAGGCCGAGCAAAATCAGATAAAAAAGAAACCAAAAAACGGTGAATGTCTGCCGTTAAAATCCTCTATCAATACACAAAACAGTGCATCTAGGTATAAAGTTATAAACAACTACAGCTAATCAATGACATATTCTAGTTCACATACTGCAACATGCTTGTTATGAGAGGAAAATTGCAAGGTAACTAGAATCCAACAAATCCATCTTCACAAATGCGGGTAGAAAAGCTCGATTCAAATATTTTTACATTTTACAAGGGTGTAGATAACGCCCAAATTGTGGTTTATCCTTTATATCACATTGGTTGCGCTATTCAGATTCTCCAAATATACGCTTCCATTGCGTTGCCAATTGAAGTCCTAGCATAGTCTCAATTTGTGGCTACTATGAATGGACACCCAGTTTACAAACATGACCTATTGAGATCAATTACCTCATTTCTCAATAACGGAAAAGACATCACTTCTTGGATAACTATCCAACTGAAATTGTTGACACATCTAGGTTGTGCTATTTTCCAATTCACGCTTCCCTTGCTTTGCCAATTGATGTCCTAGCATAGTCACAATCAATGGCTACTACGGAGTGGACACACAGTTTACGACCCAGATCAATTACCGCATTCTCAGAATTCCAATAACGGAACAGACATTGCTTCTTGCATTCCGATCCAAGTGGAATTTTTTACGCATCAAGATGCTCCTGACTTCTTTCTCAGTTCATAGCGTACCAATCTTTAAGGAGTAGACCTTACTAAGCCTGAACAAATATTCACACAGGCCATAAACTTTTGTTTCCTTACATTTCAGTTGCGTCCAAATTTGTCTCTTACTTCCCTTGCGTTTCCACAATATTTCAATTCCTAAGCTTACAGAAAGACACTTAAAGGCATCAGTCTTCAGTAGTAAGAGATTTTACCTAACCAAGCAGGATCCATAATACGCATCACTAAAAAATCAGTGAAGTTCAAATTCAACTTGCTTTAGCTGATAGATGTTCTTTCATGATTACAAGGCATCCAATAAAACACATACCTGATGAATAGGCAGGTGGGAGATGACAGTATGTGGTGCGGAGCTTGTTAATGCTTCTGAGAGACTAATACAAGCTGCTAAACACTGAAAGGGATCCTCAGCAGTCAACCACCACTGACTTCCATTAAGTGGGTTGTCAGCTGAATCAAGTACATTTTCCAGATTGTTTTCCACAAATGCTAGGCGTCCCTCATATGAAAGCTTTTCAACACCATCTCCATAAAGGTTTGCTAAATGTATCTTCAGCCATCTTAACCCAGACTTTCCTAATGGTCGCCCTTCCGCAAACTCAAGAACTCCTCGACAGATATCCGAATTCAGATGGTTCAAATGTGAATGCATAGGGTAAGCACGCCCCCGGAAATCCAAACTGTGGGGATAGTAAAACCCATCCTCGTCCTTCATTTGGGCAGCAACCTGTTCAAAATAAGTCTCCTCATAATCCATTCCTATCCAATAAACCTTAAGCATGTGGTCTGCATACAGTTCTTTAAGTTTCTCATAAAGTTAATACTCCCTCCATCCCACTTTGTTATTCCCCATTGACTATCCCAGACATCTGAACAAATGCATTCAAAAAATGTCTGTACTTTCCCATCTTCATTGTCTAGTTATCTATTTCAGATGATTTATCTAAGAAAAAGGCAAGAGTTCCATAGATAATATGGAAAAACCATTTTCATTGTCTAGTTATCCATTCAGATGATTTAGAAAAACTTGGTCTACGATAACCAATTGAGATCTTTTGATTGATAGAAACAAATTCAGATCTTTTTTCAAGGAAATACATAATTTGTTAAACCAATTAAACAGGAAGGCTGCCAAAAATGGACAAAGTGGGACAGAGTGAGTATTCATATGATAAACCTGCATCATATATTTGTTAAGTAACCTTTAAAGCCTGAAGAACTGCCTAGATAGTCTTTCCAATGTTCATAACTTGAAACTCGCTAGTAGCTAGCAACTTGCTAATATCAAGTTGAATTGAAGTCACACCATAGGAACGATTTAAAAATATGAATACAATACCATGAGTTCCCTAGGTCAATGAGAGAACTCCCAAGCATCTCTTTTCCATAGCTGGTAAATTAATCCAAGCCAGTGCAACAGAAAAAGCAATAACCATTAATTTACCAAAAAAAGAGAGGAAATCTTACTGAAAGCTTGAGTTCTGTATCACATCTTTGAGAATGCAACTCTCGATTTACTTTTTTTGCCTTTCTCATAATCAATTTCCATTTTTTTATTTCAGTAACATCCTCTGACTCTGGCTTCTCAGGTATAGGAACCTACAAGAGAATGAAAAATGCAACAATGCCACAGTGATTAAACAAGAGATGACCAAAATTGAAACTATTTCCAAAATGAGTCCATATTTTCTTTTCCTTTCGTCGAGATGAATTGCGTTGTGATATGTTTTTCATGAAAAACAAAAAATAAAGTTCGCTAAAGACCAAAAGAACTCATTATACGAAAGCTAGTCCAAACTTCGTTTTAGTCTACCACTAATGAAGTGCCAGCTTAACAAGCCAGAAGAATTTCACAAAGCACCAGAATGATTGGATGGTCCTTTTGCATATATACAAGAAAGTCAAAAAGCTGTTTCCGCTTAAAAACCAGATCTACAGAAGTTATCAAGTTGCTCCCTTGTAAAACTTCTGTGCAAAAACACATGCTGATTGCTGCAAACTTCCAAACAATGCTAGACCACTAGTGAAGAATATTAGGACTCATAAAAGCAAACGACAGGAACAGGAAGTTGCTTGCTTAAAGAGAAACTTCTAGAAAGCACTCACATCTTTGCGATCAACCAGGCCGCCAGTGTTGCCACCTCCAGCCCAAATGCTCTCCATCACACTCAGAACTCTTTTGTTTATTCTCCACTTGGTATTTCCAAGGGTATCCAAGGCCTGAACTTGTGGAAATTTGAATAATAGTCTTATGAGATTGTAATACATAACTTCACACAAAGGAGAAACATGATTGATTTGGTCTCCTGCTAGCAGTTATGGGTGTGAACAAGATAGGGCAGCAGGGTGCAAAAGAACAACCATACCTTTTACTGAACAAAACTTTCTGTTTTTATGATGTAAGCAGGTCAACTGTTTTTATGGTCTCTCTCTCTCTCTCTCTCTCTCTCTCTCTCTCTCTCACACACACACACACACCCACCCACCCTCACACGCGCACACACACAAACAGACACACACACACGGGGTGAGGCCGCAACAAGATGCTGTTGAGAACACTGCAGCGAAACAAATGCAGAAAATATGAGGTATATTGTATTAGTCAAATAAATTGCTTGGCACAAAACCAAAGATGCCAGCTAGGTTACCTACCTCTGTGTGTGTGTGTGTGTGTGTGTGTGTGTGAGAGAGAGAGAGAGAGAGAGAGAGAGAGAGAGAGAGAGAGGCAGGCAACCTAGCTGGCATTTTTGGCTTTAACTTATTGCCACAAATGCAATATGAAAAAAGTGCAATTTATTTGATTTGACTTACAAATTTTACCTCATATATTTTCTGCATTTGTTTTGCTGCAGTGTTCTTAACAGCATCTTGTTGCGGCTTAGATCCATGAGTACGGATAAGATAAGAAGGTAAGAAGAAGTACCCGCCTCGGTCATACCTGTAAGAAGCCTTATAAGATAATGTACAAGCAAAATTCAAAAGATTTTTTTTGTTTATTAGCATTTTGTGAGGTGGAGATAGGGGTGGAGTGTATCATTAGAGAATGAGTTGAACTTTTTGTCCACAACTAACAAAACCCCAAGCCAACCCCTTAAAGGCCCCGTTCCGCTAAAGTTCTTATTTTTTAAGTACTTATTCGTTGCTTTACGAGACAGTTCATTCTTCTCACAATACATCACCTTTAATTCAAAAAATAAGTACTTATTTGTGTTAGTGGACGCCTGATGAACTACATAAAATGTTGACTCAATAACATACCGTTTCCATTTCTTTGGAGGTACCAACATCGGCATGTAAGGAATGACTGTATGCTTAGGCTGCATACAGATTAACATATGCAAGATTAGACATATAGTTGGAAACAGGAGATCAAAGGGAAAAAACAAAAGAATACATATTGTGGGAAACAGGAAATCAAAAGGGAAAATAAAAGAACAAAAAATTGAAAACTCCGTTCCCTTATTGCATATTTGCAATTTATAATAGACCCAAACTGTTGACCAGATTCCTTGCTCAACATGTACTTAACATGCAGGAGATCCAATATCAGAATGAGAAGTGATTGCAAAGGGGATTCTTCCTGCCGCATAATTGTTCGCTTGATGAAAACTGTTTGGGCCCTATAACTTAATCTTTTGAGAAGATGTGGTGATCTAAGAGCTTCTCCAAATACATGGAAACAGGCTATGTTACATGGAATAGGGTACAAGTGTCCGGTGCGAGAATGTGACTACATTAGATTCATCTAATTTTCAGCTCTCAGACGTGGGAATACAACAAAATTTTCAAATTCACTAGGATATTCCATTTATGTTCCTGGGTAAATTGTGTTTACGACTGCCTTAGGATATTCTATGCATTATATAGGAGTTCCACACCTAGTGGGTAAATTCGAATTAGAAAAACTTTACACATCAAACACGGATCCCATGCCCTTATCCAAGTGTAACTGTAGAACATGGGTATTTTATACACGAGGAAAGATCAACATCGGTAAAAGGCTTGCTAATGCTAAAATATAGCATGAAGCACAATTAAAAAAATCATGTGTTGTAATTTAGCATAGCTAAACTTTCTGCCAAATTGGAACAAAATTTGACTATAGCTATTTTTTGGCAAGCCTCTTTGCTTCTTCATCTCTCCAGATAGGCCCCACATAGAGCATTTTCATTCTGCCATTGTGTGAGCAAAAGAGGAGAAATAGTTTCTGCAACACCGAAGTAGCATTGCTAAAACATTGCAAATTCATATTACGGATCTTATATATAGCTTTAGCTAGCTATTTTAGGCAGGGAATATTGGAGACGCTCTAGCATAGTATCAGGATCTTGAGTTCAAATCTTGTCACCTTGTTATTACGTTATTATGAACTATGCTTTGTATGTGTTTCTGCACCTTTTTCAAGTCAGTGTGTTTGTCTCTCCATGTACGAGACAGGGTTGCAGCGGAGGAGTTTTAGTTATGTATGGCATTCTAGCAGTTTAAGCTTTTGTGATAACTAGTGATCTAACATGGAGAACGCATTTCCTTCTGGCACGTTTTTTACACCTAATCATAACAACCACAAAACTTCCAGCGCAAATGAATCTAAATAAAGTCAGATCAAGTATCTGGAGTGATTTAGAATTTCTGCATTCATTCTCATCCATTTAGGAAATATTTCTTTTGCTTGGGTGAAACGACCCATAAAGATTATGCAGACCAAATGCAGAAAAGAGAGGAGGGGTGTTAACTCACAGTTCCTTCGAGTCCTGCGAGGACTAGGGGATCACACTGTATAACTCCATACCTCTTCCCAATTTTCTTCCTACAAGTAAACAACATAAGACCTCCAACTAAGTAAAAAAGAAGAGGTGTACTGATGATGATTACCATTGAACCCAACCCCACCCCCCCTTCCTTCCCTCTTTTTATGAACATAACCATGAAGAATTCAACTCAAATTATTTCAATTAGGTAGCCACCTTTTAAATGCAGTACCCACACAAACCAACAAAATGCTGCAACTAAGAAGCAGGCAGTGGATGTCATGCAAAACTCACCTGATTAGGTAATTTCACACCAAGAATTGGCCTAAGTTCTAACTATAAGGTATTGGCATCACTTACCATGACATGGAGGGATGGGGTCCGTTTCTTTGAAGAAAGATAAATCGGTGAAACAATAATTACATGCTTACCGAGGATAATGAGAACTTCTGTATGCATGGAAAAATGCAGGTCGAATATCAGGTGGACTGTCTTCTGACTGGTCAACTGTAGCCTGTACATAAGCTGTCTCCATCAATAACTGTATCAAACGACATCCCAGCTGCATAAGATTATCAAAAAGAAAAAAGATAATTAGCAACTTCAAAAAGAAATGACATATATTACATACTTGCGTCTATCATTTGATTGTAAAGGAAGAAATAGTTATTGCCACAACCTTAGCTTGCATGTCACGACCCCAAGGCTTAATTTCTTCATCTTTCACCAGCTTTTGAACCTCTGTCAGCTTTCTCCTTTTGATCAAACCTTTTATGCGTTTCCTTAGTAGCTCATCATCCTGACAAAAGCCTTCTTCAGTTGGACCTACAGCCTTCTGGCTCTGGGACATCTCGGTTTTCTCCAAGAAACTATGTATCGTAACCTGTACTAGGTATAGTAATAATGGAGAAAACAACAAAGTCATCTATAATACTGAAACCTTATATCATGAGTAAATAAAAAGTTGATTAGAAAAAATCCTTCACATATTTACCACTAAAAACAATAACTGCACGTGCCAAAAGAATGAGTTGCAGTGCTATTGAAGGGTAATAAACAAGGGAAGAGGAATATCGGCAAGTATGGTCTAGTTCACCCCCTAGCAAAATATTGTTGCTGCCCCAGGCCCTCCACTGACTTTGACAATGATTTTACCAGGGGTGATTCGGATATCGGAGAATTTGTTTTCTGCCATAAAGTTGTGAAGAACCGGCTTAGCAACTACGCGGGAATAAGTGGAAAACCAATAACTTGCTTGTCCATATCTAAAAAGACCCCTTTTGTTTGTTGCATTAAAAAACGAGTGCACATACATTGCTTTTAACACGATAAACAGTTGGGTTGTTTAGTGGATCAATTCGCATCTTATAAAAGATGCCAGCGTTGGTATTATATAAAAATAATTTCTCAATTACAAATACTACATACGAAGACTACTCAAGTATGTCTCCATGTAGGTTTTTGACCCTTTTGAACGTTAATCCTAACTCTACCCCTGCTAATACGGTTGACCCATTGACTCAAATTCCTCATGAACTTGACGACTGCCATCCATTTAACAAATACTTTCAACCAACCAAACACATTAAACAAACAAGTAATATCAAGGTATCCACAATTGATGACTGCATCTTCGACACAGTAAAGAAGATAGCATTATCCTAACTATCATACAGGGATTCCAGTTTGCATACACTAATGACAAGACTACATTCAAGACTCACCTCCTGCTCAATCCCAGCGCCAACCTGAATGGCGGCGTGAGCAACTGGAACCGCGTGGCCCTGCTGTCCACTCAACAACGTAGCCATCATCTTGTGCATCACAATAACCGCCATCTTGTCAGCCGTCAACAAGCCCATAAACGGCGCCCACTTCGGCCCACGACTCTTTTTCAACTTGTGCGTCCTCTGTTCTTCCGCAATTGCTGCCCTTAAAGGCTCAAACCAACCCAAAAACAGCTTCTTCACGTAAGGCAAGTTGGGTGCCAACTCTTTCTCACACATGACTCTCTCCAACTCCTTGTACTCCTGCACCATCTTTTCCCACGCCTCGGTCTCTGCCTTAATCTGTCTCCTCATCAGCACAGAATACTTCTTCCTACCAACTTCTACCTTTTCCAATTTCGGCATTCTTTCGGCCTTCTTGTCGAAAACCTTTGCAAGTAGAGACTTAATCCAAGGCGGGTCTTCAATAAATACTCTACTAACCGATTCTCCGGTTGAAATTCGATCAAACCCATTTGGAATTGTCTGCAAATCCTCCAACCCAATAGGAATTGGCTTCAACTTCACAAACCCATTTGAAGTTTGCTTCAAATTAGGAAACCCATTTGGGATTTGGTCGGAAGAATCGCAACCCTTAGGGTTTTCGACGAAACTCTCATCGGTGGAATCGGACACGGGGCGTAAGGGGGAGGGAACTGAAGCAGTCAGTGAAGGTAATTTGAGGTAACAAGGGAAGGAAGAAGAAGAGCTTAGAATTTTGTTGTTAGGGTTTGGGATGGACAGAGAGTTGTTGTTAGGGGTTATGAGGGGATTTTTTAGGTATTGGAGATTTTTGGCGGGTTTCTTCCATGGGGAGTGGAATTGAGCTCTTGGGCTCGGAGAGAAGGAAGCTATGGAAGCCAGGGTCGCTGGCGTCCGATATCTGTAGAGGGGAGAGAGTAGAGTAGAGAGAGAGCAGAATTGAGCTGAAGAGGTTGAAGATGACGACTCTATAAAACCTCTGCTCTACCCTAGTAGTTTGTCATCCCAGATTTTTTCAAGGTTTTGTATGTCTGCTAACTAGCCACAATTGCAGAATTACACCTTTAAGTATCCACATTTTCATCCAGTACCGTACGATTGCATATATATATATATATATATATATATATATATATATATATATATACACACACACTCTCTTAGGATCCAAGGAGGAATCCCGCACGGCCTTACCGTGCGGGACTCCCCTTTCCCGATCAAATTGTGACGATCGGAGCCGCTCAAAGTGTGCAGAACGTGATTTTAAGGGTACTCGTGAAAAATCGACAAAAAAAATGACCGGGAAGGGCTTCATTCGAGCAGTTTTTGTTTGAACTGTTCGATAAAAAACAAACAAAAACTGCTCAGATGAAGCTCTTCCCGGTTATTTTTTTTGCTGATTTCTTATAAGGTACCCTTAAAATTACGTTCTGATCACTTTGAGCGGCTCGGATAGTCGCAATTCGATTGGAAAAGGGGAGTCCCGCATGGTAAGGCCGTGCGGGATCCCTTAAGAGATCCGGACTCTATATATATATAGTCCGTCTCCCGTAAGGACAACATCATTTTAATAAAATGTGGACCTCCTTTTCCCGATTGAATTTCGATGATTTGAACCGCTTAATGTGTTCAGAACGTGATTTTAACGGTACCCGCGAGAAATCAGCAAAAAAAATGACCGGGAAGGGCTTCATCCGAGTTGTTTTTGTTTGTTTTTTATCGAATGGTTCAAACAAAAACTGCTCGAATGAAGCCCTTTCTGGTCATTTTTTTTGCCGATTTCTCGCGAGTACCCTTAAAATCACGTTCTGAACACATTGAGCGGCTCGGATCATCGAAATTCAATCGAAAAATAGGAGAAATGAGGAGGTCCGCATTTTAACTAAAATAAGAACTCCCTCATTTGAGACTGACTCTGTGTGTGTGTGTATATATATATATATATATATATATATATATATTTGTTGATATAGAGGGCAAAATTAGGTGCAAACAAGCCGAACCGAGCTTTATTTTGAACTCGGCTCGTTTACTAAAAAAGTCAAAAATTTGAGTTCAAGCTTGGCCCGATAATGAACGAGCCGAGTCAGATTAATTTACTTAATTAGCAGAGCTGAGCCGAGTTTTTGAGTGTTGAGCTCGGCTGGTTTATTAAACGAGCCTAAAACTCAAGCTCAATTTCGGCAACATTACTAAACGAGCCGAGCCTTAACAAGCTAAGCCAAGTTAAGCTCGTGAACAACTCGGTTCATTTTCAGCACTAAGGCAAAAATATATTAAACCAACACTACCAAGGGTATTTAACCCCTACAACAATTTTCTTGTTTTGAAAGAGAATAAATTCTTTACACGCTGGTGTAAACATTTGTTTCCTCCAAATTAATTGTATTGCGCCACGTCACCATATATAATTAATTGGGACTACTGTTTTGACACGTGTCGCAATGCAATTAGTTTAGAGGAAACAAATGTTTACACCGACTGTGTAAAAAATTTATTCTCAAATTGAAAAGTAACAACGTTAAGAATGATGGTAGAACTGGGAAAACCCAGGGCAGTGCAAGACCTGCTTTGACCAAGATATCGGTTTGTCCTGTTAGCTTTACGGCAGATATGGTTGAGTTCCGCCACTTTATAATAGTCTTCAGAGAGCAAAAGCTACCCAGGTAGTACTCCATTTTTTAGTGAAAATTCTCTCTTAAGCCGGCCACCCTTCACCCCATATTCTGGCACCACCAATGGGACTTTTAGTTTGCTTTTTCCTAAGGTCTTAGGTTCAAAACTTCTCAGGTGCTATGAACACTTATAAGATCAATTTATACGGCGTTTTGCCTCGGTTTTAATCAGAATCTCCGCCAATAGACATTGGTATTGAGTCCCAAGAAATTAACCAATGTGCGCGTAAGCTAATCAGAACATCCTGAGTTACCCAAAAAAAAAAAAAGTATGCGTTTGAATTGCTGGATGATCAAATATTCAAACCCTCTACTTGCAATTCTGTGGGATGTGCAATTATATGACTCTCTGTGTGCGTGCGTGCGTGCTCTTGTGGCAGGGTTTGAATTAATCTATAAATTGCCAATTTCCAGCTTTATGATTCTTGTATTAGTTCCAATGAACAATTTTATCAAACAAAACTTATGGCTACAAAAAGGTGTCTTGGAATTTCTAGAGAAAATTCATATACCAATATGAAGGAGAGGGGCAAACAAGTTACCGTGTGAAGTTACTTGAAAAACCAATTGAATAGAAAACATTTATTTGCTTTCATCAAACTTGAAAAACCACACAATAGCACAAAGTCTAGCTAGGCAATCTACGATATGGGGCTTTTATTTAGTTGTACTTCATAGATTCTAGTTTATAACATAATCATCACAAACTTGAAATCATGATGTTCTCATAGAAGAACTTCTTGAAGGCATCCATATGTTCAACCTGCAACCGGAATGGGGCGTCGAAAGAACCATCTTCATCATGGCTGGGAAATATGAATGACCTCCCGTCAAACGGAATCGCTCCGGGTGCTATGTAAATTTCCTTTCCCCATCCAAAATCAACACCACAAAAAGGCAAACTGATCCAACTAGTGATTACAATGTTCGGGTTGCCAAGGAAAGCTCCTTGGGTAGATCCCACCACATGAGAGTACCTGAACTTGGACAAATCCTTTTCTCTTTTCATGTAAGCTAGCGATGACCTTATGTATTCGTCTGTTACCTTCTCTATGGCTTCTCTTATCTTGCTACAGCCATATCCTAACGGCTTTGACAACAGCTCTCCTGAGGTGGTTGTTGCTCTCATCGGTGAGACGGCATTCCCGAAATAGTGCTTTGGCAATGGCGGTACCATCCGGCTGTGAAAATCCACGCCAACCCGCACACTTGTAAGTTGCTCGATTTCATGCAGCCTTGCCTTGGATGAACACCTCCACATGTGCGCAGTCACAGCCTCATACCTGGTAACAAGAGGTTTCATCATAGAATTAGTCACACTCATTAGCTTTGCTCTTCAACTTTGCTCTTCCTGTAGTTTTTATTTTTTGATCAACAATGAAATTTATTAGAAACTCGACAAAGGGGACATCGAGTGAGGAAAAGGGGAGGGGAATCCACTCAAAGGTTGGATGAAAGGATCCGACCAACAACTCAAATTTAAACTCATTGGTGGAGTTTTCCAAATTTGATTTATGTTTTCTTAATTTTTTATTCCTCCAGTCAATACAAAAATGAATTTTGACAAACTTTAATAAGAAAAGTCAAATGATTAAAAAGGACAAAAGTAAGTGTAATTATTCAGTCGTTTAGGGCATTGCCGCGTGGTGGCCCAATATCTTTCAACACCACACATATATTTAAAGTCCATACATTAAGAAGTGAACTTCACATAAATGTGTGGTGTTGATCGAGGAGCAATTATTCTATGCCTTTGGGGCTGGGACATCACTTGGCGGTGCCCCAAACTCTTGTTGGGCATTACGCGGTGGTGGCCAAGACCAACCAATAAACCACACGGGATCATATCATATACCTGGTGAAAGGCTTACTACTAGTGTATACACTTGGGAACTCATTAGCCTCTTTCTTCAGCTTTTTAATTTGCTCTTTGCTCAATTTCAACATCACCACAGTCGTTTCCTTCTTCTGCTCTTCTAAGTTATTCGTTTGGCCAATCAACATCGGTGGTTTGCTGAACTCCAAGTGATCAAATCTCGGCGGTGTCAAATCATCCTCCTCCAGTTTCAGTGCAGTCCGATCAAGAAACGGTAAATTTTCAGGTTCCTCACCGCGGGCAATCCTCGCCCACTCGGAAACAAAGTGAGCTGCACATCGGCCGTCGACAAGCACATGGGATATGCCCAAGCCAAGACTAATTCCACCACAACTAAAATTTGTTACTTGCACCAAAAGCAATGGCAACTCATCAATAGGCTTATTGTAGTCTACAGATGGTATCAGAGCTCTAGTTTTTGATGTTGGAGTGAAGTCTCCAAAGTCGCTGATTTTAGCCTCCGACTCTGTTTCCAAAAACAGCGCACCCATGGAGTTGCAGTTAACCTCGAGACGGCCCCTTCCGGTCCTTTGGAGGCGTCCGGCGAGTGGGTAAAATATGGTGAGTGCTTTGCCTAGGGAGTTTTTGAGGATTTCTATTGGGTTTAGTAAGTGACCACTGATGGGTCTATAGAAGTAGACTACAGGTCCGTGAGTTAGAGCAACGCTTAGATCAAAATCTGATAGGTAAAGGAGCCCTGTTGGTGACGGCTCCAATGGTTTCACTGTGTAGGAAGCCTTCAAGGTCAACATTCTCGAGAGATCGAGATCGAGAGAGAGAGAGCGCAAGTTAGTTGTAGTTTGTCTTGAGCTTCACATGCTATAATGGGTCAAAACAAGAAATGTGTGGTGCAATGTAATAAAGGTCCCTGAAATGTGCTATTTATGCTACTCTCTAATTATTGCTAGTTTGTCTTCAGCTCCCAATCTGGGGGACATGCTGTAGCACGGTGTTATGCGATCTCAATAGTCCAAAAGCATTTTGAATGGTCCAGATTTAAAAAAAAACTCATTCAAGGAAACTCTTTCCTAAAAAAGTTTTTTTTTTTTTTTAAATCTGAACCGTTTATTGTCGAGAAGGACGGTCCGGATGGTGCACAGCACGCCCTTGGGTTCCTTCGGCTCCATATGCAATAATGGGTCAAAAGAAGAAATGTGTGGTGCTATGTAATACAGGTTCCTGCAATGTACTATGCATGCTACTCTCTGATTAGTGCTTCTCATCTTTGTGTTTCCCATTTCATCTTGTCTATTTCCTTGCTTTTCATTTGTGGATACGGTTACTCCAGAACTTGTATTGGATATCCATGTTATTTCAACCATCCAAAACACTTTTAGATTTGTTAAAAGACTATAACCGGTAGAAATAGACGATCTTATATCAGCCATAGTCGTTAACAAATTTGGACAATATATTGATTTCTGTGATGGGCAACCTTGAGATGCGACTGTTTCTTGTAGTCCCGGTTAGGATAGCAGAGAGAAGCCAAAACCTTGATTTTTCATGTTTGGAGGTCAGATGCAAGTCATTAGTTGCCAGGTTATATATCCCATATCAAGGTCCAGGGGAAAGAGCGGTGGCATGCTGTTGTAGATGTCCCTTTACTGTTCATGGATCTCGTCCCAAGTCCAATCACATAATTCGAACTGCTCACTTTGTCGCAGCAGACATTAACTCGTAGATTTACTGGCTTGAAGCGCCTTATCCTGAATATACAGGTTTACGTTGCCTGATTTAGTTCAAGACTTGGAGTTTTCTGGCACATACTGGTTGCTAAAAAAATGGAGAAAGAGAAAAGGAGGGACGGATTGAAATGAAGAATTTTTCAATGCCGAGCGGGTACCACGTGGTGCCCTCTTAGCAGATCCGAGCCGTCCATTACATTTTTGGACGGCTCAGATTTGGAGAGAGAAAAAAGGGAGAGAAAGTGTTTGGGTGAGAGGAGAGAGAGAGTTTCAATCCGAACTGTCCAAAAGTGTATCGGATGGCTTGGATGCACCAAATGGATACCACGTGGGATATACCCGCACAACACTGAAAAATTTCTCGATTGAAAGAAGCTTTTGGCTAAGATAATGGAGACAAGTGAACGCAATAAAGGTCCCTCTATTGTACTATATGTGCTACACTTTCTTGCTTCTCATCTTTGTGTTTCCCATTTCATTTTGTCCATTTCCATGCTTCTCATTTTCGGATATTGCTACTCCACACAATCTGATTCTAGAAAGCCCATGCAATTTCGACCCTCCAAAATACTTTTATACTGTATTTTTTAAGACTCTGACCGGTAGAAATACACTCTTATCAACAGAGCCGGCTTAGAGGGGAAGTCGAGGAAGCCATCGCTTCTGGCTTTTTTTGGCCCGAGGAGGGCTCCAAAATATACATTATATAGTTTTAAATAATGAGGAATTCTAGTTGATTTCAAATAACATCTCCTTGGTGGAGTGACAGTATAGGTTTTTTGATACTTCAGAAGCTTATGCTTTGTTTGGTTTGTGATTTGAGTGTAGTGTTTTTAGATAATGAGTGAAGAGAGAAATGAGAGTAATGATTGGATACAGAGGTAAAAAGTGGAGAGAATAGAGAGAGAAATAAGAGTAATGATTAAGTTGAGAAATATTTTTTGAGTAGAATAGTGAAGTGAACAAGGCATTAGGTTCTTTGGATGCTTTAGAAACTAGATTCGAATCTCCACACCTTAAGTTTTCCTCAATTTTTTGCAAAATTTTGTTCAAAGATGAGTATGCAGAGATAAATGGCCCCTATTAGGACTTCTGCATCATGCCCCAAATACCGTTGGGTTGGCGCTGCTTATCAGCCAAAGTCATTAACAAGCTTGGAATATTGATTGTTAAGATGGGCAAGCCTGAGATGCAACTGTTCCTTATACTCCGGGTTTGGATGGCTAAGAGAATTCGGATCCTTGATTTTCATGTTTGGAGGTTAGATACAAGGTATTAATTGCCATGTTATATGTCCCATATATATCATGTTCCAGGGAAAGAAATAGTTTCTGATCCCTGCTTAATGTCCTATATCATGTTCCAGGGAGAGCAGCCATATTTTAAAGGAACCAAAAAAATACTACTACCAGTCTAGATATCTGTTTGCAGAAACCAAAGGGGACCGGAGCTAATCCTACTACTATTATTACTATGCAAAGCGCCTTCTTAAAATCAACGCACTCGTTGATCCTTCCGGCTTCCTAAAGACGAACTGCTGCACCATCTCAAGGCTCTGTTAAGTTGTTGGGAAAGTTGTGTAGGAAAATTAATCCTGAGAAAATTGAATTGAAGTGAAGTTAAAAAGAAGGAAAACTGTGAGCGTTCAGTTGAAATAAAAAAGGAACGGAAGTGGTCAAAACCCATGATTTTGAGGGGGCAAACATATCACAGTGTGGAAAACAGTTAATTTGCTTTCATCAAGCTTGAAAAACCACATAATAGCACAGAGTCTAGCTAGGCAATCTACGACATGGGGCCTTTATTTAGTTGTACTTTGTAGATTCTAGTTTATATATAACAGTAAACATTGAGGCACCCTCAGGTATTCTCATAGAAGAACTTCTTGAAGGCATCCATATGTTCAACCTGCAACCGAAATGGGGCGTCGAAAGAACCATCTTCATCATGGTTGGGAAATATAAACGACTTCCCGTCAAACGCAATCGTTCCGGGTCCCATGTAAATTTCCTTTCCCCATCCAAAATCAACACCACACAAAGGCAACCCGATCCAACTAGTGATTGCAATGTTCGGGTTGCCAAGGAAAGCTGCTTGTGTAGATCCCAAGACATGAGAGTACCTGAACTTGGACAAATCCTTTTCCCTTTTCAAGTAAGCTAGAGATGACCATACGTACTTGTCGGTTACCTTCTCTATGGCTTCCCTTATCTTGCTACAGCCATATCCTAACGGCTTTGACAACAGCTCTCCTGAGGTGGTTGTTGCTCTCATCGGAAAGACTGCATTCCCGAAATAGTGCTTTGGCAATGGCGGTACCATCCGGCTGTGAAAATCCACGGGAACGCGCACGCTTGTTAGTTGCTCGATTTCATGCAGCCTTGCCTTGGATGCACACCTCCACAGGTGTGCAGTCATAGCCTCATACCTGGTAACAAGTGGTTTCATCATAGAATTACACTCATTAGCTTTGCTCCTCAACTTTTTAATTTGCTCTGTGTTGTTTTTGGTCAAATGAAATTTCGTATAAATGATTGTCTCGAGACTCTCGACGAGAATCGGAAAGTGAAAAAAACGGACCACTTCTTAAAAGAAGACAAAATTAAGTTCAAACTCAAAAGGCATTATTTGAACTATTTTTAGCTTTAGTAGATTTTATTTTCCCTCCATATGTTCTATTAAGATTTTCTACTCCTTTCACTGAATGAAAATGAATTCCGAGAATTGAGAAACAGAAAGAAGGAAACTTATATGCAAAAATCTATGCAAAAATCAAAGGTGGTGTTTGATAAACGAAAAATTGAAAGCTGAAAATTTAAGATCTAAAAACTGGAACTGAAAGCTGGATGCTGAAGTTTTTAAATTTAAAAGCTGTTTCATAAACATATTAAGCATTGAATGAAAACAAATGATTAATTAATTTTAGTTCCATTAATTATTGTGATTCTCTTTTAATTTTAATTACTAATGGTTACCATGTATTTGTGGTAGTGGAGTAGTGATTATAGTGGCGCGACGTTGGAGTGGTGATTGTAGCGGCGGTGGTAGAGTGGTGATTGTGGTGGTGTTGTGGTATTGTGAGGGCAGTGGTGGTGTGAAGTGGTAGTGGTGGTGGTGGAGTGGCAACAGTGGAGTGGTGAGGGTGCTAGAGTGATGGCTGGAGTGGTGGTGAGTTTGTGTTGGAGTGACGGTGGTCGTGGTGTGGCGGTGGTGGTGGAGTGGTTTGCTGTGGTGGCATGGTGAGTGTGGGGGTGATGGTGGAGTAACGGTGGTAGTAGGGGTGGCAGTGGTGATTGTGGGGGCAGTGGTGGAGTGATGGTTGTGGAGGAGTGGTGGTGGTGTAGTGTTGGAGATGATGATGGTTATGGTGGTACTAGTGGTGATGGCGATTATGGTGATAGTGGTTTGGAGGGGAATGGTGGAGGAAATGGTTAAATGCAAGTTTTCATAAATTCAACTAAAATTAAGTAGCTCAAATGTACTTTAATTTTTATCTAACTTTTTAACTTATATTTTAAAAGGTACTTAATCTTTTTAAGCATTATTAAATGTGATTATCAAACATACTCTATCACTTATTAGTTACTAATTCATTTAGTATTAAGTTATCAAACAATCCCAAAAGTTAAGCTAAACAGCATATATAGTGCTACGCCCTTGTAAATTTTTTTTGTTGATTGAGATTTTCAAATTTGATCTATATTTTTTTATTTTTTATTCCTCCCGTCAATACAAAATGATTTATGACAAACTTTAATGAAGAAAGTCAAATGATTAAAAAAGACAAAAATAAGAGTAATTATTCAGTTGTCTTAAGGCAACTCCGCGTGGTGGCCAATACCTCTCGACACCACACATATATTTAATTATTTCATGCTCTCGGACACCACTTGACGGTACCTCAAACTCTTGTTGGGCACCACGCGGCGTTGGCCAAGACCACCCAATAAACCACACGGGATCATGTCATATACCTGGTGAAAGGCTTACTACTAGTGTAAACACTTGGGAACTCATTAGCCTCTTTCTTCAGCTTTTGAATATGTTCTTTGCTCAATTTCAACATCACCACGGTTGTTTCCTTCTTCTGCTCTTCTAAGTTATTCGTTTGGCCAATCAACATTGGCGGTTTGCCGAACTCCAAGTGATCAAATCTTGGCGGTGTCAGATCATCCTCCTCCAATTTCAGTATTGTCCGATCAAGAAACGGTAAGTTTTCAGGTTCCTCGCCGCGGGCAATCCTCGCCCACTCGGAAACAAAGTGAGCTGCACATCGGCCGTCGGCAAGCACATGTGATATGCCCAAGCCAAGACTAATTCCACCACAACTAAAATTTGTTACTTGCACCAAAAGCAATGGCAACTCATCAATAGGTTTATATATTGTAGTCTACAGATGGTATCAGAGCTCTAGTTTCTGATGTCGGAGTGAAGTCTCCAAAGTCACTGATTTTAGCCTCCGACTTTGTTTCCAAAAACAGCACGCCCATGGAGTTGCAGTTGACCCGAGGCGGCCCCTTCCGGTCCTTTGGAGGCGTCCGGCGAGTGGGTAAAATATGGTGAGTGCTTTGCCTAGGGAGTTTTTGAGGATTTCTATTGGGTTTAGTAAGTGATCACTGATGGGTCTATAGAAGTAGACTGTAGGTGCGTGAGTTATAGCTACGCTTTGATCAAAATCTGATAAGTAAATGAGCCTTGTTGGTGACGGCTCCAATGGTTTCACTGTGTAGGAAGCCTTCAAGGTCAACATTCGATAGATCGAGAGAGAGAGAGAGGGGATGAAATTGCAAGCAAAAATGAATTAAGTCATTTGGATTTGGCTTCTCTAAAATTTGTTGCTTATTTTTTTTTAGGCAAGTACTGCTAGAGCTGTGAATGGAGGCTCATCATTGCTTCCATTGATGTTTGAGAATACTCAACCGTCCAGTTAGGTGAGGTTTGTCTTGAGCTCAAAATGCTATAATGGGTCAAAAGAAGAAATGTGTGGTCAGTGGTGCAATGTAATAAAGGTCCCGAGTGGGTACCACGTGGGATACACCCACCCGACACCGAAAAATTTATCGTGCTCCTCATCTTTGTGTTTCTCGTTTCATCTTGTCTATTTCCTTGCTTTTCATTTGTGGATATGCTACTCTCTGATTAGTGCTTCTCAGGAAAAAATTCCAATGCCGGGTGGGTACCACGTGGTGTCCGTTCGGCGCATCTGATCCATCCATTGCATTTTTTGAAGGCTCGAATTTGGAAAGAGAAATTTAGAGAGAAAGTGTTGGTGTGAAAGGAGAGAGAAGGTTTCAATCCGACCCGTCCGAAAATGTATTAGGCAACCTGAATGTGCCGAGCGGGTACCACGTGGGATACACCCACCCGGCACCGAAAAATTTATCGTGCTTCTCATCTTTGTGTTTCCCGTTTCATCTTGTCTATCTCCTTGCTTTTCATTTGTGGATATGGTTACTCCAGAACTTGTATTGGATACACATGCAATTTCAACCATCGAAAATACTTTTAGATTTGTTAAAAGACTATAACCGGAAGAAATAGACGATCTTATCACCCATTGTCGTTAACAAATTTGGACAATATATTGATTTTTGTGATGAGCGAGCTTGAGATGAGACTGTTTCTTGTAGTCCGGCTTAGGATAGCAGAGAGAAGCCGAATCCTTGATTTTTCAGGTTTGGAGGCTAGATGCGAGTCCTTAGTTGCTAGGTTACGTATCCCATATCAAGGTCCAGGGGAAAGAGCGGCGGCATGCTGTTATACATGTCCCTTTACTGTTCATGGATCTCGTCCCGAGTCCAATCACATAATTCGAACTGCTCACTTCGTCGCATCAGACCTGCAAAAAAACTCTCGGATGTTAGTAACCCAATGATCGAACCAAATTATTTCGATTGTGTGTAATTTGCAGTTTATTTTGTTGGAGGAAAATGTGATTCGTTCCGATCAATTGGACCTTTTGCGAGACTACTCAACGCTTCGAGGTATACGAAGTGAACGCACTACAAGAAAATTGATTTTATGTGGCGACAAAATTTCGTCAATGAATGTCAAATAATTGCATTTAACCAAGTTCGTGAACAGTAACGTACGCAAACTTGCAACTTGCACTATCCAGTACTCCCAATTCCGTTCTTGTTAATTTACAGGCTTGAAGCGCCTTATCCTGAATATACAGGCTTACATCGCCTGATTTAGCTCATGACTTGGGGTTTTCCGGCGCATACCGGTTGCTAAAAAAATGGAGAAGAGAAAAGGATGGACGGATTGAAAGAAGCTTTTGGCTAAGATAATGGAGTCCAGTGAACGAAATAGAGGTCCCTCAATGGGAGTACTATATATGTGCTACATTTTCTTGCTTCTCATCTTTGTGTTTCCCATTTCATTTTGTCCATTTCCTTGCTTTCTTATTTTCGGATATGGCTACTCCACAATCTGCTTCTAGACAGCCCATGCGATTTCGACCCTCCAAAATACTTTTATATTTGTTAAAAGACTCTGGCCGGTAGATATATACTCTCATCAGCAAAGCCGGCTTAGAAGAGAAGCCGAGGAAACCGTCGCTTCTGGCCCCTAATTTTTTTGGGCCCAAAGAGGGCTCCAAAATATACAGCTTATAGTTTTAAATAAGAAGGAGTTCCAGTTGATTTCAACAAAAAACATCTTCTTGGTGGTGTGATATCTTAGGTTCTTTGGATACTTTAGTAGGAGCTTAGGTTGCTTTAGGAAGTGGGTTCAAATCTTCACCCCTTAAGTTTTCCTCAATTTGTGCAAAATTTCGTTCAAAGATGCGTATGTGGAGTTAAATGGCCCCATATTAGGACTTCTGCTTTATGCCCCAAATATCTTTGAGTCGGCGCTGCTTATCAGCCAAAGTCTTTAACAAACTTGGATTATTGATTGCTGAGATGGACAGACCTGAGATGCAACTGTTGCTTGTAGTCCGGGTTTGGATGGCAGAGAGAATTCGGATCCAGGATTTTCATGTTTGGAGGTTAGATGCAAGGTATTAATTGCCATGTTATACGTCCCATATCATGTTCTAGGGAAAGAAATAATTTCTGAGCCCTGCTTAATGACCTATATCATGTTCCAGGGAAAGCAGCCATATTTTATCGGAACCAAAAAATACTAGTAGTAGATAAGCCTAAATAGTTTAATAGAAAACACTTATTTGCTTTCATCAAACTTGAAAAACCACATAATAGAACAAAGTCTAAGCAATCTACGACATGGGGCCTTTATTTAGTTATACTTCATAGATTCTAGTTTATAACAGTAAACATTGAGGCACCCTCAGTTATTTTGATAGAAAAACTTCTTTAAGGCATCCATATATTCAACTTGCAACCGAAATGGGCCGTCGGAAGAACCATCTTCATCACGTCTAGAAAATATGTATGACTTTCCGTCAAACGCAATCGTTTTGGGTCCCATGTAAATTTCCTTTTCCCATCCAAAATCGACTTCACACAAAGGCAACCCGATCCAACTAGTGATTACAATGTTCGGGTTGCCAAGAAAAGATCCTTGAGTAGATCCCAGGACATGAGAGTACCTGAACTTGGACAAATCCTTTTCCTTTTTCAAGTAAGCTAGAGATGACCTTACGAACTCGTCTGTTCCCTTATCTTCAAGGACGGAGCCAGGATTTTACCATAGCAGTGGCGAAATGTATACTAAAAAAATTTAGTGGTGAAGAGACTATATAAGTTGGGTATAAATTTTTTTTTTACATATAATAATTGCATTTTTTAAAATTTTTACATATAATAATTGCATTTTTTAAAATTCTTGTCGTAGCGGTCGCCGCTACTAGACCCCGATCCCATCCTTGCTTATCTTGCTCCAGTCATTTGCATTTGGCTTCTCTAAAATTTGTTGCTTATTTTTTTTTATAGGCAAGTACTTCTAGAGCTGTGAATGGAGGGCTCACCGTCAAGTTAGTTGTAGTTTGTTTTGAGCTTCACATGCTATAATGGGTCAAAATAAGAAATGTGGGGTGTAATGTTGCTGAGAATATAAATAATTAAGTTGTCCCTCTCCTTAACAGCGTAAACTTTTAGATGAGTTGGTAGTTAACGATCTAATATGGTATTAGAGCAGGCAATAGATCCTGGGTTCGAAACTCACCGTCTACCTAATGATTAAAATTTACACGTGTTTAGCCTGAGGGGGCGTGCTGAGAATAGAAATAATAAAATTTCCCCTATCTCTAATAGCTTAAGCTTTTAGATGAGTTGGTGGTTAACTATCTAATAAATGTAATAAAGGTCAAAATAAGAAATGTGTGCTACTCTCTAATTGGTGCTTCTCGATCATCTTTGCGTCTCCCATTTCATCTTATCTATTTCCTTGCTTCTCAATTGTGGATATGGTTACTCGAGAACTTGTTTTGGATACCCATGCAATTTCGGTCATCCAAAATATTTTTAGATTTGTTAAAAGATTATAACCGGTAGAAATAGGCAATCTTATTAGCCATAGTCGTTAACAAATTGGACTATTGCATGGATTGCTATGACGGGCGAGCTTGAGATGCAACTGGTTCTTGTAGTCCGAGTTTAGGATAGCAGAGAGAAGCCGAATCCTTGATTTTTCATGTTTGGAAGTTATATATCCCATATCAAGGTCTAGGGGAAAGAGTAGCGGCATGCAGTTGTACATGTCCCTTTAATGTTCATGGTTCTCATCCCGAGTCCAATGACATAATTCGAATTGCTCATTTTGTTGCAGAAGACATTAACGCGTAGATTTACTGCTGCAAAAAAAAACTCTCGGATGTTATTAGCCCAATGATCGGACCATATTATTTCGATTGTGTGTAATTTGCGGTTCGTTTTGTTAGGGGAAAATGTGATTTGTTCCGATCAATTGGACTTTTTGCGAGACTACTCTACGCGTCGAGGTATACAAAATGAATACACTACAAGAAATTTGATTTTAAGTGGCAACAAAATTTCGTCACTGAATGTCAAAAACTTGTCACTAAAATTTTTATTGACAAAAAAAGTGTCATAGAGTTGTTACTAAAAATGTGTAACTAAAAGTATTTAGTGATAACTCGAGAAAATGCCCAGCCGGTCCTATTTTTTGAGTTCATGAATCATGACTTGGGAGATCCTTTCCTTGTACTGTGTAGATCCTTCCTAAATTAATCCCATGCGCGTCCTTTCCTCTCTACCACATGCGCATCTAGGGCTAATTTGACTTTAAAAGTCAAATAGTAATTTATTTTTTTGTCTTTATTTAAAAAAATTCACAATTATTAGTTTCGCATAAAACTTTTCTGACTTATTGATTCGTCTTGGCGAGAGGAATAAAAAAAGTATTAAATTTTTATCGAAATTCATAAATTTTTTGAAAAGGACAAAAATAAGTAAAATAAGTTGTCATTTTTACTTAATTTTGTCTTTATTTAAAAAATTATGAATTTTGATAATACTTTTAACTTTTTTGATTGCTCTCGACGAGACAAATCAATACTCCTAAAAGTTTGATGCAAAACATGGAACCACCAATTTAGTTGCAGTTCGTCTTCATCTCCGGCCACATGCTATAATGGGTCGAAATGTGTGGTCCAGTGTAACAAATGTCCATGAAAAGTGCTACATATGGTAAGTCGAAATGTGCGGTCCAGTGTAATAAATGTCCCTGAAAAGTGCTACATATGTGCTAGGAGTATATATGTTAGGAAAAGTCTTTAATACACACCTCTTTAAGATGTGTACCATATGCACCTATTATGTGGTTCATATTGTGCCACCTCATAAAAAATCACTTGTACGACCGGTCATTCATAACATTTTATTTCGTATCGTAACTTTTATACTAAAAATTCGTAACTTTTCAACAATATGATTCGTAACTTTTTAGCAATAGATTCGTAACATTTTGGGATTCATAACATTTTGGTGTATTTTAATAAAAGTGCATATGATACACACTCAAATAAGGGGTGTGTATTGTAGCACTTCCCTGTATGTTACTTTGTTAGTGTTTGTTTCAAGTTTGTCTTCAGCTCCGCCCACATGCTATAATGGGTCAAAAGAAGAAATGTGTGGTGTAAGGTCTCTCAAATGCACGTAGAGAATAAATTATATAGACCGGCGATGTAAATATTTGTTTCCTCTAAATCAATTACATTATGTCACGTCGTTAAAATAGTGGTCTCAATTAATAAAACATGACGACGTGGCGCAATGTAATTGATTTGAAGAAAACAAATGTTTATACCGGTGGTGTAAATAATTAAGGATAATGTTATGGTGTCTCTGTTATGCCTCTTGCGGTTTTCGGTTATGCCTTTTGTGGTTTTGATTATGCCTATTGTGGCTTCGGTTATGCCCTTTGTGGTTTTCGGTTATGGCTTTTGTGGTTCCATGTTATACAAGTATATATACAATACACGGATCCACACATGGAACAACACAAGGCATTATCGAAAACCATAAGTGACATAACCGAAACCACAATAGACATAACTGAAAACCACAAGAGGCATAACGGAGACACCGTAAAGATAGACACCATAGCATTGCCAAATAGGTTAATTATCCCTAATGTGCTGGATGATGCTATGGTGTCCCCGGTCATTTTGGAGACACCGTAATTTTTGACATAACTTAACCATTATGAGTATAACTAAAACCCATTACAAGCACAACCGAACCCAAATAAGATATAACCAAGGAATATCCAAAAAATCAACCAAGGCATAATCAAACCCAACCAAGGCATAACAAATAAGTCACTACTAGAAAATTTCTGATAGGTGACGAAACAAGTGGTGACGAAATTTACTATTTTACAATAGGTGACGAAACAACCAAATTTTCGTCATCAAAAGTTACTAGAAAAATTTATTTTTCGTCACCAAAAGTGACTTTCGGAGACAACCTATAGGTGACAATTGAAATAGTAAATTTCGTCACCTATAGTTTGTCTCCGAAAGTCACTTTTGGTGACAAAAAATAAATTTTTTGTCACCTATAGTTACTTTTGGTGACAAAAATTTTATTGTTTCGTCACCTATAGCAAAACAGTAAATTTCGTCACCACTTGTTTCGTCACCTATCGGAAATTTTCTAGTAGTGAGTTATGTTTTGTTATGGTTCTGTTATGCTCATAATGGTTTTGGTTATGCTCATAATAGGTTTTGATTATACTCATAATGGTTTTATTATGCCAAAAGTTACGGTGTCTCCAAAATGACCGGAGACACCGAAGTCATTCCCTTATGGGCTATATATGTGTTTACACCCATTTTTGGCCAAAAATCAGGAAATGGATTTACAGGTCAAAAGGTAGCCTCGAGGGTCGAGACCCTAGCCTTGAAAGACCTTACGACCAGTTGCCCACGAATTAGGGCCGGTTCTTAAGAAATGATGGGCCTTCCATATAGGCCTAAATCAGTCAAAGGCCTAAGGCTTGAATCAGTCCACCAGGCCTGAGTATTTCGTCCAGGCCTAATCCAAATTCCTAGAAGTAACAAAGGCCTAAGAAATGGGCCCAAATTGGTAGAAGCCTTGGTTTTCTCACCAGGCTTGGACTCGGAAGGCTTACATTAGGCAAAGGCCCATGATTTTGCCAACAAGTTCAGGCCCAATTGATAAAAGGCCCACTGCTTTAAGAGCATCGTTAAAGCCTTTAATGAGCAATTAGGGGGCCTTAAGCTGCTCACAAGTAGCTCAAAGGCCTTAAGCTGCTCACAAGCAGCTCTCAAGGAGCTCAAAGGCGTTAAGCTGCTCACAAGTAGCTCAAAGGCCTTAAGCTGCTCACAAGCAGCTCAAAGGCCTAGAAGTTTCTCCCTAGCAAGCTGCTCAAGCAGCTCAACCAGGCCTGCGTTTTTTGGCCTTGGTGGGCCCAAATATCCCTTTTTTATAAACATCAATGCTCACAAGCAGCTTAAAGGCCTCAAGCTGCTCACAAGCAGCTCAAAGGCCTAGAATGTTCTTGTTTGGCAGATCTAGGTAAGTTGCTTACAAGCAGCTCAAGGCCTGAACTGGTGGGACCCCATTCTTCAAGCCTGAATGTGTCTAAACAAGCTTCTAGTAGGCCCACTAGGCCTTTAGGCTTCCCTCAGGCCTTAGCTCCCGAAAGCCCTGCACTCGAGGGGCAAGAAGGCCAAGGAATTACACTCGGGGGGCAAGGAGGCCAAGAAATTGCACTCGGGGGGCAAGATTCTCAGTTCAAGCCTTTGAGGATTCCCGACCAGCGGCAAGGCCTAAGTTATAACAGCTTCATGCCTGAATGCAGCAGCGAACATTCAGGAGTTTCTCAAAAACTTCTAGATGAAAAGCTAGTTCCAGGCCTAGAGGAGACAAACAACAGGCCTGTTTCGATGCAAGGGGAGCAAGATCTCAGACCTGGAATAAGCCAGAACATGGGAACTCCAATTATGAGGCAAGATCAGCCCATTTTCTCCTCTCAAGAGCTTTCTGAAGTCTCTGAAGGGCTACCACATCCAGATTCAGTCCCAGGTGATGAGGGGATCATTGATGCAGGCCTAGAAGGATCCAGGCTTGCCATCAGCCCTATAGGTAGGTCTGAATTGCATGTTGCAGTTGTTCTAGAAGAGGAGGAACGATATGAAGAGGAGGAAAACGATGACACTTCAGGGCTTGATCACGATTCATTTGTGATTAGAGATCCCCCTCCTCCCCCAGTTAACGAAGGCCTTTTTGGCATTGTCCGACCTTCCAAAAGGCATTTCAAGCGTAGGCCAGCTATAGGCCTTAAAGCTGTAGAATCGTGCCCACATTGGATTTGTGGGGCACATCAAAAGCGAGTGTTATTCACTTGGCTTACACGAAAACATCATGCTTGTGGGAAGGGCTAAGTGGAGAAAGTCCTTCGAAGGCCGAACAAACATCTCTAAATTGTTCGGCCAAGGCCTACCAGTCATTGAGTAGGCCTTATTTTTAAGTTCATACCAGGCCTTTTCTGCAGAGATGGAGGCCTTTTATTTCATTTAAACAGGCCTTTTTTGCAGGAGATGAGGCCCTTTAAGCTCTTTCTTTAGGCCTGAGCCACTTTTTTAGGCCTTTCAATGTATTTCCAGGCCTTGTTGCAAACCCTTCATAGGTTTGGAGCTGCTCTGCAACCGAGACTGAAAAGAGGCCTTGTATTGGTGTATAAAGGCCTTTTCCACAGAGATGAAGGCCCTTTGAGCTCTTTAAGTAGGCCTGAATCGTTATTATGAACACTCCGAGTGGGAGTTCAGGCCTTCCAAACATATTTTTAGGCATGAACATAACCTCTATTGGCAAAAACAGGCCTAATAAGAGGCGATACTTATGAGCCTTGAGATTCAACTCTGGTATAGGCATGAGCATCATTCAATTACTCTAAACAGCCCTAAAGGATGCAGATGGAGGCCTTTTATCTTTAAGAGAGGCCTTTCACAGGTCTATCCAACAAAAATATGATTGGCAGACTCATTCTAAGGTCTGAATTTAGAGAATATTGTCAGAGAGGCCTGACGAGGCTTGTTTGGATGCCAAAAAATGGTTTTACTTTTCATACATGCCTTGATCCTAAACGCAAAGAATCAAGACATGGGGGGGCAATGTTTACACCCATTTTTGGCCAAAAATCAGGAAATGGATTTACAGGTCAAAAGGTAGCCTCGAGGGTCGAGACCCTAGCCTTGAAAGACCTTACGACCAGTTGCCCACGAATTAGGGCCGGTTCTTAAGAAATGATGGGCCTTCCATATAGGCCTAAATCAGTCAAAGGCCTAAGGCTTGAATCAGTCCACCAGGCCTGAGTATTTCGTCCAGGCCTAATCCAAATTCCTAGAAGTAACAAAGGCCTAAGAAATGGGCCCAAATTGGTAGAAGCCTTGGTTTTCTCACCAGGCTTGGACTCGGAAGGCTTACATTAGGCAAAGGCCCATGATTTTGCCAACAAGTTCAGGCCCAATTGATAAAAGGCCCACTGCTTTAAGAGCATCGTTAAAGCCTTTAATGAGCAATTAGGGGGCCTTAAGCTGCTCACAAGTAGCTCAAAGGCCTTAAGCTGCTCACAAGCAGCTCTCAAGGAGCTCAAAGGCGTTAAGCTGCTCACAAGTAGCTCAAAGGCCTTAAGCTGCTCACAAGCAGCTCAAAGGCCTAGAAGTTTCTCCCTAGCAAGCTGCTCAAGCAGCTCAACCAGGCCTGCGTTTTTTGGCCTTGGTGGGCCCAAATATCCCTTTTTTATAAACATCAATGCTCACAAGCAGCTTAAAGGCCTCAAGCTGCTCACAAGCAGCTCAAAGGCCTAGAATGTTCTTGTTTGGCAGATCTAGGTAAGTTGCTTACAAGCAGCTCAAGGCCTGAACTGGTGGGACCCCATTCTTCAGCATGATGCAAGGCCAGGGACAGGTGGCGTACATGCAGCCCTTGGACCTGTTGGTAACTGATTCATGCAGACCAAAGCAAGCTGCTCACAAGCAGCTCACCCAGATCTGGTTGAGCCTTTGTTTCTCGATTCTTCTTCCATAAGGGTCAAGATTAGAGGATTTAAGGGCCCACAAGGGATGCAAGGACCAATAAAAATGGTGGGAAGGCCTGAAGAAACCTTGGTCTTCAGCATTGGTGGGCCCAAAAGACATCCAGTCAAGTAGTAGCTGCTCACAAGCAGCTCAAAGGCCTGGATGCTAAAGTTCCTTTTACTCTTTTACAAAGTTTTATGCAGAAAAGAAGGGCTTTTCAGGCCTCTACCATTTCCTTGGAGTAAAGGGCACGTTTTTATCAAAGAATAGCCTCTTATTGGAGCATTTTGAAGCAGCTCAAAAGGGACACTTGGCAGCCATGCATGAAGGCCTCTGGAAGCAGCTTGAACAGCTCAAGACCTGGAACATCTGCCTATAAATACCAGAGTTGAAGGCCTTGGCAACGGTCCCCGACCAATCAAGCCCCCGGCTTACCCAATTTATGTTTTTATTTATCTTTTATCTTTCGGTCCACGACCATCAAAGCCCATGGCTTAGCCAAATTACATTTCAATTATCTTTTAACTATTTTTATCTTTCGGTCCCCGACCAAACAAGCCCACGGCTTATCGTTCAATTACCTTTACTTTCTAGAATAGTTTGTACTCAATCTAGCCAAGCCTAGATTTTATTTCATTTTCTTGTAATCAGACTTTGTTAAACCATTAATAAAGTCTACTTATTTCTGTTTTAGGCCTTGCTCTACCTTTCTTTTCATTTTTCACACGATTAGGAAATTTTAAGTCCTTAGCCCGCAAAGGCAAACCACGAACCTCCTCACGGTCTCCACCCTTAGGCCGTGCACTTTCGTTCGATTAGAAGTCAGATTGAGGCTTCCAGGCCTTGATACGAATTTGGGCAGCAATCCTGCCCTGGCACGCCCGCATCAGGCCTAGAACTGCCCTACTTGCTGTTCCTAGGCCAATTGTTAATTTTTGGGAAACAAACAATATGCTACTCTCTAATTAGTGCTAGTTTGTTATGTAATGAATAGCACAACTTCTGTTAATGATATCATGTGCATTGTGATTGGATAAACTTTGATCGATTAGAGTATACTGATTGAAAACAATTTGATTAAGGTACTGATTTTGCGGATCAAAAAAAAAAAATTAAGGTACTGATTTTCTATTACTCCGAAGACGTTTGTCTTCTCATTTTCTAATTTGTTTAAGTTTCTTAGTTACCAAATTTTGTAGGGAACGACTTCGGTGTCTCCCTTTTTTTTGGAGACATCGTAACTTTTGGCATAACCGAACCATTACAAGCATAACAAAAACAATTTATATATATAAATTTTCATTCTACGTACTATGTGTGCTACACTTTCTTGCTTCTCATCTTTGTGTTTCCCATTTCCTTGCTTCTTATTTTCGGATATAGTTACTCCACAATTTGGTTTTAGACAGCCCATGCGATTTCGGCCCTCCAAAATACTTTCATATTTGTTAAAAGACTCCCATTTCATTTTGTCCATTTCCTTGGTTCTTATTTTCGAATATGGCTACTCCACAATCTGGTTCTAGACAGCCCATGCGATTTCGACCCTCCAAAATACTTTTATATTTGTTAAAAGACTTTGGCCAGTAGAAATAGACTCTTATAGGCAAAGCCGGTTTAGAGGGGAAGTCATCGCTTCCGGCCCCCAATTTTTTTGGCCGGAAGAGGGCTCCAAAATATACATAGTTTTAAATAATTAGGAGTTCCGATTGATTTCAAGTAACATCTTCTTGGTGGTGTGGTAGCTTAGGTTCTTTGGATACTTTAGGAGCTTAGGTTCTTTGGATGCTTTAGGAACTGGGTTTGAATCTCCACCCCTTAAGTTTTCCCCATATATTTTGCAAAATTTGGTTCAAAGATGCGTATGTGAAGATAAATGGCCCCATATTTTTTGCAAAATTTCGTTCAAAGATGCGTATGCGATAAATGACCCCATATTAAGACTTCCGCTTCATGCCCCCAAATAGCTTCAAGTTGGCCTTGCTTATCAGTCAAAGTCGTTAACAAACTTAGATTATTGATTGTTGAGATTGGCGAGCCTCAGATGCAATTGTTGCTTTTGGTCCGAGTTTGGATGGATGAGAGAATTCGGATCCTTGATTTTCATGTTTGGAGGTTAGATGCATGGTATTAATTGCCATGTTATATGTATCATATCATGTTCCAGGGAAATAAATAATTTCTAATCCTTGCTTAATGACCTATATCATGTTCCAGGGAAAGCAGCCATATTTTATAGGAACCAAAAAATACTAGTAGTAGAAAAGCCTAAAATCTAAAACTTCAAACAAAATACTAGATACTCCATCTGTTTGCAGAAATCAAAGGGGAGCTAATCCCATTAGTAGTTACTACTAGTAGGATGATCTGGTTTGCCGAAAAAAATCCTACTAGCATTTACTACTCAAATTTTTTTATTTTTTCAATTCCTTTCGTTAAGGCGAATCATGAATAAGTCACAAAAGTTTGACAAAAAAAAAAAACAAATGCAAAAAAAATTCAAAAAAATAAGTTACTAATTTTTTCAATCCAAACCCACCCGGAAGTGGTCAAAACCCATGATTTTGAGGGGCAAACAGATTACAGTGTGAAAGTTTCCAGAGAAAACTTATGGTTACCAAAAGGTATCCTGGAATTTCTAGAGAAAATTCATGAATGATGGGCAAACAGGTTATAGTTTGGAAGTTATTTACACTAAACAGTTAAATAGAAAACATTTATTTGCTTCATCAAGCTTGGAAAATCACATAATAACACAAAGCCTAGGCAATATACGACATGGGGCCAATAATTATTTAGTTGTACTTCATTGATTCTAGTTTTTTTTTTTTTCAAGAACATGCTGTCCATTTCAAATAAGACCAATAAGGAAATACAATGATTTCAACACAAGATACAAGAAGGAACAAAAGTTGCAAGAATCTAGATAATATGAGCACAAGATACAAGAACGAACAAAAGTGGCAAGAATCTAGATAATATGAGAACGAACAAAAGTTGCAAGAATCTAGATAATATGAGCACAAGATACAAGAACGAACAAGAGTTGCAAGAATCTAGATAATATGAGCACACACTGTGGAAGCAAACCAACATACAATAAATGCTAGCAATCGAGCAGTCAAACACTTGGTAGTAGAAGATCCCTAAGGAACCATAACTCAAACCAAACGGAGCACAGATGAAGTCATCCAACAAACACACAGGGGTGAGAAAGCCCCCAAAAGGGAGAGAAATCCCTCACAGGGGATCGACAAACAAAGAAAAGTAAAACGAAAATAAAAAACCGGTAGAGGAACGTGTCATCGGAATCCGCCGCATCCGAGCTGTCTGACTTATTTGCGGGGGGAAGCTGAACCGAGCCACCCATTCTTCAAATATTCTCATAGAAGAACTTCTTGAAGGCATCCATATGTTCAACCTGCAACCGGAATGGGGCGTCGAAAGAACCATCTTCATCACGGCCGGGAAATATGTACGACTTCCCGTCAAATGCAATCGCTCCGGGTGCCATGTAAATTTCCTTTCCCCATCCAAAATCAATACCACACAAAGGCAACCCGATCCAACTAGTGATTACAATGTTCGGGTTGCCAAGGAAAGCTCCTTGGGTAGATCCCACGACATGAGAGAACCTGAACTTGGACAAATCCTTTTCTATTTTCATGTAAGCTAGCAATGACCTTATGTATTCATCCGTTACCTTCTCTATGGCTTCCCTTATCTTGCTACAGCCATATCCTAACGGCTTTGACAACAACTCTCCTGAGGTGGTTGTTGCTCTCATCGGTAAGACTGCATTCCCGAAATAGTGCTTTGGCAATGGCGGTACCATCCGGCTGTGAAAATCCACGCCAAACCGCACACTTGTTAGTTGCTCGATTTCGTGCAGCCTTGCCTTGGATGAACACCTCCACATGTGGGCAGTCACCGCCTCATACCTGGTAACAAGAGGTTTCACCATAGAATTAATCGCACTCATTAGCTTTGCTCTTCAACTTTTTAATTTGCTCTTCCTGTAGTTTTTATTTTTTGATCAGCAATAAAATTTATTAAAAATTCGACAAAGGGTACATCAAGTGAGGAAAGGGGGAGGGGAATCCACCCAAAGGTTGGATGAAAGAATCCAACCAACAACACAAATTTAAACTCGTTGGTGGAGTTTTCCAAATTTGATGTTTTGTTAATTTTTTATTCCTCCCGTCAATACAAATTGAATTATGACAAACTTTAATAAGAAAAAGTCGAATGATTGAAAAGGACAAAAGTTAGAGTAATTATTCAGTCGTTTAGGGCACTATCGCGGCGTGGCCCAATATCTCTCAACACCACACATATATTTAGAGTCCTTACACTTAGAAGTGAACTTCACATAAATGTGTGGTGTTGATCGAGGAGCAATTATTCTATGCCCTTGGAGCTGGGACATCATTTGGTGATGCCCCAAACTCTTGTTGGGCACTACGCGGCGGTGGCCAAGACCACCCAATAAACCACACGGGATCATATCATATACCTAGTGAAAGGCTTACTACTAGTGTAAACGCTTGGGAACTCATTAGCCTCTTTCTTCAGCTTTTTAATTTGCTCTTTGCTCAATTTCAACATCACCACAGTCGTTTCCTTCTTCTGCTCTTCTAAGTTATTCGTTTGGCCAATCAACATCAGCGGTTTGCAGAACTCCAAGTGATCAAATCTCGGCGGTGTCAGATCATCCTCCTCCAGTTTCAGTATCGTCCGATCAAGAAACGGTAAATTTTCAGGTTCCTCACCGCGGGCAATCCTCGCCCACTCGGTAACAAAGTGAGCTGCACATCGGCCATCGACAAGCACATGTGATATGCCCAAGCCAAGACTAATTCCACCACAACTAAAATTTGTTACTTGCACCAAAAGCAATGGCAACTCATCAATAGGCTTATTGTAGTCCACAGATGGTATCAGAGCTCTAGTTTCTGAAGTCGGAGTGAAGTCTCCAAAGTCGCTGATTTTTGCCTCCGACTCTGTTTCCAAAAACAGAGCGCCCATGGAGTTGCAGTTGACTTCCAGGCGGCCCCTTCCGGTCCTTTGGAGGCGGCCGGCGAGTGGGTAAAATATGGTGAGTGCTTTGCCTAGGGAGTTTTTGAGGATTTCTATTGGGTTTAGTAAGTGATTACTGATGGGTCTATAGAAGTAGACTGTAGGTGCGTGTGTTAGAGCAATGCTTTGATCAAAATCTGATAAGTAAACGAGCCCTGTTGGTGACGGCTCCAATGGTTTCACTGTGTAGGAAGCCTTCAAGGTTAACATCCTCTAGAGAGAGAGAGAGAGAGAGAGAAGAGAGAGAAGAGAGGGCGCTAGCTCAAGTTAGTTGTAGTTTGTCTTGAGCTTCACATGATATAATGGGTCAAAAGAAGAAATGCGTGGTCAGTGGTGCAATGTAATAAAGGTCAGTGGTCAGTGGTTTCTCAACTTTGTGTTTCCCATTTCATCTTGTCTATTTGCTTTTCATTTGTGGATTCGGTTACTCCAGAACTTACTTTGGATACCCATCAAAAGTACTTTTAGATTTGTTAAAAGACTCTAACAGGTAAGAATAGACGATCTTATCAGCCATGGTCATTAACAAATTTGGACTATTGATTGCTATGATGGGCAAGCTTGAAATGCGATTGTTTCTTGTAGTCCGGGTTATGATAGCAAAGAGAAGCCGAATGCTTGATTTTTCATGTTTGGAGTTTAGATGTGAGTCGTTAGTTGCTATAGTATGTTATATGTCCCATATCAGGGTATGGGGAAAGAAGGGTGGCATGCTATCATGTCTCCTTAAATGGATCTCGTTCAGAGTCCAATCACGTGATTCGAGCTGTTCGCTTTGTCGTTGCTGCAGACATTAACACTTAGATTTACTCCTGCAAAAGAAACTCACGGATGTTAGTAACCTGATGATCGAACCAAATTATTTTGATTGTGTGTGATTCAAAAAAAACTCTCGGATGTTAGTAACCCAATGATCAAACCAAAATATTATTTTGACTGTGTATGTAATTCGCCATTCGTTTCCTTGGAGGAAAATGTGATTCGTTCCGATCAATTGGACTTTTTGCGAGATTACTCTACGCTTCGAGGTATACGAAGTGAACGGACTAAAAGAAGATTGATCTTAAGTGGCGACAAAATTTCATCAATGAATCATGAATGTCAAAAACTCGATCGTCACTAAAAACTTTGTTGCCATAAACATTTGTGTCACAGAGTTGCCAGTACTATAAGTGTGTAGCTAAAAGTACTTAGTGATGACTTATTGCAAACCAAAAATACTACATGCACAACTGACACAACAGTTGTGCAATTAATTCTGACCATCCAGATGTGTTTGGACGGTCCGAATTAAAAATAATTTAGTAACGATTTATGACCGATCACAAATGAAATAAATCCTGACCAATTTTGTCTCAAATACACTTTTATTGACAAGTCATACGTTGTCATTGAAAATAGTCCATTTATGGCAATTTTTGCTATCATTTCCTGTCCCTAAATATACAAGTTGTAATCGGATATCATTTTGTTTACCAAAAAAAAAATATTCAAGTTGTCACAAAAACTTGCACTTGGAAATCATGAAACTAACCGTTTGTGACAAATTTCAGTTGTCACAAATCTCTCAAAACTATGAGCTTTACTTTGTTGGGATTTGTCCCACATCAGTTAATTATCTCCTCCAAAACTAGTATATGAGCCTGAGCAGCCTCTCCACTATTTGCCAATTGGTTTGGAGTTGGATGCTTTAACATGGTATCAGAGCTAGACTCTCGGAGGTTTTTCCCTTTTGTTTGTGCAATAGTTGCATTTTGTTTCATTGTGATCCGTGTGTTCCGGATCATTTGTTAACCTCTCCACGTGCGAATCGGGGGTCGCACGTGCGGGGGAGTGTTGGGATTTGTCCCACATTGGTTAATTATCTCTTCCAAAACTAATATATGAGCCTGAGCAGCCTCTTCACTCTTTGCCAATTGGTTTGGAGTTGGATGTTTTAAGAGCATCCGCAATGGGAATAATCAAAATCGATAACCAAAATGTGTCATGTCAGCATTTGATTATCCATTTAGTTTATAATCAAACCTAACAAACTTGATCTCCACATTGGTTATTTTTGTATCCCTATAAACCCCTCCCCCCAATACGCAATGCATCTATGTCCAATTGTAAATGAGTTTCAATCACGCACCCGACCACACCAAATTATTCGTCTTGATGAGACGATTCTAATGTGAGGTATTTTTTAATTTTTTAGTTTTTAATTTGGTTATTGGGTTTGGTTATTGGTAAAAATTGTTAAGTTTGGTTATTCAAAGGTCAAAATTTGACGAGTTGCTAAGAGGTTGCTAAGTTTGGTTATTACAATGTGAGCACTTTTTTAAGCAAACATTGCTAACTTTAGCAACCTTTTAGTTTTGATTATTACATTATGGATGCTCTAACACTTTTCATCACAGAATTGGCAAGAGAGAGAGAGAGAGAGAGAGAGAGCTTGCACCAATATCCGAACACAGGACCCCTTGTGTAAGTTCCTCAGCACCTTATCACTCCAACACTTTCCTTTTTTTGTACTTCGGAAAATTCTCCAACACTTTCCTGTCTACAAATTTGCAAAATTTACTACTCTCTCAGTTTAATATTGTTTGTCCAGTCTACAAAACGAGAACGTAAAAATAATAGTACAATTTTGGCAAGAAAAATTCAAATTTTTTTCAACAATTCATTGCACTATTTTTTGAGGGATTCAAGCGAACCCTTTGAATTCAAAACATACAATATTTTTTTCTCTTAATACTTTTTAGCTAAAGTATAATTTATTGTTCATCGTTATGTTGTCTGGAGTGGATCATTTGTATAAAGCCAAAGTAAATACTAGAAAGTCACTTAAACTTGTGAATTGGACATAATATACGTCAACAAAATAAAAGGAAAAGCAACTTTACCTGTACATTATGGGTACAAGTACTATGAAACTAATGTGTTGTGACTAGACACTGGAAGATATTGAATGGTCATAATTCACCGTCAAATTTGTGGGGAGTGCTAGGTATCCGAAAATTATCCCGAAAAGGTAAATTAACGGTTGTGACTAGACACTGGAAGATATTGAATGGTCATAACTCACCGCCCAATTTGTGGGGAGTGCTAGGTATCGAAACTCATAAATTTTTTAAAAAAGACAAAAAATAAGTAAAATAACTTGTCTTTTTTTACTTAATTTTGTCTTTATTCAAAAAATTATAAGTTTCGATAATACTTTTTAACTTTTTCTGATTCCTCTCACAGAGACAAATCAATAAGTCACAAAAGTTTGACGTAAAACATAGTAATACAAAAAAAAAAATTGAATAGAGACAAAAAAAAAGTACAAGTCACTTGACTTTTTAAATCCAAATCCACCCCAGTACGTACTTTTATATTTGTTAAAAGACTCTTGCCGGTAGAAATAGACTCTTGCAGGCAAAGCCGGTTTAGAGGGGAAGCCGTAGCTTCCGGCCCCCAATTTTTTTGGCCCAAAGAGGGCTCCAAAATATACATAGTTTTAAATAATTAGGAGTTCCGATTGATTTCAAGTAATTAAGATCTTCTTGGTGGTGTGATAGCTTAGGTCCTTTGGATACTTTGGGAGCTTAGGTTCTTTGGATGCTTTAGCAAATAGGTTTGAATCTTCACCCCTTAAGTTTTTTCCATATTTTTTGCAAAATTTCGTTCGATGCTTATGCAAAGATAAATAGCCCCATATTTTTTGCAAAATTTCGTTCAAAGATGCGTATGCGAAGATAAATGACCCCATATTAAGACTTCTGCTTCATGCCCCAAATAGCTTTGAGTCGGCACTGCTTATCAGCCAAAGTAGCTAACAAACTTGGATTATTGAATGCTGAGATGGACGAGCCTTAGATGCAACTATTGCTTTCAGTCCGAGTTGATGGATGAGAGAATTCAAATAAAGACAAAAAAATAAGTTACTAATTTTTTCAATCCAAACCCACCCGGAAGTGGTCAAACCCGATGATTTTGAGGGGCAAACAGATTATAGTGTGGAAGTTTCTAGAGAAAATTCATGAATGAGGGGCAAACAGGTTACAGTGTGGAAGTTACTCACGCTAAACAGTTAAATAGAAAACATTTATTTGCTTTCATCAAGCTTGGAAAATCACATAATAACACAAAGCCTAGGCAATATACGACATGGGGCCGTTAATTATTTAGTTGTAGAAGATCCCTGAGGAAACACAACTCAAATCAGATGGAGCACAGATGAAATTATTCAACAAACACACGGGAGTTAGAAAGCCCCAAAAAGGGAGAGAAATCCCACACGGGATCGACAAACAAAGAAAAGTAAAATGAAAATAAAAAAACCGGTAGAGGAACTTGTCATCGGAATCCGCTTCATCGGAGCTGTCTGACTTATTTGCGGGGAAGCTAAACCGAGGCACCCATTCTTCAAATATTCTCATAGAAGAACTTCTTGAAGGCATCCATATGTTCAACCTGCAACAGAAATGGGGCGTCGAAAGAACCATCTTCATAATGGCTAGGAAATATGAACGACTTCCCGTCAAACGCAACCGTTACGGGTCGCATGTAAATTTCCTTTCCCCATCCGAAATCAACACCACACAAAGGCACCCCGATCCAACTAGTGATTACCATGTTCGGGTTGCCAAGGAAAGCTCCTTGAGTAGATCCCACGACGTGAGAGAACCTGAACTTGGACAAATCATTTTCCCTTTTCAAGTAAGCTAGAAATGACCCCACGTACTCGTCTGTTAGCTTCTCTATGGGTTCCCTTATCTTGCTACAGCCATATCCTAACGGCTTCGACAGCAGCTCTCCTGAGGTGGTGTTGCTCTCATCGGTAAGACTGCATTCCCGAAAAAGTGCTTTGGCAATGGCGGTACCATCCGGCTGTGAAAATCCACGCCAATGCGCACGCTTGTTAGTTGCTCAAATTCGTGCAGCCTTGCCTTGGATGCACACCTCCACATATGTGCAGTCACGGCCTCAAACCTGGTAATAAGAGGTTTCATCATGGAATCGCACTCAATTAGCTCTCTGCGCGCTCTTCAACTTTTTAATTTGCTCT
>CM033792.1:48767288-48791217 GCA_019656835.1 Rhododendron ovatum | reverse complement strand
TGTTAATGTTGCTATTCCATCAAGCTGTCTTTAATATGCACTGGGGTTCGGTGCACACACATCGTGTGTGTGCAGTGTGTGCAATTTTAAGAAATAAATTCCATCCACTTTTAAATGAATCCAAAATGTGAGCCAGCCTCGAAGTGGAGTCCTCACCAAATGGTGCTTTCTCTTTTTTTTTTAATAGAATAGATGCTTCAAGAAGGAATGGCATTCCTTGACGGACATTTCTTTTGGTTTCTTCCTTTCTTGTTAAGTAGCTGCAGAGGAAGTCAATTAGCCCATTCTGCACCTTGCTTTCCATTGCCTTGATCTCATTTCAGTTGGTTTTTACTCATGGTGCAGAGCATCTTTTGTTTTGATAAGTAAAGGTATAGAAAATCATCAAAGGGATGTATGACATGTGTCCCATCACCTAGGTACTAAAGAGGTATACTGCCCGACTCATACCGTGAAAGTTGCAGACATCTTTTGCTACTCAAAGATCACACCTATGTTTTCCACAACTTATCTGTTGAACATCAGGATTTCTAAGTTTCATTCTTATCTAGTATTTGACCTCAATGTAGAGTTTTATTATTTGATTGGATATTGATGTTTCTAACTTGCTGTTTGTGCAGAAGCATCTATTGAGGAGGACATGTGCAAGCATCCTGGTTTTATTTCGGGACTGTGTTATATGTGTGGGCTTAAGGTGGATGTAGAAAATATGATTCAGTGGCATTGACGTATGTACATCAGGTGATTTCTTTGCATCCACTACATGTACATATTGGAAATTTTGCTCAGCTGAATGCTTTCGTTTAACGTGGTGTGATGAGGAATTGCACACTTTTGATCTGCTATGTTTTTCTAGCTGAAAAATATTACGATGAAATTGCAAATGGTTTTATTAGTAAAAGGAAGAGTATTAGTTTTTTCCTTGACTACGTGCACACCATTGATTCACATCTAGTTTTTTTTTTTTTACAGCCAGATGACTCTTGTCCTAAAAAAATATTCCCTTTTCCTTTCCATTCCGAATGAACTATCAGTTTTTGGTGGAAGTTAAAAGGGTTATATGGTTGTTTTGATTCAAAGGACGGAATGTAAGCCTGAAAAGGCAAGAAAAAATAAAAGAAAGAAAAGCTGGGTCTTTCATTTTGGTAGGGCTTGAAAGCTTCCGCCAACCAACTCGCCTAGTTTTTTTCCTTCTGGTCTATAAAAGAAAAGTAAGCTCTCTTTCAAGCATCAAGCAACCCATTCGTGTTTAGAGCTGAGAGTTGTGGAGGATGTTTCATCTAAATATGGTTCAAAGTTGAACCAGTAAGATTTATTAGAAGAGGAAAATTAATAGGGCTAACAACCCCACTTTACAACTAATAAAAGGCCTTTAGAAAAACTCTTAACCCTACACAATGAATCCTCAGTAACGTCAAAGGACCTTCTGTTCTTGTCAAATCATGTTGTCCACATGAATGCAGGAATCAGTTGCCAAATATCCTTTCTTATCCTCCCACTCTAACCTGGAGCTGCTCAAACATCTCAAATGGGACAACACGCCCAACTTCAAACCAAGAAATAACTGTAGCTATAAATATCTTGCCAGTAAAAATTGTGTAAGCAGATGATTTTTAGCTTATTAGTAGAAAGTTGAAATTCCAATGTTTATATTGAAACATACCAAATGCTCACAACTCATTGGAACACTGCAAGACATCGTGAAACAATATTTGTTTCAGCACTTTTTAGGAATAACTACCTATATCTATCAGGATCTTTTTGGAAAGCAAAGGGTTGAGGATGAAGAAAATTCTTGGATTTAATAGAGATTCTGATTAAGTGAGACAGATATATAAAACTGATGAGGTTAAGTTGCTTAGTTTCTTTCTTCGTTAGTGTAAAAGCATTGGTATATAATACCCATCTCTTTTACGTTCCTTTTCTTAGATCCTTAATACTAGAATGCAGCTTTACTTTATGTTTTACCTTCCAATGGCAAACCCTCTTCAACATCTAACCCTATAAACCTTTGGTTTATGGGCTTCTAAAATGCTAGCCTTGTGAGCGGAAAGGATGTTCCTGTATATTCGGTAATGAATACCCTTGTTCTGTAGTTGACTGCTCTGTCCAAGATTTTCATCCCTCTTTGGAAATCCAACTTTTTAAGGGACACAATCATTACTCTTTAAAATATATTAATTACCAACATTACCCTCCTTTTGTAATGCAATCATTAATTTTAGATTGGAATGCATTTTCCCTTCACTTTTGTGTTTGAATTTGAATACGAAGATGAAGGGCAAATAAGCAAATGGTTTGGGCCAAAATTTTGGGATAGAGGATCCCGAATTTTGCTTAGTATTTTGGCACAATTGGAGGTGTATAGAGGTGAATTGTCTTGTCTTGATGTTGTCCTATTAATAAACCTCAAATGCAAATAGTTTCAAGTAAAAAAAATGGTCTAGTTTTACGTGGATCTTTTCTAGATCTTCTTTCCCCAAACCTGTGATTTGCAGAAGGTTGTCAGGATTTCCAATTGCTATTATAAGATCCTGTAAGGTGTATATATATTTTCTCTACGGAGGCAAGTTCAGAACTATACTGGTTCAATCCCTCTCTCCTTTTTCTCGTTGAAGAGAGTTGTACAGGAATTAGGCTAGTCTAGAAACTAGCTCTCATGAAAATGATTTAGCAGCTCATTCTTCTCTCTCTCTCTCTCCCACACACACATACACGCATGCTCACAGACACCTTCTAGGAAGTTCAGAAAACTTATGAAAGAAAGCATAATTTTAGAATTCTTCTTGCAGGGGATGAGGGTTGTTACTGATGAAATTGCTCGAGTAGGAAAGAATGAGTCAAAGAAATTGTTACGTCAAAAGAAGCTTTATTTGGTTCTTGATTTAGACCATACACTGCTCAATTCAACTCGGCTTGTAGATGTAACACCAGAAGAGGAATATTTGAAGAGCCAAATAGATTCTCTACAAGGTATGATGTCTGTTGCCAGTTTATGTACATTTGATGTGGTAGTTTACTAGGTTGAAGTTGGTTCCAACAGATATGGTGGTACTTTTTTTTTCTCTATTTTACACAGTTCACACAACATTATGCAGATGAATGTTGTGGTAGACTCCACCTGTTATTTTTATTTTAATCAGAAAATTTCTTCTGATGACACATCCAACCGACCAGTTCATTTTTTTCATGTCAATAGTTATCTTCGTGAGTTCAAATCATAATTCCTAGTTTTCATCATTAGCATGCTGGATGTTTTGAAGAGTGATTTACTTATATATCCCTTCGACTTAACGCGAAAGTTCAGTTTGATCCTTCAAGTTCCAACTTCAACAAAATAAACCTTTAATTTGGTATTTGGTTTCAATGTCTATCCGTTGGGTGCCGTTACTAATTTGGACAGAAAATGGGCATGTGCCCAGCACGTGACCCTTTTTTAGGGGTAGAATCAATTGCCCATTCACCTCCTTTTTCCTCCTCTCTCTCAGTCTCTCTTTCTCTATGTGTGTGTGTGTTTCAACGCACAAACCCAACTCTCTCTGTGTTCAAATGCACAAACGCCGTGGGTCAATGCTGATGATCGATGGAGGTTTTCTGATGATTTACTAGTGGAAGCTCACTGGTATTCCGACTCCAATTGGTTTCGCTGGCACCGGAGTTGGAAACGAGTTTACTAAGAAGAAAGAAGAAGAAGAACAAGGTAAAACTAAGCTATTTAGGCCCTGCACTAAAATGGAGTTCTCAGATTTGGGGACTTCTCAGATATCGCCGGCACCGGAGTTGGGGACTTCTCAGATTTGGGTTTGGTCGTGGAGTCACCGGAGTGCGATTCCAACTCATTCACACCATCTGGGTTTCCTCTAAATCCCCCAAATCCACTCAAAACCTCAACTGGGTTCCGATTTTTCCACCAATACGGCCAAAAATTGCAGTTTTACCCTTACGAAAGCTGCATAAACCGGGTATTCTTGCCTGGGTGTTCTGGAGAAATGTTGGAAATTATAAAGGAAATGGAGTTGGGTTTATGTGGGTTCGGAGCTTGGTGGGCGGTGTGACAACTGGGTTTTGGTCCCATTTCTCGACAAACCCATTTTTCCAAATCCATTTCTGAGTTTAATTTGCTCATACCCCTTTCTCCTTTCTTATTCGCTCACACCTGAATGTCGCAGTCAAACGGTGGAAGGGGGAATCGATTAATGCAATTTGTCTTCGACGTTGTTGAGTTCGTGGTCGTCCAGTTCTTGCAATTTGTCTTCGTTGTCGTCGAGTTCATCATTGTGTTGTTGAGGAATGGGCAAATATGCCCTTGGGGAAAGATCACGTGATGTGCACGTGCCCACTTTCTGTACAAAATCTTAACGGAACCCAACTGATGGATGACATTGAAACGAAATCACAAATTAAAGGTTTATTTTGTTGAAATTGTAACTTGAAGGGCCAAACTGAACTTTTTCGTAAAGTCGAAGTGATATATAAGTAAATCACTCATGTTTTGAAATATGAACTTGTTTCAAATGCTGTATCAGAGAATGTGGTTGATCTGTTTTTTGTGACATGCTTTTTAATCCCATATGTTTTATGCACTTCCTCTTCTGCATGTTGTGTCGAAGGGATATATAAGTAAATCACCCATGTTTTGAAATATGAACTTGTTTCAAATGCTGTATCAGAGAATGTGGTTGATCTGTTTTCAGTGAAATGCTTTTTAATCCCATATGTTTTATGCACTTCCTCTTCTGCATGTTGTAAGATTTGTTCAATTATTAGTGCCGTGGAATCTAATGTAGTATTTTCTGAACTCCAGGAATTGACTGTCATAGGCTTTCACCCAAGTTATGTCTTATTTGTTTGTTAATTGCTTTATGTTCAAGTCTTCATTTTCTATGGAAAGGACTTTGTCTGCTTCCTCATTATCCTTTGCCATATTTGTTGCTGTCTCTTACAAATCTAACTGGGACTGTTATTTGTTCCCTAACAGCAAAAGATATTTCAAGAGGCAGTTTATTTAGATTGGACTTCATGAACATGTTGACCAAGTTGAGGCCATTTGTTCGTACCTTCCTGGAAGAAGCAAACAGCATGTTTGAGATGTACATATATACCATGGGGGAACGTTCTTATGCATTGCAAATGGCAAGTTTGCTAGACCCTGAAAAAGTATACTTCAGATCTGGAGTCATTGCAAAAGATGATTCCACTCAGAAACATCAAAAGGGTCTTGATGTGGTACTGGGGCAAGAAAGTGCTGTTTTAATTCTTGATGATACAGAATCGGTAAGTGATTATACCATCAGCGAGTTGTGTATGCTTAAATTCTTAGTTGTTAGTTTCTGCTAGGATGTGGTTATTCATTGGTGACAGCTTTTGCTTTACTTATACATTAGAACTGTGGGATGCCAATCTCGTTATTTTAGGTGTGGGCAAAGCACAAGGAGAATCTGATACTAATGGAAAGATATCATTTCTTTGCCTCAAGTTGTCGGCAATTTGGGTTCAATTGTAAGTCTCTATCTGAGTTGAAAAGTGATGAAACTGAGACTGAAGGGGCACTTGCTTCGTTCTTAAAGTCCTTAAGCAGATACATAGTATGTTCTTTGACTCGGTAAGTCTTTTCCTTTCTCTCCCTTTAACTTCCCATGATATTTTGGTGCGCACAATCGTTGACTATTGATTTGGCACCTTCCTGCAACAGGAACCGGGGGCTGATCTTGCAGACAGAGATGTAAGGCAGGTAAAGTTTCTCTGGACGATGGAATTTGATCGCTTGCAGACTTTTCCTGCTTCCGTTTTTGAATCACTTATGAGTATCTGGTGCTTGCGTATTTATTCTCAAGATATGTTGTATGACACCTTGATAGCATTTCCATTTTACTCCCACCATAGGGCTAATCTGACAAAGACGGGGTAGGAGTTTTGATTGACTGTTGGTGCTTGGTGGGATGATCAATGCCTTGCAGTGTGTTTTCAGCTTGCTTTTGCTTCATATACATCCATGATAGAAATGCATACTTGCATGCTTGTTATGTACTAACATGTTTGTATGCACCAGACTGAGATTTTTGGTGGAAGTGAATCGTCTCTACAGTGAATTCTATGATCCTATTGATTTATAGCATAAACAATTAAGTTGTGCCTTCGAATTTTTTTCCCCTTCCAAATGCAAATTGTTGTGCAAGGCGTTCAAGTAAAAACTATTTGGAACACGTATTATCCCAATGATCTTTCTACTTTATTTGCGAAATTAAAGATGGTTAGCCAACTACAACTCGTATGATCTTTTCCCCCTGTGAATATTGTGGTGAGTGAACTGGGAGAATTGCGAATGCGGTGGCTGTTGGACTTATCCTTAACCTTTTCTTCCCACATGTGAAAGCTCCACCCATTATTTTTCGAATTTCCAAACTTGGAAGTTTTTCGTAGTTGGGTCGGACAAGTATCCACATACATCTATTGTGTCATTCTTGCAGGTTCTAAAAACAGTAAGGAGGTCAGTCCTGAACGGGTGTACAGTTGTCTTCAGCCGGGTTTTCCCAACTAGATTCCAGGCGGAAAACCATCATCTATGGAAGATGGCGGAGCAATTGGGAGCGATTTGCTTGACAGAAGTGGACCCATCAGTGACGCATGTGGTCTCCACCGATACTGGAACGGAGAAGTCTCGCTGGGCCCTTCAGGAGAAGAAGTTTCTGGTCCACCCACAATGGATCGAAGCCACCAACTATTTCTGGCAAAAGCAGCCAGAAGATAAGTTTCCGGTAAGCCAACCGAAGAGCCAGTGATTTATCTCCCTTTAGAGCTAACCCAAAGTTTGGTAGCTAAAGTATTGGGTGTATAAGATATTACTTTGTATATCTGATTTTCCAATACTGGTAGCTAAAGTCCTGGTTGATTACATTCACCATGCCATTTTTGTTCATTGTTTTGATTCGATTTTGCTGTTTTTGGTTACACGCTTTTGAGAACTTATTTGACTCCACTGATGAGGGTAGATTGACATTGTAACTGTAATTTAGGACTTGGAGGAAACAATAGAATGTACTTTTTAACAGAAGATATACTCAATGTAAATGTTGTTTGCCGCTCCGTGTTTGAAACACGACAAAATCCTACACTGGCATGGGAAAATTGAAGTTGGAACGAAGTCCCTGTATGGACTCTAGAAGAGTCGATAGCGCATCTAAAGTTTTGAACGTGAATTTTACAAGAACGAAACTCTAAACCTCGAGCTTGACCATATGAACATTTTCTTCATCATGGCTTAGAAGTTGCATAAGACATAGTAACTCTTTGTAACGCATGGAGCATTTCGGGCCTCAGCAATGCTGCATCACAGTTAATACTACTAAAAACAACATATACGAGTTAGCGAAGAGACACCGGTGCCGACTTTGCTTAGCCGGATGTCAGACTACGCCGGACTCTTCGAATTCGGTTGTCACCGGTGCCGACTTCTGCTTAGCCGGATGTCAGACTACGCCGGACTCTTCGAATTCGGTTGTCGTTCCGCCACTGCATCTCTACCTCCAACCAATTCTTACTCAATTTTCTTTAAGCCCTAAAAGGTAGGGCTTGGGTGTTCTCAGGTAGCAAGGCCCAAGGCAACGATGAGAACAGAAATCTTTGTATGAGGACTTCTTAAATATGGTTGGCTTCACTCTCTCTGGTGAAAAGACTGTTTTGCTTGAAGCTCTGAAAAACTCAGGTTTTTGCCTAGCTGCGGTTTGGGATTGTTAGTATTCTCGGGTAGGGGTGGAGCCAGGAATTTCTTGTAGTGGGATCATTTTAAAGAAACATACTTGATCTCATTCTTATTTGCTCATCAAAACTTGAATATGTATTACTACCGGAAAAAAATTTCTTGGTAATTGACTGCTTTTAGGGAAGTGGGTAATTGTGCAAGAAATATCTCCATATTCTTAGTTGAAAACTGTTTTGATAGTCTACGTCACTTCTTTTAGCGTTCAGTGAGTATAATCCACACTTATCAACCGATGGTTAGTGAATTCTAGTGCTAAAAACAAGGCAAATTCACAATGTTAGTAGAATTGCTTCGTACTTTGGGCAATTTCGTTAAAATTGTGAGGTCAAATTCACAAAATGTAGTACTCCTACTGTCCCACTTTGTCGTGTCCTTATTCCTTTGTGGGATGTCCCATATTCAAAATTGGATGTTCATATATCCCTCATTTTTCCCTCCCAAATTCAAATTTTGAACTGTATTTGAAAGAAAAGTGAAACAAATTAATGACGTCACAAAAGTCATAAGTTACAAAGGGGTAACATGGTAAAATTGACACAGTCAATGTGAGTTAAAATTGGCACAACAAATTGGACGGAAGGAGTAAATTTTAACCAAATTAATGGATAAATGTGAAAGTCAATGGAGTCAAGTGACCCCACTTGCCTAAGAATAGCTCTGCGCTTGGTTCCCAGAGTGTGTCGTGCCATCCTGTTCTCGTATTTCTTGTCTGCGCTTTCAATATAATTCCTATGTGGGAACTTGTACTATTGTGGCAAAACATTTGCTCTCATAAATCCTTCCGGTAGTTTTACCCCAAATAAAACCATCTTTTTAACAAACAAATAAAAAAAAAACTAGGGGGTAGCATATCTGATTTTTTTTCCTTCGGATACAATAATACTCTGTGAGAGTCAAAATTCAGGCACGTGTTGGCGGATTTTCAATTCATATCGGTTTGTATTTTTGTCCACTTCCTGATCACTATGGGAATACTTGATTGGTTTGGCCACTTTAAGTCCTCTGTCGTGAAAAATAATTCTACAAAGTTCCAAAATCACTACACTCCAATTCTGCTACGTATAATTCGATACTTCTATATATCACCTTTACCATAACTCGGATTACTACAACTAATGAGAAACTATTAGTATATGGTAACTACTTTATTACCTCATCTAAAAAGTCTAAAAGCATGGAGGTCTGCCTTTCTAGGACAGTGGAGCCAAGTTTCAAAATTCGACACCAATTAATGAATTCCCGTCTCTCTCGTTATGTGGACATGAAAGCTTGGCATTAAGAAACTGAGTCGTGCAAACTGAGACCACATGTGTGTTAGAGCATCTCCAACAGTCTCGCTTTTCTAACGTTACTAAGTTTTGCCGACATAAAAAAATCGCATTGCGGTATGAAGTATTTGACTCTATCACTGTTTGTTTGGTCAGATTTACGCCCCGCAATCTTCCACAAGAGTTTGATTTGAAAAGTTGGATAGGGTACATTCCCAACTAATTCAAAGGATAGAGACTCGAAACTAATTTTACTTGGAAGTAGAATGGTAGTTGGAACGGGTAGAATGGATTAAGAAGAAATTAGCGTCATATAATTTCTACTCCTTCGGAATTGGGTATATATCTGGGAATAGGATTAAATTGAGTAGGATAACCAATGGAATTGGCTATAGCTTGGAATGCTCACATGGCCCAGACTCCTACGAGGGGCAGCAGTGCGGAATTTTCCGGCATGGAGGTAGAACGCCCAAGGGTCGTAAACTTCTTTTCCCGGAGAAGAAGCAATAACGGTATCTGGGGAATAAGTATCGGCTAACTCTGTGCCAGCAGCCGACATAAGGTTAATTAATTTGGTTGTCTAAACAACATGCCTAAATAAATGGTATATGAAATGGAGGAAAGTGAAAACATGCTTGAGGATTCTAGAGATCCTAAATCATTTGAATAAGTTATCCTCATGCATTTGATTGATTAAAATCGATTTTTATATAAAGCATAGTTGAGCAAAAATGAGAGTTGAAATTGCACAGCCATTGATAACTTATCTTAGACAAGGATAGATAAGGTGTAAAATGGTGACATATCTCTCTCTCTTTCTTGGAACATCTAAAACCATGCACTTGTCCCAAGTGTCAGTCCAGTTGCAGGTTAGTAACTTTGCTCTACACACCATTATGGTTTGGTCGCGATAAATTAAATTTTTTTAGTTCCCTAGTCTCGACGCGGATGGCTTGCCTTTGATTGGACCGGTAATGGGATTAGTCAAATTACGCGTAAGCTGATCCAGACACCCTAACTGTCGAAAAAAAAAGTACTTGTCACCTTAAAAATTCCCTTCATGTGACTTTCACTAATGCCTGGCTCTCATAATCAAACATTAAACTCCTATTTTTTTGGACCATGAATTTTTTTAGATGGGGGCGACGGCTTATTTAGGATTAGAGAGAGACCTGCGAGCCGACCAAATCGTCAATTATTTTGACTGTGAGCATTTCAAACCTTACAAAAGGCCGTTTTGCAGTATGAGCATCAGATGATTGTGATTGTGTTGAATTTTATCGACACAATACGCTGAAAGTGCAGTTTCATGTAATTCTGATGATATTTAGTAGCCTACTATTTCATCCATGAAAAACTATCCATGTGGGCCCGCCACATGGCCCTCTTTTCCTGGGTCACTTATCTATAGATCACACTCTTTAAGTAAATCTGATTGTTCTGACAATTTTAGCCACAAACTTTCATTACTAGAATTTGTTCACAAAAGCAAGGAATTTGGAAATACACTCTCCAGTACTCTATAATTGTGACTAGACCATGTTTTTTTTTTTTTTTAAAATGAATGATCCATATTCGCAGAGTTTTTTTTTTTTTTTTTTTGCTTGGCAAACGAAACATTTTATAGAACTCGAAAGGGGTACATCGAGAAGAAAGTATCTTAGCTCAAGAAGCTAGGAAGCACAAAAATAAAAACGAAAAGTTTGAGAAAATGAATAGTATCGGTCGTTGAAAATGATCATTTGGTAGGCCCACAAAAGCTAAATTGATCGACCCATTTCTCTTGAACTATTGAATGAGAGACAGACCAGCTTCAAATTTTAATCACATACTTGGTTATAACTCGTGAACAATGCAGTTGAACAACATGTTTCTTTACCCTCAGAAAAAAACTGATCAACGTGTTTCATCGCGTTGGTGTGTACAGAGGTCAATGCAATGGCTTCTGCGAACGGTTTGGTCGATCACGAATTGATGGTAAGTAAGACTACTTCGGCAACCAATGGTTCGAATCATTCTAAGGGCAAGAACAAGAACGAAGGCTGGGTGAAAGAAGTGGGGAAAGGGCCAAAGGTCCAATTCAAGTCCACTGAGGAGGAAACCCAACAGGCTTCACTCTCTCTGGTGAAAATGCTGTTTTGCTTGAAGCTCTGAAAAACTCAGGTTTTTTGGGTAGCTGCGGTTCGGGATTGTTAGTATTCCCGGTAGGGGCGGAGCCATGAATTTCTTGTTGTGGGGTCATTATTTAGGAACTTTTACTTGATCTTATTCTTGTTTGCTAATTAAAACTTGATTATGTATTACTACTGGAAAAAACTTCTTGGTGATTGACCGCTTTTAGGGAAGTGGGTAATTGTGCAAAAAATATCTCGGTATTCATGAAATGTGTGTTCTTAATTAGTTAAAAACTGTATTTATATTCTCAAATTTTTTTTAGCATTTAGTAAGTATTATCCACACTTATTAACCGATGGTTAGTGAATTCTAGTGCTAAAAAGATGGCAAATTCACAATGTTAATAGAATTGCTTCGTACTTTGGGCAATTTCGTTAAAAATTGTGAGGTCAAATTCACAAAATGTAGTAAAATTTTAACCAAATTAATGAATAATTGTGGAGGTCAATGGAGTCAAGTGACCCCACTTGCCTAAGAATAGCTCCGTCCTTGATTCTCAGAGTACGTATGCCATGCTATTATTGTATACCTTCCGATACAATTATACTCCGTTATTGTCCAAATTCGTGCACGTATTGACGGATTTTCAATTCATATCGGTTTGTATTTTTGTCCGCTTCCTGGTCACTATGGGAATACTTGATCCGCTTTCGCCACTTTAAGTCCTCTAACGTGAAAAATAATCGAAGACTAGATCCACTTTCGCCACTTTAAGTCCTCTAACGTGAAAAATAATCTACAAAGTTTCAAAATCGCTACACTCAAATTCTGCTACGTATGATTCGAGACTACTATCATTGTACTGTTACCATTACTCGGATTACTACAACTAATGAGTGAATTCACTGCGTTCTCTCTCTCTCTCTCTCTCTCTCTCTCTCTCTCTCTCTCATTATGTGGACATGAAAACTTGGCATTAAGAAACTGAGTCGTCCAACAATAAAACTGAGACCACACATGTGTTAGAGCATCTCTAACAGTCTCGACATTTTCTCCTTTGGAAAGTTTTGCCCAGCCAAGCCTACCCAAAACCGACACCCAGGTCCCAACTTGGACATAATTTTCAAATGTCTTCTAACTGTTCTACCGTTACGAAGTTTCGCCGACATAAAAAACAACGCATCGCGATATGAAATAGTTGGCTCTATCGCTTCTCGTTTGATCAGATTTACGCCACGCCGTCTTCCACAAGAGTTTGATTTGAAAAGTTGGTTAGGGAACATTCCCAACAAATTCAAATGATAGAGACTTGGAACTAATTTTACTTGGAAATAGAATGGTGGTTGGAACGTATAGAATGGATTAAGAAGAAATTTAACATCATACAATTCCGACTCCTTTGGAATAGGCTATCTTGGAATGCTCACACGACCCAGACTCCTACGGGAGGAAGTAATGGGGAATTTTCCGCAATGGACGAAAGCCTGACGGAGCAAAGCCGCATGGAGGTACAAGGCCCTCGGGTCGTAAACTTCTTTTCCCGAAGAAGAAGCAATGACGATATCTGAGGAATAAACATCGGCTAATTCTGTACCAGCAACGTACCCACGTAAGGTTAACTAATTCGGTTTTCTAAACGTGCCTAAATAAATGGCATATGAAATGGAGGGAGTGAAAAAATGCTTGAGGTTTCTAGATAAATTATTTGAATAAGTTATTTATTTGAATAAGTTATTTGCATGCATTTGATTGATTAAAATCGATTGTTTTTTAACTCTTCAACTAGAGGTTGGAATATAAAGCATAATTGAGTAAAAATGAGGGTTGAAATTGCACGGCCATTGATAACTTATCTTTAGACAAGGATAGATAAGGTGTAAAAGTGGTGACATCTCTATCTCTCTCTTTCTCGTAACCGGTCCTAAGGATTAATCTGGTTGGTTAGTAGCTTTGCCCCGCACACCATTATGATTTGGTCTCGATAAATTAAATTTTTTTTAGTTCTCTATTCTCGGCGCAGATGGCTTGCCTTTGATTGGACCGGGGATGACATAGAATTAATCGAGTTGCGCGTAAGTTGGCCCAGACACCCTAACTGTCGGGAAAAAAATGTTGGAAAAGTGAATGGATTGGGGTGACTTTTGGCTTGCTCAAGCCATTAACTTTCCCATATTCATAGGGGAGGTTTTCTCCAATTCATTGCGTGGGTTTTCCCCTATTCATTGTGGGAGTTTTCCCCAATTTATTTCTGCCATTCATTTCACGTATTGAAGACTACGAAATTTCACAAGTATTCTGATATAAAGTGAGAGAGAGACAGACGTTGAATTACTTCGCCAAGATGTTCTTCGGTGGTGTTCCGACGTTCGTAATCCGAGCCGGATCAATCCTGGGAGCTAGATAGACGCTGAGTAACCTCAACACCATCCGGTAGGTAGACAGTGACTTTGTTTTAAGGACTCTGCGTGAAACACGAGTTTCGATTCACAACTGTAATACATATTCGGTTTGCAGTTTCTGTATTTGGTTTTCATTCCGTTATAATTTTGTTTCTATAGATGCAATAGAATTCGTGTTCTGGATTTCCGATTGAAACTTGTTAGATAACAAGAGAAACACGTACTTGTCACCTTCAAAATTTCCTTCACGTGACAATCAATAATGCCCTGGTCTCATAATCAAACATTAAACTCACTTTTTTTTGGACCACGAATGTTTTTATCGTACGACTGGAGACGAAATTAAAGAAAGCGTAGCGTAAACTTAAGAACTAAATAATACGACAAAAAAATGTCTGCTTGACACGGGTTGATTTTTCATGTGTTTGGCCCACTTTCCTAAATAAATATTCGGACCGCAAACCTAAGCAGGCCTATTAAAAGATGCATTTTTTTAGTTAACAAAATTCATTTGTTTTTGGCACAAATCAATAGAAATTAATGAGTTCTTTCAAGTTGTGAAAAAAGTTTGAATTTTTTAACGAAAAAAATACATGTTTTTAAAGGACTAGGTTTGCAGGCCAGATATTTATTTAGGAACGGAGGGAGTATATATGAACGCATGACGACATCTTGCATGTTTGGTAGAGCTCTGAATTGACTTACTACCCAACCAAATAAATAAATTAAGAATATAATTTAAACAATTTAAACTTATATAAAATCCGAAATGTTGGTAGGCAATACACACCTAAGGAAGGATTAAGAAATTTAAAAATATAAGCTTTTTGGAGAATAAACTACAAGTCTTCAATCACCTGAGGAAAATTTGGCAATTAGTCCTTATTCCTTGAGAACATCAATTATGTCAAAATTATTTCGGTCGAGGATTCTAAAGTTAACCTTAACTATTTGATTAAGTGATTAAATTACCAGTCCTTTGATAATTAATTTTGGATAAATTTTTCCAAAGTTGGAAATGAAAGTTACTTTTTTGCCGTTCAAAAAAAAAAAAACCCTATAAATTGAAGTATCCCGTAGAATCGCATAATTGATAACTTATATTAGACAAGGAGATATAAGCTACAATAAATTATAAATAAATAAATAAATATATATATATATATATATTCTCTCTCTCTCTCTCTCTCTCTCTCTCTCTCTCTCTCTCTCTCTCTCTCTCTCAACATCTTAAACCACTTGGCTTCAAAATTTACCTCCTGTAACTTTCTAATGCCCCTCGTAATCAAACTTGAATTCCCATTTTTTTGGACCACCTATTTTTTTTTTTTATAATAAAACCACCGGAGAAAAAAAAAAGTAATGGTAGCGTAAATTTAGGGACACTAAGAACCAATTAATGAACAATTGTAGAAAAAAATAACTAGCGTGGCATGTGTCCATTTCCGATTTGTTCATTTTGAATGATACATTTCCGAATTGATCGTTTTGAATGATAATGAAGGACTGACAGAGAGATATAACGAAATATAATTTTCATATCAGACATTTTATAAAAGAAAATTGCACCTTAATTTGAGCATTTCAAACCTTACAAAAGGCCGTTTTGTAGTTATTTGTGTCATCCAACATATATTTAAAAACGGAACGGTTCAAGGGACACCCAAAAAAACTCCTAAAATTAAAACACTCCAACTCTCAATCTCATAGTTTCTGATCAAATTTTTATGATCCGAATCGTTCAATGTGTGCAGAATGTGATTTTAAGGGTGCTTCCGAGAAATTAGCAAAAAAAATGACCGGGAAAGACTTGATTTGAGCAGTTTTTATTTGAACCATTCAATAAAAAACTGTTCAGATCAAGCCCTTCCCGGTCAGTTTTTTTGCTAATTTCTGGCGAGTACCCTTAAAATCACGTTTTGATCACATTGAGCGGCTCAGATCATCAAAATTTGATCGGAAATTATGAGGTTTTTTTGGGTGTTCCCGGAACCACCCCGATTAAAACATGTGCAAACATTTTGATATTGCCCAATGGGTGTGCAAAAAGAAGAAAAAAACTCAACATTCTTTTGCGTATTTTTCTCAAAACAAGTGTTGCGATTTAATTGTGGTGAATTTTATCTACACAATGCGCTGAAAGTGCAGTTTGATCGTAATTCTGATAATATTTGGTTGCCTGCTACTATTAGATTTTTGAAAAATTATTCATGTGGACCCCTCATATATATGGCCCACTTTTCCTAGGCCACTTTCTATAGATCACATCCTTTGAGTAAAAATCTGATTGTTCTGACAATTTTAGCCACAAACTTTCATTTTCTAGAATTTGTTCACAAAGGAAGGAATTTGGAAATTCACTGTCCAGTACTACTGCCTAATGTGGCTAAATTTGTGACTAGACCATGCTGCTTTTTTTCAATGAATGTCGATCCTTATCCTCAGAGTTTGAGAAAATGAATAGTATTGGTAGTTGAAAATGATATGTGTAAGGCCCGCAAAAGGCTAAATTGATTGATCCATTTCTCTTGAACCGTGGAATGAGAGACGGATTGGTTTCAAATTTTAATCATAGTTAGTTATAATTCGGTGAACGTTGAATAGCATGTTTCTTTATCCTCAGAAAAACTTATCAAAGAGCTTTGTCGCGTTGGAGTGTCATGAGGTCATCTGCGATCGAACGGTTTGGTCGACCACGAATTGATGAGTAAGACTACATTGGCAACCAATGGTTCGAAGCATGCTAAGGGCAAGAACTGGGAAGAACGAAGGCTAGGTCAAATACGCGGATCTGCGCGGCCTTGCCAAGCATCCTGCCGTCCAAAAGTACTTTCAGCGGCCCGGATTAAAAAACAAACTCTTCTAGGAAAGAGTTAAACTCACTCTTCCCTAGAGGAGTTTGTTTTCAATCTGGACCATTGATTGCCGAGATGGACGGTCCGAATGCGCTCGGTTGGGTGCTTGGCAGGGACCGGGGAAAGGGCCAAAAGTCCAATTCAAATCCAGGTGCTAACAACTAGATTCATGGCTAAGGATATTTACAGCAACTACAGATGTGGATTTATCAACTGCAAATGCACTTGAATTGGGTGATCAGATTTGAGAGGTATTGGGAGCTCACTTGATATTACTTTGATCCTCTCAATCTCTAGCTTGTGGCTGATATTTTCTTATATAATTTTTTGGGTTTGAAGCCCTTTGGCCACTTGTTCTTTGTTACAGGTCCTACCAAAGAGTGATAGATTGGCATGAACCTAAAAGAAAGGCTCATCAAAGCTATCTGTCCATTAATTGTAGTGGACTAATGTTGGAACCCCACCAAAGAATCAAAAAGAGAAGAGAATGGCCAAAAAAAAAAAAGCTGTTGAATTGAGTTTGGAGATTTTGATAGGGCTGCACGAAAAATCTGATGAACCGCGAAATCGGATCAAACATGACCGAACCGCATGTTTTGGTCCCAACTTGTGGATTAACAATCCGGACAGAGATTCAAAATTGTTAAGAAAGCGTGTGTCTGGTATATTAGATTGAGATATATATGTAATTGATAATTTTGCTCTCCAATTTTCATTGGGCACAACTCTTAAATTTTTTGGTCTTCACTAGGTGAATTAGATAAGTTATTTTGCATTTTATTTTATTTTGATAGGCAGTTATTTGCATTTTATGATTTACTTTTCTATAAATGCCAATGGGCGTACGTGCCGGCTGTAAACTAATAGAGCTATTAGAACTTGAGCATGCCTCGTTAAAAATTCGTTCGAACTCGGCTCGTATTTTTAATGAGCGAGCTCGAACGAAACTTTTGGCCTAATTTATTACTTGAGCCGAAACTTTTGGTCTAATTTATTACTTGAGCCGAAACTTTTGGTCTAATTTATTACTTGAGCCAAGCTTGAGTATATTGTAGCCCAGCTGGAGAAGGTTTGTGAGCACAATGTTTGAGTATATTGTAGCCCAGCTGGAGAAGGTTTGTGTGAGCACAATGTTGTAATAATTGACGTATAAAGTAGGCTTAATTTTTCCCTTCACGAGCTTGACTTGAAAAGACCAATATGACATCATACTCTTCCTTGATTGTTTTTCTTCCTTATATCTAACCAATCAATCCCTTATACTAAAAAATGGATATGAATCGTTGATATTGTAGAGTTTAACGAGTACTACATCTATGCCAAAATTCAAGTTGATCAAAAAATTAAAATCTCATGTTGTGTCGGTTAATATGGATGAGAAACCACAGGAGATTTATTCGCACATTTTTAAAACCACGGAGAGTTATGTGCACCCTTTTGAACCATAAAGTGTGTATCTGCCCATGAGATTTTGATACATTAGTGTATTTAATGTGTGTATAAGTGTTTCATTTTGTTCTATTCTTTCACATAGGACTTTAAACGAATCGAATCGAGCGACTGAGCTTCGAAGTGTTCGATCCTCAACTATTGGATTTTTGGAAATTTTGTAAACAGATTTTTTTCTTAGTCCCGTTGCAATGAGAGAAAATAGATCGATGCACTTGGAGCAAATTAATAAAACACAAAAATTAATCATTACCTTTTGATGGTGAGAGAATACGATTTGGAATATCTGGCCTAGTGGTTGTGACACTTTCTTACCAGGTAAAATGTCTGAGTTTGAGTTTTATCGCTTTGCAACACCCGTCCCCTATCACCTCTTATCGATTGACCAAAAAAAAAAAATGTATACGGTGGATAGAGATAAAATGTCAGGTCTTGGTATGTGTAAAAACATCTATTTGAAATAAGTGACATCACCTTCATTTTGTTGGCATATATATAAACATGAATTGCATTATTCTCTTCTAAGATCTCAAGTTCAAACCTTCGTAACTAGGTGCTATCAACTCCTTTAGGATCAGTCCATACATACGAGACTTTGCTGTGGCTTTAATTGAAATCTTCGACAGTGGGATTGATCCCCCAAGAATAATCGAGGTGCGTGAAAGTTGACTTAGACACGTGAGTTATCAAAAGAAAAGAATTTTTTTTTCTTTTCAAAAAAAAAAAAATGTATTAAGTGATTAGTCAAAAATCGGGGTGAGACTAACATGATATATATCTTACATCACCATGTTCATTGTTCTAAGTTGTTACAAATTCATACAAACAATAAAAGGTATAAGAAAACAACCAACACAATGAGCACAAAATTGAATATCTTAGATAGAAAGAAACCATCTTTTATTGCAAAAAATGTTCTTCTAGATACCAACCCCAACTTACTAAATGATAACTTATAAAATAACGATTAATTTTTTTAGTTTATCTCTTACCAAATGATTTGAGTGACATAAGGTGATAAATTTTCAAAACAATGCCAGGACAAAACTTGCTTGTTTTGATCCACTCAAATGCTAAACCTCTGTAGTCTGTACAATACAATTTCTGGTCATGGAACCCACAATATATGCCCTCTAGAATCAATCATTAACTTTAAACAAACCCAATGGTTGGCCCAGCGGTGTTGGCCTAGGATTCTGGGGCTTGCTCATTCTTAAGATTTCAAGTCAGCAACTCTTGAAGTCACCCAATCTCACGTATAAGCGACTTTTGGGGTTATCCCACCTCACGCGTAAGTGTGAAAAAGACTGCAGGAGGATCGGTAAGAATTAGTACGAGGTGTGTGTAAGCTGGTCAAGTACAGAATAGCCTTTCAATTAATGCAGTGGGCCAATGCATGTTCATTATTAAGCATTTACCTGTACGGATGACGTAAAAAAAATACATGATTTTATAGATGTGAAGACAAATTTCTATTTGGAAGTGTTATAACTCATAAGGTCCAGAATCAATAATTCAGAACATGCATCCTTCTATTATTGTAGTATGCCAAATCACCAATACAAGTGAGTGACACAAGCCATATGCAGGGCTAGCTAGTGGTGTGACTGGTGTCTCATGAGACCAAATTACGTACAAAACCAGCAGCTTTGGCATGGCGGGCAACGTTTGATTTCGGTTTTTGTTGCTGGGCTCGGGCTCGATTGTCATGGAGGGAGATTCGCAACAGGTGGTAAGGATTATTCGAGGTGAGATATATAGCATGTCCCACTGATGTGGAAGTGGTTGTGGAAGATATGATCAGAATGTCTACGAATATGGTTAGAGGTTGTGAGGTTATTTTTGCTCGAAGGTCGGCTAATAGTATAGCGGATGCTTTTGGCAAAAGTTGATTTATGAGGCCCCGGTGTTAGAATTTGGGGAGCTAGGCCTTTCGATTGGTTGTTGAATCCTCTTGCAAGAGATAACTGCCTTAATTGGTGTATTGAGATTTCTGTGAATTAATAATAACAAGTTCCTACTCCTTTGATAAAAAAAAAAACTCTCTCCCCCATTTTTAAATAAGAGAATCCAGCTCTCTCCCTCCCTCACCCCCTTTGGAATTCGCCATAACAATAATAAATTTTTGTGTTTGAAAATTTGTTTGAAAGCAAACTAATTCAAAGATTGCTGGAGCTTTTAAAGCTAGAATACGTTTACAAGCCCTTAAATTCCTAATTCTGGGATACTCGTTCATTTATTAAGAGTTTCGCAAAGTTTATATGGATATCACAATTCATTAAAGTTTATAGATCTTGATTTGATTTAAAATGCGAGTGTTTACAGAAATGATCTATAGTTTTGATTCATTGGGGGTAAAATGGTCATATATTTTGATGCACGATTAGGATCTGATCCAAGACACTTGGGTAATAAATTCAATCCGACATACTTTTAAACGATTCAAATCACGTGCAAATCAGTGTTCGGGAGTGCAAGGGGCGATCCCACAAAGTTTGGCCTATGTGAAACTTCACGGATGCACCCTGGCACACCGAGATGCTCATGGGGCGCATGGAAACTTCAAAATATATCAAATTTCGCGAGCTTGCCACAGACACTCTTGAACTCCGATTTGCGCGCAGTTTGAACCATTGGAAAGCTTGTTAAGCCTACTTTATAACCCAAGTGATTGGCATCCAAAATTATTTGTACATTAAAAGACATGATGATTTTACCCTTAACAGGTCAAAAACAAATCAAATTTGGAAAATCATAGCATCAGCCTCATTCTAAATTGGATCAATACCTATTTTATATCAACTAAGAGTGTATTCAAGGTAATTAAGTATTGTGGAATCGAACCACAAAAATAAAATTTTTGTGTTTGGCAAGTTTTTGAAAAGCAAACTAATTCAAAAATCGTCGGAACTCTTAAAGCTAAATATGTTTTCGGGCCCTTAATGATTTATGGTTTAACCAAGAGTAAAATGGTCACATATTTTGATATACGATTAGGATTTGATCCAAAACACTTGGGTTATAAATTAGATCCAACAAGCTTTCAAATGGTCTAAATCATGCACAAATCAAAAATCGGGAGTAACTAGGGCGATCCCACAAAGTTTGGCCTATGGTGAAACTTCAAGGATGAGCCATGGTGCATTGAGATGCTCCTGGAGAGCATGGAAACTTTCAAATATGTCAAACTTCGCTGGTTTTCTACAAACACACCCAAACTCTAATTTGTGTGGGTTTGAATTATTAAAAAACTTGTTAAGCCTATTTTACACCCCAAGTGATTTGCGTCCAAATTATTTCACATTAAAAAACATGATTATTTCACCTTTAACTGGTCGAAAAACAAATCAAATTTTTTTTTTCTTTCTAGCTTTTGACAATATCAAAACGAAACAATAACTATCAAGGCATATCCTTAAAAAAGGATAGCGTTTACTCCGGGCGAAATACAACCCGATAAAAAAAGAAACAATTTATACACACTCCAAGTCGCCAGCATTTTTGTGAACCCAACTACTCCAATGATGATCAATAATTATCGATACTAATCATGTATGGTAGACTTAGTACTAGTATAATTTTGGTGGCTGTGTTGATTGGTGGCGGTTTTGTCTGGTTGTGGCCGACCCCGGAACTCCTGTGGGCGCATCTAGTTTACTGAGGTCATCTTCTTCCTCCGAGTCTGCTTGCTGCACTTCCTCGCAACTTCTCGGCTGCATGCACTCGTGTTTTGTTTAGACCTTGTTCGGTTCAGGTCTGGAATTTTGAATTCTAATTATTATCTATTTTTTTTTAATTATTACTTTTATTTTCAATTATTATTTTATTTCTATCTACACTAGTTATCTACGAATCTAAAATCCCAAGAAAAAAGGCCTAGTACTACCAATAGGATTGCGAAAGCGACTTAACGAAGCACTTGCTAGATTAAAACCATCGTAGCACCTAGAAAAAATCATCAAGAGAATAGAATAGCGAGCAGATAAATGATAGTAGTACTGTAGCACACGTTATTGATTCTGATATCTATGAAAACATATGTTTTTTTCCATAAAAAAATCCAGTACAAAGGAAAAATTATACGGATTGACCGACGTAGAATCTTTTGTGCCGAGAGATTTTTTGGCCGTTAGATTTAAATGTAAAAAAATCACATAAATATTCAACCGCCGAAAAACTCCTCGACACGAGAAAATTATTAATGCCGGATGGGTACCACGTGGTGCCGCATAGCACATCCGAGCCATCCAATGCAATTTTGGATGACTCAGATTTAAAGAGAGAAAGAGAAAGGACGAGAGGAGAGAAAAAATTTCAATTCAAATTGTCCAAAAATGAATCAGACGGCTCGGCAGTGAGAATTTTCTCCCTTGACACATAGGCACAGAAACTTTTGGAACAGGGAAGATTGGACCCCGATTGACGACCCACCATGTGTGTGAATCGACAGATACCTTATCAAAAGGACTCCATGTCTTTTTACTCGATATGGAGAGATACTCTTTGGATTTACCACGCCTACTCTCCTCCAACACCACCCCCATATGTCACCTTTTATTACAGTACTACCCTTTTCTACATCATGCAACAATTGACTCTTCCCAGTTGCAACGTAACATAATTGCCCGGAAACCGCCATTACAAATACGATCAATACCAGCACCTCCCAAGAAATTCAGGACGCGTTGGTCTCGCGACCAAGATTTTTACTCCCTCCGTCTTCATTTGATAATTTTTTTCCCGGAGATTCTAACTCAACAAAAATGATCATAATAAGGGGAGATATTTTGACGGGGACGCTATCATGCGTTCTAGCGTCCCCGGCGAAGCAACTTGCCAAGCAGGCAAACGGTGTCGTTTGGACCCAAGAAATGGCTATTTCATTGTTGGCTGTAATTCCTTGGTTTATTCTTGATTTTTATGAGTTTATTACAGATTCTACAAAAATGATTCAAACCGCAAGTTATTCTTATAATATTTTTTTTTGAGTTCCTGAAAAAAATTAGTTTAATCCGATATCGATAAGGCTGTTTTAGAATTCGTAGGGCGCTGTTTCAGAATTCATAGGGCACCCTATGAATTCTGAAACACCCTACAAATTATGAAACAACTCTTACCGATGTTGGATTATTTTAATTTTTTTTAGAAACCCAAAAAAAATTATTTAAGAATAACTTGCGAAAGAATCATCTTTGTATGACCCCCACAAAAATTAAAACAATAATTAATTTCTTGCCCATTAAAACTTGTTTAGTTGGTATCCATTAAATGGGCAATAAATTAATGATTTTTTTTTATTTTTGTGGGGCCTATTATGGGTCCTACAAAGATGATTCAATTTTTAATTTATTCTTAAAATAATTTTGTATAGGTTCCTGAAAAAAAATTAGCACAATCCGATATTGGTAAGGTTGTTTCAGAATTCATAGGTGCTCTACAAATTATGAGCACGTAAGAATTCTGAAATACCCTACGAATTCTAAACTAGAATCTTATCGATATCGGATTGTGTTAAATTTTTTCTAGAACCCAAAAGAAAATATTTAAGAATAATTTGCAATTTGAATCATCGTTGTAATACCGTAGCAGGTCTCACAAAAATCAAAAGACATTAATTTCTAGCCCTTTTAAAACGTATTTGGTTGGTACCCATTAATAGGCAAGAAATTAATGAGTTTGTTTTTAATTTTGTGGGGCCTATTACGGGTTCTATAAAGATGATTCTTCACAAGTTATTCTTAAGATAATGTTTTATGGATTTTTGAAAAAAATTAGTTCAATCGATATCGGTAAGATATGTTTTAGAATTCGTAGGGCACTCTACGAATTCTGAAATAACCTTACCGATATCGAATTGAGCTAATTTTTTTAGGAAACCATAAAATTATTATAAGAATAAATTACGGTTTGAATCATCTTTATAGAACCAGTAATGACCCACAAAAATCAAGAATAAACCAAGGACTTACAGCCAACAATAAAAACCCTTTCTTAGGTCCAAACGGTGCCGTTTCTGCTAGGCAAGGAGTGTCCCGAATCCAATTTTGTCACTGCATTTTTCTCTAACGCCATTCTCTTTTGAGT
>CM033792.1:48716125-48767188 GCA_019656835.1 Rhododendron ovatum | reverse complement strand
CTGGGAAAAAGTAATCTAGGGTTTAGTCAACTTGCAATAAGGCAGCGGGGTATATTCAAGTGCATAACAACAAGACCACATTTACCAGCCCTTTGAGGTTAGTTGTGCATTGCTTAATGGAGTGCCTCATTATCTTTGAAGGCGCTTTTCAAGTTATCCTCGAGTTTCCAAATTTTTTAGATGTATGATAGATACATGATATCACTAATTAGTTGGAGAGCATGAAAACTTTTTCCTTGAATGCATATCCTTCCAATTTCTAATTGTTGAGCAATGATCTAAAAACCATCAGAGGCATCTGCCAAGCATGGGTACTTCATAAAACATACCATATCCATAAAGGTTTATATTAGGCTCCGGTATTACACAAGGTCATGTTGGGTACCCTCTATGCACTCAACCATTTTCTCCCACCTCATCCAATTTCATATTATCCATCATTAACACATTGCCTTTGCAGACTATTGAAAAAACTACTTTTATTCGTTATAGTCCCAAAAGGATGGTTTATTCTCTAAAAGTGAATAAAACTGTTTTCCTAATTGCTCTTTGTTTACATGGCTATTATGACATCTATTGTTCCATGCACCAACTCTATTCAATTAAGTTATCCCTTTTCATGGTGACAAATGCACCCTAGCTTTGCATATGTATTGATTGCAATGTTGCATACAAGTTCTATAAGTATTGTTTGTTAACCTTTCGTTCTCTCGTGCTACTTTTTTTTTGATAGGCATTCTCTCGTGCTACTTGCAGGTTATGGGAAGATTAACAGGATATGGGGAGGTTTAACAGGATGCTGGTGGATTTTTTGGGTTTATCTTGATGGTACTTGTGTGAAATGTATGTTCTTGATCCTTACCTTTGGATTTAAAATGTGGATGGTTATATCATGTTTCTGCGAATAGTTCTTTCGAACTAATGGTGAACTATTATGCATATGACATGAGTACTCCCTTGTACGCAGGATTAGGATCTTGAGTTCACAGACTGTGTGATTGAAGGTTAGATCCACTGGCCGGTCACGATAATCCTATCATTTTAACAATTTTTGGGATAAAGTCGTGACAAAGGTGGTATCATAGCATGGTTTCAAAAATAGAATTTTATTTTATGAAAATGCCAGAGCTAAAAATGAAAAGAAAAATGATTAATTTGCTTCAAAGAGGTCCCTAGGCAGCTGACAAAATTTTACGTGTGATTAATCAATTACAGTCAAAAGACATATGGAGTTATGGGTGGATACATAATTAATCCACCAGAGCAAAATGATTACCTCCCAGCGAGAATTGCTTAGAGCCTTGCCTATCGAAGGCTAGAAAGAATATCATAGCTAGAGATAGCACTTGTCTACTGTAGAAATGTGTAAGGGAGTGATGCTACACCACCATGATCAATTAAGAAACAGTTATATGAATAGAAGTTTCAATTTTAGATGAGGACTGTGATGATTTCAGAGCTTATTCTGAATAGAAGGGGATTTGTACCACCTCCTGCCTGTTAATGATAACGATTCTTTTTCTATGAAGAATGCATAGCGCCGAAATGTGAGGGGCAACTGTCATCCAAGATACATGTAAGTCAGAATGTGAATTAGAAGGATGTCTTATTAGAAGTTCAACGAGGACTTCTTAAAGTCCCTGAATTATATAGTTGATGAGTGGAGCATTTTTCATTTGGTGGATTATCGAGCCAAGCCCTTAAGACTCCTATACTAATGCATGTAAGATTAAGTTTGAAGCAGAAGATACTATTCCAAGAATGAAAGTAGAAAAACAAAGGAAAAGATATAGTTACTACTTAGCTCACAGAAAATGATCTACGTTACGAAGGAGACTATGCACAACCCTTGGTACGGAGTTAGGCGTTAAGAATAGAACGAGATTCTAGAAAACATGGAAATACTAAAAGAGCGAGTTATGCGATGGCCATAGTTTTAACATTGTCGCTACGTTTCAAGTGAAAGTTCATGTCAAGCAAGAACTATGCTCTTCTGCAACACCTCTAAAATGCTAGTCATAATCCTAGAAGTCGCAAAGAGAGATGAAGTGCAAGTTAAAAGGTTGTATCTTATTTGCATGAGTAGTTATACTTGTCGGTGATTAGTAAATGACTTGTAGTATGTACAATAAGGTTTAGCAATTTTACTCTTCTCTCCGATTAAGAGTAACGAATATTTAGTATGGGACCTCATAAAAGGTTTGAACGATTAGGAAAGCAAGTGGATAGAATTATGATTTGTGTAGAATTAGCGTCTAATACCACTGGTACCTCTTTACCCAATAGGAGATCTGGATTCTGCACTTAACTGTTACACTTCCTAGTTCACCTCAATTAGCTGAACAAGTAATGGACTTATAGAAACTCAAATTGTTGACCCTTGTTAGGGATATTGATCCTGTAAGAGCCAATGCCTGGTTGAAGTCAAAATTTAAAGACAAAATTTATTTATGAGGTGCACATGATTGAAAAGGGTTGCTTCAGAGAGACGTATAAATTAGTTAGCGAGGCAAAACAATAACGGGCTTTAGCACTAGAAACGGAGCCAAGAATGAAATGGGCTTAATTCTTGAAAATGTTAACCAAGAGTAGTTCCCCAATCCAGTAAGGCCAGTAAGAGCATGGAGTTGCATAACGTAAGACAAAGAGGGAATATGACATTACGACGCATTGTTTACTACGCTTGCCGAGTGCCATCTATGCAAGATATTTGATCTTAGATGATAATACGAGGGCAAGAATGTGCGAGGAACGAGGTCCAAGAGTTAGATAGAAGAATTTGAGTTACAATCAAAAGGGAAATAATGGTGCAACTAAGATACAAAAGTGAGATTAAAAAAAAAAGGGGGAGAAGCCAAATTAGAGTCAAAATCAAGAAGTTTCAGATCAAACTGCTTAACTTGTGGATAATATCACTCGGGTGTATGTAAAAAGAGATTAGGGGATTATTGTTGCTACGAAGAACTAGGACACATGAGGAATGACTGCCCAAAATCACAAACAAGTGCAATTGTTGCTTCTAAACGCTAGAAAGAAATGAAAATGTTGGAACGCACAATTATAGTAACTAGAGACAAGCTGGCAAAGGACTTGGTCAAAGACAGGAAAGGACATACACACTAGTTCCAGGGCTTTGTATAGGGAACAAAAAATAAGGTAGAAAGTACATTGACAACTTGAACATGGGATGTGGCACAACCAGTCAGTTATAACCTCGTACAAGAGGGTACACATTCTTGTGCAAAATTTAACGCGTATGGTGTAAGTTCTCAGTTATAACCACGTACAAATTATATATGGAGGAGCGCAAGATAAAAATAGTGTATCGAATGATGAACTGAATAATCATAGACCTCTTCCTCGGGATCGATAATTTCGAAGCAATGACAACTCCTTTTCTGCTCACTTAAAACACAGTTCTATAGATAAAACCTTAATTGTTAATTAGGATTAATTAAACCACCCTATGGTTACATAGTTGTTATATCAGTTAGTTTGATGTGTGTCCAAAAAAAGAAGTTATTCATGGAATGGTGTAAAGTAAGAGTAGCAGTTCCGACTAACTAGAATTTAAATATCCTTACAATGTCTTAATTATAAGAGTGTTCGATAAATTGATTTGTGCAGAAAAAGACCCGTATGGGTGTATTCCGGTCAATTATGTCTGGGTAAGTTTTGAGTATATCTAACAAGAAGGAGTTGGACCCGAGAATGATCTGAAATACACCAGGATCGTAAACAAGGCAGCACCACCAATGCCACCCACAGTAAGTTTTACATTCGTTCTTGAGCGCAAATTTTAAGCTCGTCTAATAAACGAGCCAAGCTCAAACATGATGAAGCTCTCGGCTCGTTTGCACCGAAATGATCTAATCTAATTTTATGCTTTTATTTTGTAAGGTTTCAAAAATAAAAATCAATGGCTACGTGGTTATAAATTCTGACAAGCCGCCACATATGCGGAAGGCTGTGAGTTCAAGGAGAAGAAAGATGTTTCTGATAATTTCATATGCGCGAGAATCCGGGAGCATCCGATATGCGGTAAGATGTCCTGGTACGACGCATTTGACATTTACAAGGAAGATGGGGTAAGTTTTGTATAATCAATGTAACCTTTGTTTGTAACAATTAATAAATTTCTTAACGCATTTTTATGTAATCAACCAAGGAATATTGGATAAACCCCTTGATACAAAATTGAAAGGACAAAAGGAATACTATCATGCGGTTTTAATCGTCGGATACGGTATTTCGATGGATGGAGAGGAATTTTACATCATCAAACACTCGAAAGGCCCACGTTGGGGAAAAAAGGATACGATATTTTGGTGCTAGTTTCTTGTTCAGTAGTAATCAAAGGGGCCTTTTTTCCCCAACGTGGGCCTTTCGAGTGTTTGATGATGTAAAATTCCTCTCCATCCACCAAAATACCGTATCCGATGATTAAAATCGCAAGATAGTATTCCTTTTGTCCTTTCAATTCTGCATCTATGGGTTTCTCCAATATTACTTGGTTGATTACATAAAAATGTGTTAAGAAATTTATTAATTGTTACAAACAAAGGTTACAAAGGTTACATTGATTAAACAAAACTTACCCCATCTTCCTTGTAAGTGTCAAATGCATTGTACCAGGACATCTCACCGCATATTGGATGCTTCCGGATTCTCGCACATATGAAATCATCAAAAACATCTTTCTTCTCCTTGGACTCATAGCCTTCCACATAATGTGGCGGCTTGTTTAGACTTTATAACCACGTAGCCATTGATTTTTATTTTTGAAACCTTACAAAATAAAAGCATAAAATTAGATTAGATTATTTCAGTGCAAACGAGCCGAGCTTCATCATGTTCGAACTTGGCTCGTTTATTAAATGAGCTTAAAATTTGTGCCTGAGCTTGTCTTTAAATGAGCCAAAACGAGTGTAAAACTTATTGTGGGTGGCATTGGAGGTGCTACTTTGTTTACGATCCCGGTGTATTTCAGATCTTTCTTGGGTCCAACTCCTTCTTGTTGGACGTACTGAAAACTTACCCAGGCATAATTGACCGGAATACACCCATACGGGTCTTTTTCTGCACAATCATTGAGAAAAAATAGAATATTATCAATAAGTTCATCGTTTGATTTTACAAATCAGTGTATCGAGCACCCCTATAATTAAGACAATGTAAGAATATTTAAATTCTAGTTAGTTCGAACTGCTACTCTTACTTTACACCCTATGATTCTATGAATAATTTCTTCTTCTTTTTTTGGACACACATCAAACTAACTGATATGACAACTATGTGACCATAGGGTGGTTTAATCCTAATTAACTTGAGTAATTAAGGTTTTATCTATAGAACTGTGTTATAAGTGAGCAAAAAGGAGTTGTTATTGCTTCGAAATTATCGATCCCGAGGAAAATTAGAGGTCTATAATTATTCAGTTCATCATTCGATACACTATTTGTATCTAGTGCTCCTCCATATATAATTTGTACGTGGTTATAACTGAGAACTTACATCATAGGCGTTAAATTTTGCTGGACAACTATTCAATAGCAGCAATGGTGTCCGTTCTTTTTCTTTCTAAGAGAAAATTGTAAGATACAAATTTGTTGGACTAAAATTATTACTAGTGCTACCTAGTGCATGAAGTTTTTGCCATTGCAGGGTATGTGATGTATGCAGTCTTTATCTTGCAAGTGGAAAGACTATTTTAGCGACTCAAAATGTAGCTAGCTAGTCACATTGGGACAATCTTACCGTCGTGCAAGAGTTAGCAAATTACAATATCTTGGCATTTAAGGGATGATCAATGTTACATGTTTTTTCTGGAAAATAAAAGAAACATGCTGACAACAAGCAAGCAAGCAATTAAGCAAAACTTATTTACTCAAGTATATTTTGTTGCTTTAAAAAAAAAAAAAAAAAGAAGAAGCAAGCAAGCAACGTCTCAAAACATGGAACACAGAAACTTATTTATTAAAGAGAATCAAACAATAATAACCCTCAATCGATCAATCCATACTTCTCAAAAAAAGAAAGAAAAAGGAAGAAGTCACTTTGGTTAGCTTGAAAATGGTAGATGAAAATAGATTTCATAACACTATTTTGTTCTTTTACTTTTCTTATTTCATTCTTTACTCTTCAGTATAAATTTACTTCAAATCAAACAGTCCCTTACTGTTGTTTAGAAGGGAAAAAAACACTAAAAAGGTTGTGATTCAAAATTGCTCTGATCACTCGTGTAAATTTTTGGCTAACCCTAGAGTGTAGAAATGTAATTAATGAGCAAAGAGGGGTTATCGTTGCGTCAATTAATTAAGCTTTATATCTAAAAAACAGTACCTGTGAAATTTCAAGTACACATTTTGGACGAGCTGCTCTGTGCTCAGCCTCACAGGTGCTGTAGCATCCTTCAACGCCTTCATTGAACTGATACACTCCAATGGTACAAGCATACCACACGTACCTGGAAAGCAGCATGCAATTGATTAGCATTAGTTACCATTAATTAGATAAAAGAGATATTTTTTGAAACGAACAAAATATTATTAATGAGAAACTCGATAATAGATACATCGAGGGAAGATAAAGTGATATTACAGGAGATTTTATACTTTTTTGAGTTGTGGGCTAATGTTTATTTCGAAAAAATGAAGTTAATTAAAGCATCGATCAAAATTTTCAAAAGAAACATTTGATTATTTTGTGAAGAATCTATGTATTATATATAAGCATTCGACATCAGTTTCAATTGATTTTGTGTTTTTTTTTTTTGATCGGCAACAAAAATTTATTAATACTCGACAAAAGGTACGTCGAGAAGGGGAAAGGGGGAGAGGAATCCAACCAAAAGTTAGAAAAAAAACAGCCAGAGGGCCAAGCCCAACACTTAAAAGGGGCACCACCCAGCAACCCAATTAACCAAAACAGGTAATTACAACAAATTGACAGTCTTACTAATCAAAAAATAATTTGACAATCTCGTATATTTTCTTCAATCATCGAACATTCATGATTCATTCACAATACCCCCGGCTCAATTGTTTTGTATGTTTATAGTACACTTCAAGTCAAGACCAGACCACCTTGAATACTCTGGTTGTGTTCTTATCAACTTATTTGTCCAAAACTTAATTTTGTATTTTTTAATTTTCTTAAGTATTTGTTTAGTTTTTTATCGTAATTTTTAAGATTAATCGTTTTTCTCGATGAAGGAATACGCTAATTAGGGGACCATTAATTCCTTGCAATTAAGGTGAGCCCCATTAGTTCCTTCTAATCCAATCATATCACCAATCCTCCCAAACAAACAATCCCAAAATGGACAAATAGTCCAATCAAGCCTTAACCCAGTATGCAAATAATCATAGGACAATTAAAAAAAGAGAGGAACATGGGGGGCCATCCTTAAACTCTCTCTGTATCTCCCGTCTCAATTTCTATGCTACTAAAAACCAGAATCAAGAAAGAATTTAGAAAAATAGTAAAAGACTACGAGGATATTAGGAGTTTGCAGTGTCTCATTTTAACCCATAAAAAGAGTACTTGAAACTGAAATAAAACTTACCAGGACCTCCTTGATCATAAACATCAAGTAGAATATTTCGAGGGTCGTCTTCCCAATTGAAAGGAGGATCGAAAGCCATTAGCTGAAAAATAGAAAGAGAAAAAACAATTATATCGAATGAGCCCATTAGCTGAAAAAAAATAATGTTCATTCACTCATGGGTTAACTACAGCCGCATCTCAAAGCGAATCGAGCTCTCGTTATCGCATATATGTGTGTGTGTGTTCATTCACATGTGTAATGCGTATCGCACCACATATGCGTATATGCACATGTTCCCATGTATCAGGACGGACGGTTGGTTGAAGCGGGTGATAGCTTCGCGATCGATAGCCGGACCCATGCTTCCGAGACCGAGATCCAGCCCCTCCCGCAGAACAATAGATATTAGACAGCATCTATTGGTAGTTAGTTCGGTAATAATGCATCCAGAGCACAAGAGCATCCTGCCAGAAAGAGCTAGGAGGGACTATGTATGACGCCCTTTGTTGCCTTGAACAACTCAAAACTAGCTACTTAGAGACGGGGAAGCTACAATATCAATGGACCTTATCCCTCGATCCCATCGTAAGCTCTTCTACTAGCAACTGCAAACTAAGGGGAAACCTTGCTGCTACCACAAGGGGAGAACCCCACTACTTTCATAATCATATCCCACCCTCCGAAACCCACTATCGAACAGGGCCTAAAAGAAAGAAACAAAAAAATCACTTACATCGGGATTTGGTCTTGGCTGGTTATCTCTCTTTATGAATCTCTCTAGCTAAGAACCCCTGTATATTGACAAAAACGATTATGAAATGGAAAAGCTGAGAATCACACATCGATTTTGCTGATGTCCATTACTCTACAAGAAAAAAAATTACTTACATCCGCATCCCCCTTCACTCTCTTTCTATATGTCTCTTTATGAATCTCTCTCTAAAACCCCTGTATGACAAAAACGTTTAAGAAAGGGAAAAGCTGAGAATGGGGGCAAAGAAAGTGTGGGGTGAAGAAATCAAGAATATATGAAATGGTGATACAGTAGTGTAAGAGTGTAAGAGCAAACCCTAAGAAATGGCTAGGCCTAGGAAGAGACACAAAAATGGAATTTTGTGATACTGCAAAATATAGGCTTTGTTCGGTTATCAACTTAGTTTTAATTTTGTTCTCAATCATTACTCTATTTCTCCAATTTTTACTTTATCATCTCTCTCTATCTCTCTCCAATTATTAGCTTTATTTTCAATCATTACTCTATTTCTTTCTTTATCCACTACCAAAACTAAACTAAATTAAACTCCCAACCAAACACTGCCAAAGTAGCTAATGTACCACCCGTCTCTCTCTCTAGATCTCTCTCTCTCTCTAGAAAGGGAAAAGCTGAGAATGGGGGCAAAGAAAGTGTGGGGTGAAGAAATCAAGAATGTATGAAATGGTGATACAGTAGTGTAAGAGTGTAGGAGCAAACCCTAAGAAATGGCTAGGCCTGGGAAGAGACGCAAAAAAAGGAATTTGTGATACTGCAAAATATAAAGTAGCTAATGTACCACCCGTACACGAGAAACTTTTAGATATACCGGGGATATCAAGCCCCATGGTATTTCCTTCGGTTCATTTCTAATTTTTTGGCCATTTTTCGATTGCGTTTGGATAATCGATTTCGTTCATGTTGTAGAGTTCGGCAAGAACCATAATCATATCACAAATTGTATTCATTGGACTTTATTTGATACATGATCGGCACACGTGAAAATTGAAGAAAATCCAAACTGAGTCAAAAAACACACTGAATCAAAACCCATTTTTGATTTTTTTGCAATTTTCATGTGTGCCGATCATATATCAAATAAAGTCCGATGAACACAATTTTTGACATGATTAAAGTTCTCGCCGAACTCTACAAAATGAACAAAATCGATTATTCAAACGTGATCAAAAAATGGCCGAAAAATGAGAAACGAACCGGAGGGGATACCATGGGGCTTGGTATCCCCGGTATACCTAAAAGTTTCTCCCCGTACACACACTCTCTCTCTAGATCTTGTTGAGACAAAAAATAATAAAGAATAGACGAATTACGTGCTTCTGTGGTATGCCTATTGCACAGGGGAAGAGAGGAGGGATGGATCTTTTATTCCAAAAATGAATAATGGATGAATACAATCAGTTGTATTTAAGACGTTGGAGAAAAAACCATAGAAGACAAGTCCTAATGTGGTCAACAATCCACACCCACATAGGAGTAAATCTCTTCAAAGATTGGAACCAATTTCCTAACGGAAATCCTATGTGTACCGACCAAAAGTGTAGGAAAACCGTACAAACCGTCGCGCGCGGCGGTCGCCGGCCACCGGACGGTCGATCCGAGCACATATATACACGAAAAATAGAGTGTCTAGATCAAGCACCCTACACACATCGGATGCCGATTATTCCCGCGCTAGGCCCCTCGGTTTTTTTTAAAAAAATTTTTGGACGACTCGGATCGACCGTCCGGTGGCCAGCGATGGCCGCGCGCGGTCGTCGCTATACCGTCGGTAGGTTGGTGTCGGTGCAAATAGCACGACTCATTTCCTAATAGGAACCCGTCAAATCTTCCGGGCAAATCAATCCATATTAGGCCAAAATCTCGGTGCAAATAGCACGACTCATTTCCTAATAGGAACCCGTCAAATCTTCCGGGCAAATCAATCCATATTAGGCCAAAATCTCCTCCTTCTCTTCAACAGATCTCTCTCTCTCTCTCTTTCTCTCTCTATATATATACACACATATATATTCTATTGGAGGTCAGCTTTTTCCGTTGGAGGTCACGTGCTTGTGAGAGTGTGGATGTATAATGTACCAGTGTGTTTATGTTTGGGTGTGAGGGGATGTTCCAACTTTAAAAAAGGAAGGTTTTAGAAAAAGGAAGGTAATTTCAAGTCTAAAAATTATATATTTATGCAAATAATTTTCTTATCAATATGGATCTTGTTTGATAGATTTCATTGAGATCTTTTATACGGTGTAAAGAAAATCAAAAAATTATTTTTCATTTTAATTATATTTGAGCTTAAAAATTAAAGAAAAAGAACTTTTCAAAAAGAAAGGTTAGTTGGAACAGGGCCTGATACTGGCAAATTTGTGACACGAATTGGGTTACGAGCTGACGTGGAGATTCTCTGATACCTTCTTAATTGTTGAGGAGCGCGTGACCCAAAAATACTCTCGAATAGAGTATATATGTATAGAGAAAGAGAGAGAGAGAGAGAGAGGGAGGGAGAGAGCAAACGACAAGCAAAACAGTCAATAAAATGTTGGCAGGAGATTTCCTTTTCATGCAAGTAATGATCTTTCAAATTGTCATCGCTAGTTTTTACTTTCGTAATAGACAATGCATCAGAAAGCTTAATTAGAATTTGAAAGCCGGAGTATACAACTCCAGTCAAATTCACATAAAAATGATTCAATAATGGTACCATGTGATATGTTATCACTGTATTAGTAGAATGTATCCTATTTGTCACGTAGTGAAGCACATTCTATCAATACAATGATAACATCTCACATGGTACCATAAATGTGGTACTGAGACATGATCATCATAGCATTATTGAAAATGATTAGCAATACAATTAGGAACATGGTAGATTTATTAAAAACAATTACCAATACAATTAGGAAAATAAGGGTAGATATATAAATCTTTCACCGAAATTGACGTGTCCTTTGTCAATACATTCGCACCATATTAAAAAGGCTGACCACCAACGGAAAATGGATAATGTGATAATAAAAAGAACAGAAATGGATGGACCAGTTAGTTAAAGAAATTGAACTAGTATAGAAATTAATGATGCAAAATGGTTTTTTCACATCCCTTTTAAGAAATTAACTACCCTTCATAACAATTTAGAATTGAAGATAATTTGACCAATTAGACAATCAATAAAAATAAAAAGTGAAAAAAGAAAAGAGTGTGGACTGTGTAGTTTATTTTCCATAACAGTACGCTGTCTTGAGAGAGAGAGAGAGAGAGGGAGGGAGGGAGGGAGAGTCCAGAGAGAGAGAAGAAGAAAAGGACAAGCAGAATAAGGTTCCGTTCCAGAACACTTTTTTAAAAAATAAATACTTATTTTATATTTTTAAATTTAAAAATAATGTAAATGAAAAATAATTTTATAATTTTTTTTGTACCGTATAAAAGATTTGGATAAGATCTATCAAATAAGATCCATATTGATAGAAAAATTATTTATGTAAATATATTATTTTTGTGCTTCAAATTATTTTTTAAAAAAATAAATATTTATATTGAGTTCCGGAACAAGGCCTAAGGATTTTTGTTTCATTTCTTTATTTTTCTCTTGCAAGTAATGATTCTCCAAATCGTCCTGTTTTCTGCTCCAGCACCTCCTAGTCGTCCTTCCTGCTCTCCCCTGCAACCCGCCACTCTGACGCACAATTTCACACAGGGCTAGCTAGGGTTTTGCATGGGCCCCGAGATGTCTCCAAAACCCTAATTCTTGACTTTTTACAAGAATGGCTTCTTGCCCGTCACTCTCTCTCTCTCTCTCCTTTTCTTTTTTTTTTTTTATTTTCTTTTTTTATCACCTTGCCCGTTACTGTATTTTACTATTGTGCGTGGCCAAGTATTTTGTCTTTAGTTATCTCCTACAGTAAGCAACTTTTGGTTATAGACAACATACGCAGGCCGGCTAAAGGGGTAGGCGAGGGAAGCACGTGCTTCGGGGCCTCAAAAAATGTTAAAAACGAGGACCCTCAAAATTCTAAAATCACTATATATGTGTGTGTGTGTGTGTGTGTCCCAAATTTTTTTCCTACATTGAATTTTCTTTACACAAAATAGGCTCAATTGAAATTTATGAGCCACAAAATAGGCCCAAATGGTAGAATTACTCATTAGAAACACTAGGGCGATAAAAAAAAAAAGAGAAAAGAAATGCTTGAGGAGTTGAGGACTATGGAGACTTAATTAGTACGTTTGCAGCAAAAAGTGTGAGAAAACTAATTTTCAAATGATGAATTTTAAGGTATTGTAATAGTTGCATTTGTTTTGGATAATATGCTTCTATTTTGTAATGGTAAATCTTTTATAATGGTTTTTTTATGAGACTTTTTGTAGACCACTTTTGTATGAAAAATATAAGGAGGTCTCATTCAAGAGGTTTGCTTCCGGCCTCCAAAACTTATGAGCCGACCTTTAACATACGACTCTAGAAGATGCAGACCCAGTAAGCTGCTACGATACTACCTCTCAAGCGCAGACGAGAGCACCTTTTTATTTTAGCTGCCTTTTAATTTTATTATGGGTCTTATATTGCCTATGAATGTTGTGTAATTTATTTTGGGCCTTTAGTTGTCTAGGCCTTTTTTAGGGGAAAATGACGGTTCATGATGTTTTTTGATAATTAATACTCGTCAAAGACATTTTTAGTATTAATAAATATTCTCAACATGTCTTTGACGGGTATTAATAATCAAAATACGTCATGAGCCATCATTTTCCTTTTTTTTAAATCAGATTGGGCCATTTTTTTTATTGGGCTAAAAAGACTCCAACTTAAGTCTAATAGTAAAAATAATAAGGGAAAATGACGGCTAAGGACATGTTTTGATAGTTAATACCCGTCAATGACATTTTCAACATTAACAAATGTTCGTAGCTTGTCATTGGCGGGTATTAATTATCAAAACACATCATGGGCCGTTATTTTCCCAAATAACGGGAAAATGACAGCTAAGGACGTATTTTGATAATTAATACCCGTTAAGGACATTTTCAACATTAATAAATATTATGAACTTGTCCTTAACGGGTATTAATTATCAAAATATGTCATGGGCTGTCATTTTCCATAATTTTTTAGATTTTTTGGATGCCCCGGTCTTGGGCTGCGCCTCGGGGTTGGGCCGGCCTGACCAAGGTATGGCCTTCTCGTTTTCTTTCTCTATACTCCAGGGCTTCTTCTTTTTTCTTTAGGGACTTCACAGGGTTTTTATTTTGCGCGTGATACGTGAGAAATCATTTGTAAATATTCTGTGATACATAGAGAATGGCGTCGGTGAAGAAAGATGAAGTTGAGGAGGAACATCCAGAAGAAGCAGAACCTAGGAGATCAGCACGGTTGATCACTCCCTCGGCAGTCAAACGAGAGTTAGAGGAGTCGTCTGACGATTTTAAAACCGAACCACAGAAACACCAACCAGAGGGGGAAAAACAGAAGAAGATGAAGTCGTTGGAAGACGATGATGTTGATAAGAAGAATCCGACATCGATCAAGGACGAAAAGCAACCGGATGATGATGATGATGATGATCATGGCGATGATGATGATGGTGGTGGTGATTTTGAATTCCGTAAATTTACAAGCCAAGAGAAGTCGGATTACAACAGGAGGGTTGAACAGAGTGAGGCACGTTGTATGTATACGTTGGGAAAATACCCGATCACCCACGCAATGGGAGCATAACTAAAACAATCACACACAAAAAAAACACAAGATTATGTGGTTATTCAAACTCGAGCACGTTCACGGAGAGAGAACAACTTCTACTAAATAAGTATATTGAGATATAAAATACCCTCCTCTAGCTCTCAAACTCTCGGTATTTTTATCTACCTCGAACTCATACTATATTCTCTCTTCCACACGCTGTGATATATTTTTATCTCCCTCGAATTCATACAATATTCTCTCTCACACCCTGTATATCACTTTACTTTGTCTTACACATGCACACAACGAATTGACTTTTCTTGGTGATCTCTGCCTTTTTTCCACACATCTCACACACGGCACAGTAGTCCTATAAATAGGCATGACTTAAGGCTAGCACAAGAAAACCTCTTGAACTGCCCAGAAGAATCTGGAGCCCAATGCTACAATTGCTCTTAATGCACAGCCGGCCACCACTTCCAAAGAGCACAATAACTTAAGCCAATAAATGCATAACTAGCCAACTAACTATTTTCTTTTCTTCTTTTTCACATGGTCAAAATCCAACAGTATACCTAGGGGATTTCATTTAACATACAATTCTGTAGTTCTACTTATTCTCTCAATGTACAATTTCCTTCCCTTTAATTGTATTATTATTATTATTATTATTATGCATAATGTATTTTAAGTCTTATGGTATAGGTTTACTTAGTTACATACGTGCAGGGGTTTGATGTTGGGGATGTTCCCGATGATATTGATATTTGGGATATGCGTATTAGGCCATTGGACATACTGTCGGATAGTGAGACTTTGAAGGAGCTCGAAAATTATGCGAAGTTAGCTCTTGACAAGTACAACAAAGATAACGTATGTTTGTGCCCTTTTTTTTCGTTATATCGTTCCTTTATTTACTCCTCTTTCTTGGTGTTGTGTTTAACCTCCTCCTTAACTGTATTGTAGAAAGCAAGTTTCCAGTTTGCGAAAATCGTCAAGGCGAACTATAGCGGCAGTTGCTGTGGTTGGTCTGGGCATTACATTACCTTGCAGGCCAAACAAATGCCTGGTTCTCACCCTATGAACTTTCAAGCTCTCGTGAAAACTTGGAGGGATGAAGTAAAGCTCGAATTTTGCAGGGCGTGATCCAAATTTCTAACTACTCAAAGGTACTTTTGTTCTTACTCAGATACTCTTATGTGTTTGTTTATACTTGTTATTAGTGTTGGACGGTTGATGATTTAAGAACTACATGACAGTTGGTCTCTTTCTCGTTTTGATGCTCGTGCACTTCTGCTGGTTTCAGATGAATCCCATGGTTTTTGAATGTTTGTTCGTCACTTCACATGTTCTTTTCTTCCTTTTGAGTATGTTGGTGGTTGAATGTATATAAATATTTCATAGGAGATAGGGTTTTAGTGTCATTTCATAAAAATGTGTATCTCGTAACTTTTTTCTAAAAAAAAAAAAAGCTTAAAAATATTGTGTTATGGTTTTGCTTTTTCCATTTACAAGGTTTGCATACCACCATTATGTTCTTTCTTCTTGCAATATCTAGCATCGCTCTCTTACAAAGATGCGGGGGAGCATATCGGTACATCGATTGTTGTGCATCTTACAAGATGCCGGCAAAGTGTCTGTTAGATTGAGAACGCGTAACAATTTCTGATGGGTTAGTACATACGGGTTTCTGACATATAGTCTCTATTTTCAGTCACATATGTATTGCATTCGAGGATGAGGGAGGTCGTGACACTATTGTACAATTACATAAGGTGTCCTCGAAGAATTAGTTTTAGTGCCTACAAATCACTTGACTGGGACCTGGAGTTCCCGCAAGATTGTTTTGGCCTCTTACTTGGGAAGCAGGATCATTATACCTAAGGAAAGTGGTCAAGGCAATAATTATTTTGTTATTAAGTCGTTCTCTCGCTTATCGTTCATGAAAGCGCGCATGTTTATGCGAAATCGATTATAAGTGAGGCATGTTATTTAGAATGTAGTTGACCCATACGTGATAGTAGCTCCCAGGAAATTAGGCTTTAGGGAATTGCTTGGCATGCATACCAAGTACATATGTGCTATCTTAGATGGACTTTGGTAAAACATGGAAAAGAAGAGCAGCACATAAGTATTTTTTCTGTTTCTTCAGTTGATGGATAACTTCTCTTGGCAAATATAAGATTAGGGATTTTGCTTTTATTTTCACCTAAGAAGCTGTGGCGAGATGTTAGGTTTTTCTATAGTTGTTTCGTGGTATTGTTGAGTCGCATCATTGCTTCTTTTCGAGTTCTTGTGGTATGGTCGCAGCACTGGAGTGTATTAGTTTCGTGCTCGCATGGAGGGAGAATATCCCACCAGTGCAGCTCAGTGCAGTTAAAATTTCATTAATACATTTTTGAGTTATTATTGTGTTTACAATGAAACAGACGGGTGTCGATCAATACGCTTTTGTTAGCCTTCTGACATTTCCAAGAGTATGAAGTGGTGTGTGCGTCCCTCTTCCTTAATTTAGTCGGGTGGTATGATATCGAAAGAGGAAATGCCAAAACAAGTCTCTTTTGATTGATGTATTGGACAGGGAAGTATGCTGAGAAATAAAATAAAAAATGTGTGTTCTCCCATATCACTAGACCATAACCTATAGGTATGAAATTTAATTGGAGTGTGTGAGAGATCTCAGGGGATAAAATTGAGTGATTTTCTTTGTCTCCCACTGTACTGTCACTCGTCAAATACATCAATCAAAAGACATCACTTATTTATTCTACCATTTCATTTTCTGATATCACACCAAGGTAAGGGAGAGAAGACTGAGGTTCTATTTCGTATGCTCACGCATATTTGTTAGAAGCCTGACAAAGGTATGCTTGTCAACGCACGTTAGTTTAATCTTTTGGAACTCTAATGTTGATTAATTCTTGGACACTGCCTTACACCGACAACATGTCAGTTTTTGTGTTACACCAACAACAAACTCTCCCTAAATGCGAGCATGGAACTAATATGCTCTAGTGGTGCTACTGCTATCATACCACAAGAATTTAAATTGATGGTGAATACACATTGACACTAAAAAAGAGGCATTTTATTGGGCTTCTTTGCGAAAAAAATGGAAATAAAAACACGTGATCCTCTACTTGCCAAGTGAAGTTGTTCATCAATTGAATAAACAAAATCATATATGTTCCTATCCGAGTGTAGTTGAAATACCAGCTTTGTTTGGTTGGCATTTTAGTTTAGTTTAGTTTTGGTAGTGGGTGGAGAGAAAAATAGGGTAATAATTGAAGAGATGGGTAATGATTGGAGAGATAAAGAGAGATGAGAAAGAAATAATTGGAGAAATAGGGTAATGATTGGAGAAAGAAATAGGGTAATGATTGAAAAACTAAACCAAAATGGTAACCAAACACAACGAGTCTATGGTTAGAATTTGTGAGATCGAAAAAGAAACAAAAAACCTTCGTGGAATGCTAGGGTAGCACTGACAAAAGATAAGAGGAGATGAAATAGATTAAGGTGGGTTGGGCATGTCTATTATAAATCAACCTATGTGTTAGGTTAGGAGTAGTGATATGTTAAGGTAGGGGTTAGTAGGGGGGACCAAACTTGACTTAAGATGCCGTAGTGTTAAAAGATTTAGGTTTTTTGACTATCACAAGACATGATGCCCTTGACAGAGTTCGATGGAGAAAACAGATTCATGTAATTGGCCAATTGATCAAGACTTAAGGCTCGGTTTTGTTTTAGTAAAAAGTGCAGCTTCGAGCACAAACTTGGAAACCGAAACAGAAAAAGCAAAAGTGCGGTGTTTGCAATAGCATAGCCCATCTTAAGCTTTTTCTCGGACAAAGCCTACTAAGCCGAACTCAATAATCACCATTGAAAAGGCTAAAAGGCAATGCTACTTAAATGAAGACACTATACAAGTGTTTGTTTTAAAAAGTTCTTTATGCACTAATATCCAATAATTCCTCAACCCACTAGAAGTAGAAAACAACTTTCTTTCCAGTTTATTGAGGAAAATAAAAGTTAGTGAAAGTCGCTACTTTCCCTCAGGATAACTGGAAGCCGTACATTGAACAACAATTTTGAGAACAATCGACTGGTCTTACCTTCTTTTGCACTATATAAGTAATGAAAGGAGACGAGGATAAGTGGATGTCGATATACTTGCAATCTAAGCATGAAATGGACATAGGTGAAGTGAAATGATTTAGTTCTCCATCCTGAAGTCTCCATAAGCCATAAAGTACGACAACGGCTTTGCTATTTTGGTTTTCCCCAATTATTAGTTTTCCCTTTCTGTTGATGCAAGTAAATACATCTGCACTATGTTTGTGGCAACATTATGGAGTATGATGTGTTTTGATATATTAGGAAAGAAAAGCGGATACTCTTAGAGCTTGTTAGAGTTGAAGAGTCACTGCTATTGATTTTGGTGGGAAATAATTTATGGAAGCTTACCACATGCATCTAGCTGTTCTGTACCATTATCATTATTTACTTACTGTTTCTGCAACTCAATTGGTACTCAAATGTATAGTGGCTTTAGGTGACTGAGAACTTAAATTTACGGTGTGTTTTGCTCGAAGTATGAAGCAAAATGTATTGCTAGGAGCGTAGGAGCATGCAGCCCGTGAAAATCAGTGCTATGGAAATCTCTCCCACTTTTTAGTGCAAAACCGAAGTTTCAAATTGGGATCATGGTATTACACCAATTTAGTTAGCCAGCACTGCTATTTGGTGTATACATGTTTCAACTTTTCTTCGACTTGCACCGCTTCACGTCTTCGTGTTCTTTTTCTTTGTTGATGTTTCTTCAGCCGTCATTGAAAAGAAAGGGGAATAAAACTTGAAAGCTTGATAAAAACTTAATTGCAGCAGTTTTGGGACTTAGATAACTTTTCCTGTATCCTGCTGATTAGAAAAACAAGATGGGCTCCCTGAAAGGCTGGAAAGAGATGCTCTGTGCATTCATATATAATAAGGTCTCATTTGCGCCGAAATTCGATTTCCTCACCAAAATGTACCATTTTGTGAAAAAATCGGTGGATAAATTACGGGCTAGTCCAAAAACTGCCCCTTAATTCCCATTAAAAGTTTTGTCCGAAAAAGTCATTTTGTACCATTTTGTGAAAAAATCGGTGGATAAATTACGGGCTAGTCCAAAAACTGCCCCTTAATTCCCATTAAAAGTTTTGTCCGAAAAAGTCATTTTGGCTGTAGTCTTGGTACTTGGACTTGTTTTGTAAGGTAATTGACGTGGATGTAAATGGTAATTATGGTCATTGATGTTTTTTGTCCAATATGTTCACAGTATTATGTTGCGGCTGGTGATGAACAAGAGTTAGGAGACCATGCGGAATTGAAGAAAGAGAGTGACATTTTTTTCTTCTTTGCAATGTGGATTTGAATTCCTAGGTAATTTTGCCATAGTGTCCAAGGCATAATCTTAGTTAGTTGCGGTCATTGTGATTAAATAAGTTGAATATTTCGGTTATGGTAGTGCTAAAAGGTCGATTTTTGGGATTCATTTCTTATTGGTCTCTCTAGTTCGAATTATTCTTTTTGCAGTTTCTAATGTTTGGTAGGTTAAAATTTTTAGCAGTTATTTGGACGGATGTTTTAGCAGTTAAAATTTCTTATTGCCATCATGCCACCACACTCGTCGCTAGTATAAATGGAAGGAAAATGCTTGTAACAGAAAATAATAAAACAGAAAAATGACAGTTTTATATGTGTTAAATTGCCTTCAAAAGCATTAAAAGTATATCGCAAACCATATTTTTTTATGTTTCGTTTTGCCTTATTAACAATTAAGTGGGCTGTCAATAGCTTATCTGTAAATGAAATGCTCAGGAAAGAATATCCAAGAGCAAATTAACAAATTTTGTTTGGAAATTAGTGTTGCGACGTTGATGTTGGTATCTTACTGTTGAATTTTTTCTCATGAGCCAAAGGAGTAGGTGTGCTGTGTAATGGTCTTTTCATTCCCTTTCAGAGGGGTGAAAGTCTTGTAAAGTAATAAATACTGTGAAGTAAAGTCTTGTGAATAGTATATTCAAATAAGAGTAGTAAATGCCAAGTAGCAAAAGTCTTAGGTGATGTACTATGCAGTAGAAAAATGACACGTACCAATTATGTATAGGTACTGTTTGATGATGTAATCAGCCTCCTTACTTCGTCTATAAAAGGAGAGCATCGCCTTTGTAAAAATCAAGTTAATGAAAGCCAGTGTCTTCCTAATATATCACGTGTCTTGTATTCTCTATTTCTTAATCATGTTGTCAAATATCATAAATTCTTAACTAGTGTAGCTACTCGGAGAAATTTTTCAGTGCTAAGTGGGACACGTGGTGCCTACTCGGCGCATCCGGACCGTTGGTTTTGGACGGCTCGGATTTGGAGGGAGAAAAAGAAGAAAGAAAGAGGAGAGAGAGGGTTTCAATTTGGGCAGTTCACCACACTTTTGGACAACCCGGATGGGCTGCTCGAGCACCACGTGGGCGTGGCCCCCAAATCAATGATTTTTGTTTTTAGGATTTTATTGATATCTGTTTGCATTTCATGCGTAGCCAATCAATTATTGTACAAGACCTAATTATATCAGTCATTCTTAGTAACGGATCGTTGTGCAGCTTATCTCAGGTGCTATTTGTACAATGATGGGTTGAGGCCCGAGGGGGCTTAAGCCATCTTTTGTAACAAATTAAAAAAATTAAGGTAGGTGGGATGCTTGAGGTTTTAGCCAGGATTTAAGATGTGTTTTCGTCTGGCATAATCCCATTTGCTGAGCTTGTATAGGGTACTTGGATGGGTATTTTGCTGAAACCAACAAATGGTCAAGGCCCAAGCCATATGTGTAGTTTGATAATGTCTTTATGGTGGTTCGTGGGTCTAGCCCCAGCTGAGATTAGCCACTTCATGATACTAAGCTGATATTGGTCTTGAAAGTAGCATATTATGGGGTGATAATATGCTAAATTCTTGTAAAATCAAGTTATAATTTCAAGCCAAAGATAGAAGACAGAACTAGATCAAATAGCCTTCAAGTCTTACACGACTACACCAGGTGCTTCGAATGTGATTTCAAGCCTTACATTAAGAAAAAGCGCCGTGCATGCACAGAGTAATAAAATTAGTTGTCAAAATGAATTTAGAAGAGGATCAAAGCATACAATCTAAGTTACCCTTGGCTCTAAATTTGTTTTCGCCCTTCAACAGTTGAACCAACCAAAGATTTCATCCAGCACAAGAAAAGGATCTAAGGATGAGGAGAAATTCACCTTCCCATGCATATTTTGAGGGTATTACAAATTCCTTATCAACGTTCCACTTCACTTGTTTTGAGTCTTTGGACGGCTTGGTCCGAAAACAATTTTGTGATCCTGACATCCCACAAAAAGTTGTCACCCCATTGGTCAAGAAAACTTTTCACACTTGCTTTTATGTGAGAAAAACAAAACATGATAGGAGGAGGGAGGAGGGAGTCAGAGAGAGTTTTGGTGACATAGCAATACATCTTCGTCTACTTCATCCTTTGCCTTTTCCTCCTCGGCTCTTGTTCTGCATGTATATCCCGTCGTTTTCTGGATACAAAAATGCATGAAAATGGGAATTTTTCACCTTGTAAAAATTTACGCCATTTTCATCCATCCCGTAACCTACCAGTCCTTCTCTTTAAAGTCGCAGTCCATATGCTGGCCCCTTGGTTCAAGACTGTTTATAATTGTATAACTTTCAATTTTTGTGTTTCATACCTTCAAAAGAAAATATTATAAATTGACTTAACTTTAAAGCTCACTTGTGTTAGGGTTAATTAACACCCTATACACTTTTCCTTCTTTCTCTCACAACAGATACTTTTTGGATACTCTAGGTAACATATCAGTATCTTTTATGAAATTAAGATTGTGGCATTTCTTGCAGTGGCGTAGCCAAGAATATACATCACTGGAGGCACTATAAAAACAGAAATTCCGGTGATAGCCAACCCCTAACAACATCCCATTGACTTGCGGCTTGATGGTTGTTGGCAATGTGACAGTGGTTTGCTTGTTGGTTGTTTCATCATGGGAAATGACCTAAACACATTAAAGGGAAGAAAAAAGGGCTGGGAAGTTCAAACCTTTGCTGTATTCATAGTTGAAGGATGAAATGATGAAGTTAATCCAGCAACAAACCATTTGAATCCCATCTCAAATACGGAAGCCAAAGATTAAACAAGTCAGAAGAAAAACTTTTATCTACCAGTAATCCCCACAAGAACACGTTCCTTCTCTGAAATGGTGAAAACAATTCGAATCCCTTAAAATAATATGCCGGCGAAAAACTCTTGAAATAAACTTCATTGCAGCATGACAATCACCACAGACTCGAAGGTTCTTAAATATCCGAATAGGCGCCCCCTGTGGCACAAAGAGAAGCCCAAAAGCAACAGCCAACTTCTCGCAGTGATAAGCAAGACCAAGTTCCTTACCCTCTTCATCCACATCATGCAGTGCAAAATTCGTATCAGGTACATATCCAGCCTCCTTAATCAACATCATAATCTCATCAATCTTGGAATAAATCTGGTCTGTTTTCGGATGGCTTCTATCTTCAGACATAAATTTATGCACCTTGCTATTCATCTGCATCCAACTACACCCAGGTTCCTTGCTGATCCCTCTAAGTTTCATAAGTCTTCTTATTTTGGCAGTACTTTCCCAAAAACCAGCTGCAGAATAGATGTTTGATAGCATTACATAAGGCATGGCATTCTGGGGTTCAAGTTCAAAGAGGGCATTCGCTGCCCTCTCAGCTAGTTCTATATCTTTATGTACTCTACATGCACTAAGCAATGCTTTCCACACAGTAGAATCAGGTTCCACACTCATTTGGTTGAGTAACTCCTTGGCTTCATTCATTTTCCCTGAGCGCCCTAGAAGATCGATCATACACGCGTAATGATCAGGACCCGCCTTTATCCCATAGACTTTTTCCATGGATTGAAAGTATTGCCGCCCCTGTTCTACAAAGCCTGCATGGCTACACGCAAAAAGTAACCCAATAAACGTAATAAAGTCGGGTTTTATCCCACTGGCTATCATATCATCATATAATGCGAGAGAGTACTTTCCCTTACCATTCTTAGCATACCCAATGATGAGAGCAGTCCATGTAATGACATCCCGGATTTTCATCAAGTTAAAAACCTTTTTAGCATCTTTTATGCACCCACATTTTGCATACATGGTAAGAAGGGAATTATCCACTGATAAGGTTGACCCAAAGCCAAATTTCACAAAATTCGTGTGAACTTGTTGCCCAAATTCCAGAACTGTCAATTCTGAGCAGGCACTCAAGACACTGGCAATGACGATTTGGTCAGGATCAACACCTGCACTTCTTAATTGACAAAACAACTTGAGAGCTTCTTTGTAGGACCCGTTATATGCATAGCCAGTGACCAAAGATGTCCATGACACTACATCTCTGTAGATCATACTGTTGAAAACTTGAAAAGCTGAACCTAATTCTCCCCCTTTTGCATACACGTCAACAAGAGCATTGCTTACAAGCTTGTAAGCCTCATACCCAGTTTTGACAATCAAACAATGGACTGATTTTGCACTTTCCATAACCTTCATGGAAGCACAAGAATTCAGAACAGAAGGGTACGTGAAATCATCGATATCCATATCTTTTGCATGCATTTTCTTGAACAATAACAACGCTTCCTCTTCAAGCCCCTGCCTCACGCACCCAACCACCATGGAGTTCCAAGAAACCACATCGTTACCTTCCACACTCTCTAACGCTCTCCTAGCATTATACAAGTCTCCACATTTCGCATACATATCAACCAAAGCGCTTCCAACGTACACATTAGCCTCAAAACCAAGCCGAACTATGCAACCATGCACCTGCCCACCGAACCCACGTGCTGAAACCGTAGCACAAGCTGTCAGCAGACTAGGAAAAGTATACTGGTTGGGTTCCACCCCTTCAGCACACATATCCCGGAAACACCTGATTGCTCTAATCCCATCATTGTTGTGCGAGTACCCTGTAATCATAGCAGTCCACAAAACATGGCTTTTCCTTTCGGGCATCTCATCAAAAATCATTTCGGCTTCAACAATACTATCACACTTAGCATACATATCCACAAGACCGGTATTAACAAACGCATTTGAGTCAAAACGTGTCTTTATAACAAGAGCATGAAGCTGTTCCCCCCTTGATAGCAATGCCTTCAAAGAACACACCCTGAGAATACTGCCCAACGCAAACTGGCTCAGCTCGTGTCCCTCGTACTGCATTTGCCAAAACAAATGGAAACCTTCCGATTCGCACCCATATCGACAGAACCCAGAAATGAGCGATGACCAAGTGATCGAACACTTTTTTGGAGCCTCATCAAAGAGCTGTTTAGCTTCGGCAAGTCTTCCTGAATGCGCGTAAGCAGCGACCATTGTGTTCCAAGTGAACTCGTCTCGATCAAACATTCCGTCGAACACTCGGCGGGCTTCATCAATTTGACCCGATTTCCATAAACCATTGAGATGCCTATTCAACTTGTAAATCCGAGGCGAATTGCCGAGTGAATTGTGGCTGCTGTGGAAGTATTGGCACTGCTTACTGTGCAAGAAACGCAAAAGGTTCAGTTCTTGAAATCTTAGGAGTTTGTACATAACCACCCGATTTCCGTCTATTTGGGTTCTTTGGTAGTACTGAAGAAAGCGTCTGATTGCTGTAGATATATCACGTGAGCAATCAGGCTAATTTACCGGTTATCGATAGCTTGATCTCAATAGCACAAATTCATAGCATAATGATGAGACCAATTACATCGACAACTTGACTTTAAAATTAATAGCACTAATTCATCCGTCTTTTTTCCATCGCTGGGATCACTTGAATTTGATTTTCTTCTTTCTCATGTACAAATATTGTTCAACATTGAACTGTATTGTTTCTCACGTAATATTGTTTGATTAATGTAAAACTTAAACAACCAATTGAAAAAAAAAAACAGAAACTGTAACAAACAAAAAAATTTGCAGTGGGGGCTGTGCCCCCAGTGGACTGGGGACTGTCTCTGGCCCAAACCCAGCCCAATGCACTCTTGGGACAATACCTCGAAAACACCAGCAAGCAGGAAAGCGTGCCTAGCACCCCATAACCGAACCATTCGGGGTTCGGGTAATCCCCGAACCGACTGGATACCCGAACCAAACTCCTTTTTTTATCAAAAAAAAGAGAAAAAAAAGGTAATGACTTTAATTTTCAAGAGACAAGAGTATGGGGAGATCCGAAAAGATTTTTGTTCGATTCAAGTTTTTGGGGTGGATTCTGATCGATGGGTGAGAAAGAGAGAGAGTACTACAACCGGATTGTTCTAATAGATTAGTATACAGAGCTGAGAGAAGAAAAGGGGAGTAACAGAGAGAGATGAGTACCTGTGATTGGGAGAGAGAGAGAGAGAGAGGCGACGACGACGACAGTACCGTGAAGGGTGGGACCACAGGAGAGGAGGGAGTGGGTTTGACTCGTTTGGCGTTTGACGGCGTGAAGTTCAAGTGAGTGCTAGCTGCTGTAATAAATATAAATAAAGGGTTATCACACTCCAGGTCCTTAGACCTTAACACATGCAAAAATTTGGTCCCTAAATTTTTGGATGCATGCACTTCGACCTCTAGTCTCTTTTAACTCCTATGTGTGTGTGTGTGAAGGGGTAATTTCGTAATTGTATGGTTTCAATTCGGTTCTGGGATCGACTAAACCATATCCGAACCAATATCCGTTTGGTTATCCAAGGCCTCAACCATACCCATACCCACGGAGAATTTTTCGGTTATGGTTCGGATCAAAGTTGTCAAATCCGTTCTGTACCGGCCGGTACGTACCGTACCGGTGCGTAAACGGAACGCAAAAAGGCATGTTCCGTTCCGGTTGAAATACCGGCCTGTTCTGGACAATACCGGCCTGTTCCGGACATTTTTCGGTGTTCCGGCCGGTACAAAATTACCCTCTTTCTCTTTTCTTTTTCTTTTTTTTTACATTTTATTTATGTTTATACTTAAAATATGATAGATATATATTATATATATATATATATAATATTAATTGCGGTAAATCCGGAACGGTACCGGAATACATCCCGGTACCGGTACGTACCATTCCAGTCGTGAAAACGGTACGCTGGCCGGTATGGTATTGACAACTTTGGTTCGGATACCCATCGGTTCGGTTTACTTTGTCATCCCTAAGTGGGGGCCGTGCCCCCAGTGGACTGTGGACTGTCTCTGGCCCAAACCCAGCCCAATGCACTCTTGGGCCTTGCTACGCCCACTAGGACAAATACCTCGGAAACACCAGCAAGCAGGAAAGCGTGCCTAGCACACCACAAACCGTACGGCATATCGCTTTCCAGCGGACGGTTCAGATTGTTCCATTATTCGTCACAGTATCACTTGATCAAAATCCAGTTTCCACCCATTGTGCAAAAAACCCGGCAATTTTTGAACTTCTATTGGTTTTCCCCCCAAACCCCAAATCCCCAAAAGTTCATACACACGGGGAGAGAGAGAGAGAGAGAGAGCGCGCTGATGAAGAAGAAAACCCCAAGGAGCAGCGAGGGGAGAGTGAAGAAGAGAATGAAGGGGTCACTGACAAGAGTTCAGCAGCTAGGGCAACTCTCTTTCATGCCTCTGCAGCCCCAATCGTCCCGATTCAAGACTCCCCTTGAATCACAAGCTCAACCTAGAGAAAAATCGCAGATTCCTTTGCTATCGCCCCTCGATATCGACGCTGATGCTGTTGCGGACGACATAGACTGCATTCTCAGCCAGGATTTCTTTTGGTAACTTCAAGTTCCTCGTCAATCGAGTTTTGTTTTACGTACGTCCGAAAATTAGAAAAATAGGTTTTGGGGTATTTGTTTCCTTATTACCTTATTTTATATGGATTTCTTGGGGGATTGACCATGGGAAAATAAAATGGTAGAGAAATCTGCTCACTTTGTTACAGTTTTATCTTTTCCTTTCATTTTCTCTTGTGCTTTGGGTTATAAATCGATTTGCACAGTAATGATCCAAACAGAACGTAAAGCTTTGTTTGAGGGAGCATCTTCAACCTTGGCTTGAGAAATGGGAATGTCAAATTTGACATTTTCAGATGCACACTGCAACCATTATGTCAAAACTTATGTATGTTTTTAATTATTTTGTAATTTATGAAGTTTTGGCCAAGATTGAGGGTCTCACTCAGCAAAGTACTCAAAGAACACACATTTGACATCAGTTGCCAAATTAAGCATGAGAGAGCGATGCTAAATGACACTTAGCATTTGAAACTTTCGTGGAGTTTCTTCACATGCCAATTCTTTCACTTGGCATGCCATGTCAAATTTGACTTCTTTGGTTGGAGAAGGAAAATGAAGGAGAAAAAGATGAGTTCTTTGTTTCTGTTTGCTTGGACTAAGCAAATGAATAGGATATCTCTCAACAAAAGTTTTTTGGGGTGACCTATTAAGCTGTGAACAAATACACTAATTTTTCATGAAATGTGTTAGGATGGGTTGGTCGACCCAATATGAACTGAAGGCCGAACCTTAACATACCTCAGAACAATACCTTTATGTTACCAAGAGATATATTGGCAGCCATGGGTCATTTAATTTTTTTCATTTCATCAAAATCAAATCCAGTTTCCTTGGACTGCATTCGATTTTGGATTTTTTCAAGTAGTCTAAATTTTAATGAGTTCCAATGCCGTGAATGCATAAGAAATAAAAATAAATGCAACTTGTAGATACGGGTTTCCTCTTTCAACATTTCGTAATTGTTACTTTTGCTTCTACTGCAGCACTCCTGACTATATCACTCCTGATGGTCAATATATGTCAACCAGTTTGGATTGCACCAAGGTAATCTTGCCACACTGCTATTTGAATGCTAGATTTTGCTACGGATTTACTGAAGTTTTTTTTTCAGGAAAATATTCCCTGTCCCAAGTCACCAGAGAAAATAAAAACTGTCAAGAGCAAAAGGCAAAAGCAGGGTAAGGTTAACATTTATGGTGAGCATTATTGTCTATTATGAAGTACTATTTTAGTTTCATATGGGAGCTTGAGACCACATAAGTTGCTTCAATTGGTAGTATCAGTATGTCACTCTATCTATATGTCACTCTATCTATGAGTTGAAATCAAATTTGGACTTGGATATGAGTAACACTTTATCCTACAACTTGCAATTTGTTATGTCACCCTTAGCTTATGATGGATGCAATGAGGCAGGATTGCATTCACTTCTCTTAGAATACTTGTGCCCATATCAAGTGAAGGCTGTGAAGCAAAACTGATCTAATTTTCTTTATGAGTTCGTCTTTAATTTAGGTCCAACTAGGGACCTTTTTTTTCCCTATCATATTTTGGTCATGCTTTCAACCTGAATCTCTCTCTTTATTTGATACAGTAAATTGGCAATCATTCATAACAGTCTCTTGTATTGGCCTAAGTAGCTGCAAATGCGAGCCTTAATATACCTTTCTGTTATTTTTTTAATTGTAAAGCCATAAATTTGTTTTGACAACCAAGCCTCCTTGATTCCTCTATGCTTATTTTATGATTCATTGACCAGCGAGCAGTCTTAATCATGTTACTTAAAAGTTTTTCCTCAAAATAGACTCTTCATTTTGGTGTTATTTTAGTATCAAAAGCCATTTAGAGGAACTTATCTGCTTCCTTTACTAACTTAGACACGGGGAGATAGATATCGTGATGGCATTGGTGACAAGCATTTACAGCTGTTTCAGTTTTTAGTGCTAGACTTTGTCATATTCTTTTCTTAATCTTGCTCTAGGTTTCTAGCTATCCATCTGTATAATATTTTGATTTTTGCTTTTTTATTTTTTGATGTCTTCTGTTGAATGTCCTGATTTCTGAGTGCTTGTTTGTTGCTTTAATGTTCAGATGGTATCTCCTGTAATTCTTTCACTTCTAATCTCTATGGCCATGAGAAAGTTGAAGAACTTGCCAAAAAGACTTTTTTTGGAACAGACGAAATCGAGACAGAGAAAACAATAGAAGCTGAACCTCAAAAGAGTCATAGCTTTGTTTCACATTCTGCAATTGCTTTGCGATGCCGTGTTATGCCTCCTCCATGCATAAAGAACCCATACGTAAAGGATACTTCAGAAAGTGATGTAGATCCTTTTGACTATCAAAGATCAAAGTGTGCAGGTATCTTTTTTGTGCATATAAAAGTATTCGTTGGGGTATAGCATATCCCTTTTTATTGAGTTCATAACTTCATGTTAATGTTGTGGATGTAGTGGTGTAAGTTGCGTAAAAATTCTGCATCTGTCATATAATAAAAATCTGATGCTAATTTAAATTTGGAAAGTCATGATTTAAAAAGGAGGCTAGACAACCACCTCACATTACACAACCTCTAGGTTGATAGAACCAGTAAATATTGCAATCACAATGACATGTACGGATCTACCATTTATTTTCCTTAAACATTCCTTGTACACAATTTTGTGGGTTTTTTTCCTGTCTTCCATGGACTTCATATTTGGAATCTCACAATGCTTCACTCTGTAGGTATTTTTACAGCCAGCTTTGGTGGAGATGGGCTTTCACGGTACAGGACAGATTTCCATGAACTTGAGGTATATTTAGCAGCAATTTCTTGAACTTCCAGAAGCAACAGATTAATGCATAACCTCCATTTTCTGGATTCTGGTGCTTGTATGAATTTTTGGGTTTTCTGTTTGTTTTCAGCAAATTGGTAATGGGTACTTCAGCTGTGTTTTCAAAGCTTTGAAGAGAATTGATGGTTGCTTTTATGCGGTGAAACAAAGCACAAGGTTGTTGCGTCAGGATACAGAAAGGTAGCTTCTTCGTGCTTCCACATATCAATACTCTCTGTTTGTGCGGCTTGCTCATGCAATAACTTGTGCAGGAGAAAAGCTTTGATGGAGGTTCAAGCTTTTGCTGCTTTAGGTTTGTTCATGTTTCTTGGGTTAATTCTGCCTAATAGATTTTCTGCATACATGGTTTCAATGGTCTTCTTTTACCCAAAATTGTGATTTTGTCTTTGCAGGATCCCATGAAAACATTGTTGGATACTACTCATCTTGGTTTGAAAATGAGCGTCTCTTTATCCAGATGGAGCTCTGTGATCACAGCCTATCCATCAGTAAATCTTCTAAATCATCCACAGAGTGGGAGGCATTAGAGATTATGCATCAGGTTGTTATTTCTCAATAATGGGTGGGATCTGGACTGGTGAACATTGAAGACGGACGATCAAATAATGGAAAAATAATTGTTTCCCTGTTTGATCCCTGCTGCAAATTTGTTGTGCCAGGAATCAGTCCACGAGAAAATTTGTGGTCCTCCAAGACTACTGTTTTACAAATTCAACTAGTAATGTAGTGCAAATTTCATTCTTCCATTCGACTGACCCTAGACTATTATAAGCCTTCCATATGTCGCTTAAATACACCACTCATAATTAAGTATTTGTACCTTGAAATGCTGCTGGGAATAAAATGAATTAAGGAGAGATTTTTTATTTCAGCAGAATGCTAAATGTTGTCCTTCAGTAGGTGTCTTTAGATTTTTCCAAACATTCTGAGTTTCAGGACTATTTTGGGTGAAATTTGTTTTTCCTAATATTCTTGCCATTGCATGCCATTTCCGATCTAATAGCTACTTTGTTGGGTAAAATTTGCTTCAGATAGCCAAAGCACTTCAGTTCATACATGAGAGGGGGATAGCTCACTTAGATGTAAAGCCTGATAATATTTATGTGAAGAATGGTGTATATAAGCTCGGTGATTTCGGCTGTGCAACTCTCCTTGATAGGAGCCTGCCAATTGAAGAAGGTGATGCGCGTTACATGCCTCAAGAGATACTGAATGACGAATATGATCATCTTGATAAGGTTGATGTCTTCTCCCTGGGAGCTGCTATTTTTGAGCTTATTAGAGGCTCATCATTGCTGGAATCAGGCCCTCTTTTTTTGAATCTAAGGGATGGAAAATTGCCTCTCCTTCCCGGTCATTCCGTGCAATTTCAGAACTTACTCAAGGTATTCCCGGTCATTGCGTGCAATTTCAGAACTTACTCAAGGTACAATATATTGTGTGCTTCAGCGCTTCTCAAACATAACTCAAGGTTTTACTTCTGCCTCAGGCATTCTTCCTCGGTTGCTTCCAAACTTTTTTCCTGGAACAAAATTGACCTTATAGTATGTATGGGTGTAAAAGTGCCTGGCCTTCTATTGGCCTAGGCTCACTCGACCCTATGGGTTGGCCCTGGGGCATCGGTTATGAATACTGGCAGCCTACCAATCCAGTCTTCGAGCCAACAGAAGCTTACGGCTCAAAGTCTGGAAATTTTCTAGACAGAATTTGCTCCATACATAAAAGATAGATCCCATGCTCAGTTTTGGGGCCCAAGTTCCCATGGGCACTGGCATTGGCTCTTGGAAAATGGGCCTGCCTAAGCCAACCTGATTTGGCTGAAGCACTCTATGCAAGGTCTAAGCTTTACATACTTCTTCGACATATCATCCAAGAGCCTGATCCTTAAAGTAAGCCAAACCAAGTCTGGGTGCCAACGACTTGGGCCGTGCTTGTCAAAGTCCAATGAAGAATTGGCATTGGCCTGGGGCAGGCTTTCCTTTGTCATCCAGGGACCAGCATGTGCTGATTAATGTTTGGAAATAGGGTAAGAGTGATTAGTTTTTGATGTGGTTGCATGAGTGTGACTGATTATTTCTGTTGATTTTGCAATTTAATCAGGCCATGATTGACCCAGATCCAGTTCATCGACCTTCTGCCAAAGAACTAGTAGAAGATCCAATTTTTGACAGGGCCAAGAAAACTGGAAAGAACCAGTAAAAGCCACCGTTCCTGCACTTAGAATTTGTAGCTGGGGCTGGATGCTGCGTAGGGCCAATTCAGCAGCTTTTTGTTCATTTCTCGGGGAGTAAATTCTCATTCGCATGAGTCATCATGGGCAGTTTTGTTTATCTGAGCGGCAAGTGCAACTGTGCAAGCCCTGTTTTGTAACATTACTGACGGGCAAGAGCAAGATTATGCAAGCCCTGTTTTGTAACATTACCCCTCCGATATTGGCGCCAGTGTCCCCCTTGCGTGCCACTGCTTTTTGTATAAAAGATGGCAAACTGGAGAACTGTTGTATTTTCCGGTGAATTTGGTAATGCAATTCAAGCCGGGAAGTCCCATTTATTTATCAGTTAGTGTTGTTTTTTTGATTGGTAGTTTAACTTGGTTCCAATTTGAAAAACACTTTTAGTCGGGTAAAAATAAACGTCTTAGACTATTAGTTGGTTCCTTGTGAAATTTACCAATTTCAAATGTTCAAAACGAACAATAACCTATCATAAGAGAGATTCTGGAGAGTACAACGGGTGGTTCAAGGGTAAGGTGATCTATTTACCAAGATGAGGTCTTGGTTCAATTCTTACAACCGGATATCATTTCTTATAGATTAGGCTAATGCAGGTATTTTTTTTGCATGTACACACAAAACAGAGACGTTGATAGTATATATTCTGGGATGAGGCAAAAGGAAAAGAGGCAAGGGTTCCTTTCAGCTATAAATTGCTAATAAGTGACATTAGTAGTATTGGATAGTGAGTATTGCAGGATCCGACACAAGAAGAACCTCTAAATATAGCATCCCTGGGCTGTAAGACGCGTACATCAGCAATATCGGGGGTTGAATCTCGAAAAACGGACCTGAAACAACTCGGAAAACGTGAAAAAAAGCAATGCGGAATCTTCACTTGTACTGGAGCATGTTCCTGCTGATTGTGTAGCGCTGACTCAACTAAATGCTGACTGGACAGCCTAGTGGCGCTAAATGAATTGACGCTGCTACACACTCACGAATGAAGACCACTCGTCGTGTACCCTTAGCTGTCTAGTGGACGTACTCGTGGGGGTGTGTCATATGCATGTGTGTTTAGGAGTTTAACCCGTGGTCAAAAACAGTTTTCTACCACTCTCGAAATTCGGCCGAATATGCTAGAGACTTAAAACGTGGGATTTGGTGACCCTCGTTCACACCTGAGTTCTGATACCATTTGTTGGGGATCAGAGATCACATATATCACACAAACCAAACAAGATTGTATGTGGGTTGGCCAAAATGCCCGATTCATATAGAAAACGTCTGACGCTATTTCTAGTATTTCACTAAGACCATAAATAATGGAGGTTTATAAACTCTCAAAAGCTCACACTCTCTCACCCTCCGGTCTCTCTGGTAGTATTTGTTTGTTCGACATTCAGCTCTCTCCCTATACAAGAAGAAGTATAATTGTTCAAAGATAAGAGCATTCGAAAGTAGTTGTGTCATTGTGTCAAATATATAGTGAAGAGAACAATGATTCAACGAACTTAATTAGGGGACATGTACAGTACTGTAGCCAGATTCAATTAACTCTTTCATGTGTGGGTGTGTGTCATGCTGATTGTTGAATTCTGTTATTGTCATTCGAACATTGTATCAAACACATGGTAGGCAAATCACATGGAAGCACTCTGGTATGAGTTTGCCTGAGGGATACGTTACCCTCGTCAGCAAGAAGTAACAAATACTTCAAGCAAAGGAGAAAGCAAAGAGGGAGGCCATTCGAGGCCCAAACTCCAAACAGCTGAGGGGACATCAGACCTCAAAAGTCAACATATTTTTTTTAACATAAAAATCTAAACGGAAATACAAAATCTAAAATTTGATTTGTCTTGCTGTACGTATAATGACATTATGAATCAATTCTGTTGTGATCTACAACTAACCATGAGCTGATGAGCTACAACATATTCTTTCGCAACGCGTAGTTGTAATAAGAGGAAAACTATCCGCATCTGGACTTAAAAAAAAAGCGAAAAAAGAGTGTGTTCGCCGTGTGGATGCATGTTCGAAGCTCACGGTTGTTAACTACTACCTTCAGGGCTTAGGCAAGTGGCCATTAGAGAGTTTGGCCGGTTAAGCTGCGCCCAAGCAGGCCAAACATCCGGTTGTAAAAAAAAAAAAAAAACAATCCAATAAACTGTCAACCATATTTCTAGCTAATTCCATATAACCTCCAATTTAGTCGTTCCCCTAAGGTTAGGTACTTATTTTTCGCTTTACAAGACGTGTCATTCTCTTATAATACATTACTTTTAATTCATAAAATAAGTAATTATTTTTGTTAGCGGAACGGGGGCATCGCCCCGTCACTAATTGCTACGAAAACTTTTTTTTTATTGGCAAAAAAAATTCATTCATCACAAGGATACAAAAAATAAAATCACTACAATTTAAAAAAAAAAAAGCATTGAGAGCATTAATTGGAGACTGCACAATACCCTCCTACAAATGCTACTAATTAACAAATTCTCAAACTACCTCTCCGCCTCGCGAAGTTACGAAAACTCCTTGGTCAATAACACTGAAATTGTACAAATCATACTAGCACCAAACCCGTGCTATGCACGGGAATCGTAAAAGATAGAAATTAAAATTCCATTACGTACTTTTGACGATAAAAAAGTTTTTTTTATTTCTTTTAAATTAAAACTATGGAGAAATTGTAGAAATTCTAAATTCTCTTGCTCCACGACATTAATTCCCATGGCCTACAAATACTACTTTCCCTAATCCAAGGAAACACAAACAATAGGCCTGCTCTGCTGCTAGATCCTAATCCCTAATTAGTACTGGTATGCTGAGTTTCTGTTATGGGTAATAATTAAAGCGATTAAGTCATCAACACCCAAGATAATCTTGAAAAAGGACCTAATTAAACAACATAAAAAAAGGAGATTAATTAAGACTTTCAACTCAACTATATATAGTATATTAACAAATTCTCAAACTACCTCTCTGCCTCGCGAAGTTACGAAAACTCCTTCGTCAATAACACCGAAATTGTACAAATCATACTAGCACACCAAACCCGTGCTATGCACAGAAATCGTAAAAGATAGAAATTAAAATTCCATTACGTTCTTTTGACGATAAAAAAGTTTTTTTTTTAAATTTCTCTTAACTTAAAGCTATGGAGAAATTGTAGAAATTCTAAATTCCCTTGCTCCACGACATTAATTCCCATGGCCTACAAATTAATACTTTCCCTAATCCAAGGAAACACAAACAATAGGCTCTGCTAGCTGCTAGATCCTAATCCCTAATGCATGTTTTGGTGCGAGTACTGGCCGGTATGATGAGTTTCTGTTATGGCTAATAATTAATTAAAGCGATTAAGTCATCAACACCCAATCTTGAAAATGGACCTAAACAACATAAAAAAGGAGATTAATTAAGACTTTCAACATTCTATGTTCTTGTGAGTTGGTTAATCAAGCCAGCCAGCAAGCAATTTATGGGTAATTAATTCTAAACTGAAATCTACGTACACACAAATAGTTCGAAAAGTTTCATAACATGCTTGATAGTCAAGTCCTTGATTTTTAAATAGAGCAAGTGATCGAGGACTCAACACCTGTAGTGTCAAAGCACATGAGGAGGAACAAAACCGTGAAGTTTCATTTGAAAAACCGTGGATTATCCGAATCGGACCGTAAGATATTTAAGAAATAAAAATTAATAATACATATGTAACATATAGTAAATAATTACTACACAATTTTACACCTATTTCTGTATTATACATACTATCATGCATACAATAGCTTATTTTAGTTAAATTTGGTGGTCGATCGTCTCCTCGACTCCCAAGCTCGCAACTCCTATTGAATCTCCATTACTAGATAGTGGATGTGCATGTATTTACCGTCATATATGCTCTAGTATATGATGTATTGTGTTTGAGAACTTGGAATACTTGCTAAGTGCTTATTGTAATCATCTTTTACCTTTTTTGGAGTATAGAATCATATTACTTGGTTGATGAAGTACTTGAAACCGTGACTCACGGTTCGGATTGGAACCGAATAGCGAGACTTTTGGTCTGAACACGGATTTCATTTTCAAAAAACAGTGACTCACAGATTAAGATTGGATTCATAGAAATCTGATCCGGACCGTGCGCAGGGTGAGAAAAGTGAGGTCCTCAACATAATTCGATACGTAAATTTATCCAGAACTTGCTAGAGAAGATATATAAAAACGGGAGAAGATTTGGAAATGACAAAAAAAGGGAGAAGATTTATAAACTTGGAATTTATATATATCGCGTCTTATTGGCAACCAACAAATCCGGACAATTTTTTTTTTTTTTGATCGGCACATATCCGGATATTGATTGAATAATTGGTTCTTTTTGTTCTTTCCCTCTTCTAAGCCGAAAAAATGAAAATTAGTGGAACCATATTAGGATAGTATGTATATATGTAGGATATACTTATGCTATGCCATAACTACCTTTCCTTCATCCCACAAATCCTGATCCATTTATAGGATCCTTTTACATGTTTTAATTTCACGTTTGATCAAATTATCCCACAAAGTAAGGATTTGTTAACCTAAAAGATTCCTTTTAAACATTCAAAAATTATTGTACCACTCCAATAATTGTGTTGGCCAATCAATTGTGGCCACTATCGCGATGAGAGCCCTCCTCACTAATGACTATTTTGCTTTAATATATACTCCATATCCGTCCCATATTCTTGGTCCTGTTTACGATTTGGAACCTCTAAAAAAATTGGCTATATCTTTAATTTATTATGTTTTTTTATATCAAATATGGATCTTATTAATTTGATAGATCTCAAATAATTTTATTAAACAAAGTTTTAATTCAAAATAATATTGGATTGTGAGATATAAACAATTGTTTGAGTAACACAAAAGTGAAATAGGATCTATGGGACGGAGGGAGGGAGTAGTACTATATATAGTATAGATTTCTAGTGAAGTACTACTATACACATGTTTACATTAATATAGGGATAAAGTAGTACTTAATGTGGCAACACATAGATTTAAAAAAAAAAACCTTACCTATTCAAATTGATTAGGTATATCCAGAGCTCATACCTGGTTTTAGTTTTTCAAATTGAAAGAAGCAAAAGTTTATGCAGGTAATTAAGGTCCTATAGCCCATAAACTGGTCTGAGTGAGGGAAAGAGGTTACTCTAGATATATAGCAGTACTGCTTTGGTCTTTGCTAAACTTTTCGAACTTTAGGGTCACTGGAGATTTTTCCGATCATTAACTTTAGGGCCTCGAAATTTGTCAAAGTGCGTCGACAAACTAGTCCGAACACCCGGTAATAAAAAAAAAATGTAAAACAAAACCATGATATTAAAGAAAGCACTAGAACCCTTGATATTCTTGTCGATCTGTGTCCATTCTTTTTATAAGAATCTAGTATGTATGCATGTACAAAAAAATTTGATCGATGCAAACCAAGACATTTGATTCATCCTGAGTTGTGGGAAGTCGATCCACTTCATGTTTGAATATAACATAATGTCAGCATGATAGAGACCCTAGAAGGGTTTTTCCAAGACAAAACAACAATGGATCATTAATTCTAGGAACAACTACTGTACTACTGTGGTCCCAGACAGAAAGCTAGCTAGCTAGCTAGGGTTTCAAAAGAAAATTAACCTAATTTGTACTCATTACTACTCTAAGCATATATATATATATGTATTTGGGCTTTTGCAAAATTTGAACTACTGATAGATATATAAGGGCTCTTCTCTTTAATTAGTTAATAGACCTAATAATTACTTCTATATATGGCTATATATAATTAATCATGCTTGTTAATTGAGGTACTTAAGCTGGGCAATGGTGAACACAAGAATTTAATAGAGCTAGGGACGTGACGTATAATTATTTTGCATTTGAATTGTGAAATTAGGATGAAAAAAGATTAATTTCGAAGGGTTTTAAAGTAAAATTATCAAGATTTTTAAAGGGCTAAAATATTGAATTTTATTGTGAATAATACGAGAACGTATGTAAAAAAAGATGACATTGCTCACAAGTTCGGGGATGTTTGGGCGCTGCCCACAGTACCCCTTCCATCAGACATGCTTTGGCGCCGCCCACTGTACCTCTTCCATCAGACATGCTTTGGTGCCGCTCACACCCTTCCCATCAACCACTGTAGTCCCAATGTTGAGTCGCAGCTTGGGAATATCTTACTCCCAAAAAGTAATAGTAGGTTAAAGACCGGGAGGTTATATATATATAACGATGATTTGGCCTCAGAATCGGAACATATGATGAACTGGAAATAAGAACCAAAAATTAATTACCTTAAAAGATACTAACAGATAATTACCCAAAAAAAAAAAATTACCCAAAACAAAGATACTAACAGATATCTAAGCTGTAAGCTTCGAGTTATAAAGATGAACCAGATGTTGTAAATTTTGAATTCTTTTATATCCTCAATGAAACGATGAAAAGCCCAATTGAAAAAATGAAAGCCTAAATTTTGAATTTTATTGTCAATAGAAAAAACGAGTTTTTTATTGACAAACTAAGAAATATTTTCAGATAAATTAATACAGAAGGGAGAACAACCAACAGAAATTTAAAACGTCAACTGTAGTTTTTTTTTTTTTCTTTGATCCGCAAAAAGAATTTTATTAAAAATGGCGGAAAGGGAAAGGGACTCCAAGAGTTGGAAGACACACTACAAGAGCAAAACCCGAAACATCCAAGGGTCTAAAAGGGCCCACAAAAAATAAACACTAAAGCCCAACCCTACACCCAAAATAAACAAAGAAAACCCAAACCCGGCCCAAACCTTGGGCCAGCCCACCCAAACTAACCCTCAAACCCTAGCCACCTTCAACATCCACCACCACACAAATCACCAGAGCCCAGCCTCGCCGTTAAGCCAAGCCGGCCTCTCCCAGATGCAGAAACCAACGGCGGGAACCGGCCTATGGAAATGAACACCAAAGACAAACAAGGCAAAGAGGAGCACACCACCACCAACACCTAACCCCAGCAAAATAGCCCCAACAGCAACACGAAACGAAGAGCAGCAGCAAAACCGGACTGACGAAATGACGGCCCCTCGCGCGACTGAGATCTCGGAGTGGCCGTCGGCCAAACTTCGGCACACAAAGATGAGCTGAAACACCCAGCCATGGGAGCCACATCTACCTCACCACCACCGGAAATAACCATCATCGATCGAAAACACCCTCTTTATCGATCATTTTTTGAAGAAACCTGAAAAACAAAAGTTAGAAAAAGCCCTAACCCACTGTCACAGCAAACCACCACAACCATCCACGCTCCCCACACCCATCCTCAACAGCCACCAACCCCAAAACCACCAGAGAACAGCACACCCACCATCTCAACCAACCAGACAGCCGCCGCCACCGAATGGTCAGACCCCAACCCACCACTCCACCAACCGCCAAACACCAGATCTGAAACCATCCGAACAGCAATCACGCTGCCACGAAGACCCCACCTCGCCGTTAAGCTAAGTCGGTTCTCCTAGGGAAAGAAACCGGTTGTAGGCCTCGGACCCAACGCCCCCAACCGCCACCATCACCTCCACAAAAGAGGGGAAACGGCACGTCGGCGATGCCAGAGAAGCCTCGATCCACGCCCCTATAGCCTCCAGCTCTGCCACGAACAACAAACCTAGAGGGACAGAAAAGGAAACGTAGATCGGAGGAACCATGGCGCGGCGATAGAGCAACGATGGAGGAGAGAGGACAGAACAGGCTAGGGAAAGGGGAAGAAAAAGAGTAAAAGAGAGAGAGAGGGAGATCAACAAAAGCCTGGGGGAGGAGGGAGGAGGAGGCAGCGCCTGAAGAAATTCTAGAGAGAGAATTTACTTGGGGGCAGACTTGAGATGCATAACATCAACTGTAGTTGATTAGCTAGGTACCAACTAACTACAATGGATACCCAAGATCAAGCTCAAAAAGCAAATTATGGATTATGATCAAGAAATTATAATTCCTTTCTTGTGGAATTAAGAAACAGAAGCAAAAAATAAACTCGACGAAACCCTAAATTCAACATTTTTATTGCTAAACACAGATGAAAGTAATTCGTTCGTGATTTTTATCATACAAAAACTACCTCAAATTTTACAAACCTTAATGATTTATTAGTAGATACAACTTACAAGCATCAGCTTAATTTGAAGTTTAATTAACAAAAATCCCAGAAGCTATTAAAAACAGTCAATCAAAGAACGAAAAGCCCAAGTATTCTCAACATCATACAAGCCCTAAAAACATCGTACTCCCAGAAACCCTAAAATCTCCTTGGGGGGAGAGTAGTCCCACTTTCATCCATAAAACTGAACTTGAATGGAGTCCTCGCAGTACTATTTCTGACAGTCTCACCCCTATAATTTGGTTCTTCATCCTTCTGGTGATCTTCTTCTTCATGGTTACTACTACCCTTATTATTTTGATGATTATTAGCAGATGATCTCTCCCCTTCTAACTCCCTAAACTTAATCAAGTACCTTTTCAATGGCTTGGCATAATCATCGAACCCCAGGCTCCCCAGGGCCCAGCAGATGTCGTCGCCGTTCACCGTCTTCCGCTTCTCCTTGTGACACCTGTCGGACGCTTCCCCGGTGACGAAGCTGATGAACTCCGACACGCATTCCTGCATGGTCTCTTTGGCTTCTTTCGACACCTTCGCGTTTGCCGGGAGGATTTGCTTCATGATCCTCCCGACGTTCGCTATCGGCAGCAGCCGGTCTTGCTCTTTGATCACTCCTCCTTGGTCTTGATTATAGTCTTCTTCCGAGGCAAAATTGTTCTTGATTAGGCACTCTCTTCTGTCTGAGTAATTGGAGGGTTTGTTATCAACCATTTTTTTTTTTTTTCTAGAAAGAGAAACTAATTGGTGGTGATTCCGACCCTGTCAAACACAGACACGTTGCTGGTCCCTTTGGTGTTGAACTTCATCAGATATATAGAGAGAGATTGGCAAAATAATTCAATACTCCGGGACTCTCCCCTACATGGGATTATTTTATTGTCTGAATTTTCCAGTAAAAGTGGAGGTTAAATTACAAGAATCAAAATGAAGCTTTTAGATTATTACTGCCCCGTGTCCCACAATTAGTACTATAATTCTTCTTTGCCAATTTAGCTATTTACGGGGACTTTAATCACATTACAATTTGAAAGAAAAATTGTCGATCAAAATTGCCCTTTATTATTTTTAAAAATGAATTTGCAAATTGAAGTGCCCTCACTAGTGCTTGTTTTATATAACATTGAAATATCCATATTGCTTTCGGAGCATTAATAACGAGCAACGATTAAAAGATACTCTTGTATTCATCCAATCCTCGACCAGTGTGGGAGTATGAACAAATATAAGAGAATGGTGATTCCATCCCTAGGAGCAGTAGTTCCCGATTACCATCGCGTTACTTTTCTATAGTTAGGCAAAATGAAATCTAAGGTCGATCCAACGTTTTTAGGTTTCCGAGTACGTGAGTCCTCTTCATAGTAATAATGTCAAGGTTTCAAGATGAGGTGCTGGCCGTCTCAGTTAACCTCTATAGTTTTTTCCATTCCAAAGACCAAATTAAGGTTGGTATCGTTAACCTAGTTGGGACTCTTAACTGTGTGCCTATTGAAGAATGACCTGGTGACTTAATTATGGACAGCATCTCAGTTTAAAGAATTCAACAAATCAAACGTTTCCTTATTAGGTTCGATTAATTTGAAATTCAGTTTTCCTTCAAATTTTTCAGATGTGGGAATATTCTCTACCCTCAATATTTCTTCCCTACCACAAGTAAACTATATTGTAACAAATTGACAAAAAAAATTGGAAACACAATCTATTCTAACATATAAAGGGAGAGCCCTTTTGGTGTGGATAAAATAATGAAGCTAGCTCACATTTTTCATTTTTCTAATTGGACGTATATAGAAAGGTGAAAAACTCGCATTCAGTTATCTATATGCACTCAATAACTGTGAGGACAAAAATATAAACACACGACAAGATTCATGTAACCACCCACCCCATTGTAGTTTCCTAATTGATCTTAGGAATAAAAAAAAAAATGCAATATCTAGGCAAAAGCACACGTATTGCGTGTGCACCCATCACTTGTATCTTAACGCTAAGTCCATCCAATCTACTACTTTATGGAATACCAATGCTTAACGTGGCAGATATAGTGACAATGCCAACCCGGTCAGCGTCATGAGTTAGGGGACAAAATGGCAGGCAATTTTCCATTGATGGTAAGAGTTAGGTGCTGCTTTTCTTACTACTGTATTTAAAAGGTATTTAAAAGGAAGGGGAGAGAGAGGAGAGAGAGAGAGAGAGAGAGAGAGAGAGAGAGAGAGAGATGGTACTTGAGAACTCATGAAGGTTTTTTTTTTGGGAGGAATACAAACCCTGCAGAAAAGGGTTAAGAAAATGACTTGCATTCAATTATAGACCATGCATAATTAATGGTCCCCTGGCCTCATTTGGTGATTAGTGCTTGATGCTCTCACTAAGTTTGGGTTAAGTATGCCTTAATAATTATACGCTTGAATTAATTTATGGACCACGCGAATACACCTGTGCCTCCAGGAAGGTATACCTGTAACCAAACAAAATCCAAGGAAACAAAAAAACCCTAGTATTAGGTTTTAATTACATGGGATTAGTTTATCACTTGACTCACCGGCAAACAACCAAACAAAAAATGCTACGGATTAAACTTTCGTACGGCCATGGCTTAATTCGGAAACTCTGGCCTAGCTAATAAATAACGAAAATGTTATGATACATAAAGAGTTTTTATGAAAATGTTCATAAAAAAAAAAAAATCAATGGTTCAGATTTATAATACGAATATTTTTCTCAAACTTGGGTGACAGAAACCTATTATCTCACGTGTAATGTCATGGCAAAACCTATTATTTCACGTTTGTGGATAACATGTTGAACTAGTCACTAAGTGCATAAATAATGTCATTGATATTGTAAGCTCTAAAGAGCCGAGCTCTTTGTGTTGGCAAATCTTTATAAACTTAGGCAAGCTAAGGTTTTTCAGATACGATAGCCCTTGTCGAACAAAAATTCAAATTAAGTGGCTCAGGGCCAGGTTATCAATATTTACTAGCTAAGACCGGATGTACTGTGAAAGGCTCAAGCGTGGCGTGTGGACACATACCCAGATGGCAAGAGGATTTATACGTAGGGCCTAATAGTTTTTTTATTTATTGGAAATGCATGGTATTCCAAGTTAGCTTGCGTGTATCCTCGAATTGTAATGGACCGAGTCTGACCTGGCAATGGGCCTGGCTCCATGGATAGCCCAATGCACCTGGGGGCCTGGGACTTGCCTAGGTCAGACGTACATGACCGTACACTCGGCCCAATCATCCCTGAAGCGAGCCCAACATGGGAGCCCACTGACTAGATCGAGAGATTTATGACTGAAGATGACTCAGGGGCTAGCTGTATTTCACGTGGCGTCTTGGTGTCACCTTAAGTCTTTGTAATAATGTTTACAATGTATGACCGACTCATTAGTTGTGGAGCTATGCTAATAATTGGTGCACATTAGATTCATTACAGGGTCGCAGTACTGCAAGGACTTAGTCTTGGTTGTGCTTCACAAACCCTACCGGCTCTCAACATATTGAATACGACTCTTTGGGTTAATTATGTACGATGAAATCATGATACAGTAAAGCACATCTGCATAAAGCTTGCAATTTATCGATTTTTGAAAAGTCATATGCTTAAGTAATTAGCCCACCACAATTATGTGTTTATGTGGGGTCCCTCTACTAGATACTGATGTGATGTGATGTGATGAATATTAGTCTCCGACGGTGGCGACATGTTCCATACCTGCACTTCTATTTCTTCGTGAACCAAAAAGAAAATAAAACCCTATTAGTAACTGATATTCGATAAGTAGAAACAAATAACTTGGGTCATTATTAGTGTACTGCATATCTTGGTTTGGCGTTTGGACTAATTAAGTACTGCAAATACATTGATCATCAGACTTTAATTTGAAAGTAATTAATTACTCAGTGATCATGCGATATGGTCTAGTGCCACCCCAAGACCCTTAACCGCCGCTACACACTCTGACAAAGTTCACACACACACTCGGATCCTCTAAAAATTTGTACAGGTAGCTAAGAGGTCTGGACACCAAAGTGACTATTTCCCCGGTCAGAAGTCGGGAACACCCAATAACTCTTCTTGATTAGGACACGCGCGTTCGGAGATTCCATGATGCATCACAAGTAATGTATTAAGGAATCGTACGTAAATAAGCAAGTGGATGAAGGTACTAAATTCTGAAAGGCATTCGAGAAAACCCTAGAGGACTTAGTTCCCAAAAAGCTTTTGACGACATTAAGAAGAAAATCTTCCCTTTTTGATTTGTTCTCTTCTTTAGATGCCATGCCACACCTTCCCAGCTTTGTCGAGATTCCCCACACTGCCATCTTTCCTTTAGTGGGCATCACATCCCATCTCTTGTTGGGCTCTGACCAATGCTTAGAGGTTTACGTGTACGAATATATTTATATTAATCCAGATATTTTTAATATCTTATTTGTATATTATTTTCCCTAACTTGTTTTAGTATGGGCCTCCGAGTAATTTTCCTCCTTTGGAATACGTCTTTTCTATTGGGATTTTTATTTGTTTACTATAATGCCCACTTGAGTATGACTTGAGTTTTGTTCACCCTCCACTTAAGAGGGTGAACATTATCCTTATTCTCATTGGTTGAAATTGTGTAAATTCCACCATAAAATAATGTTATGCTTATCAAAAAATATATTACATGGGTGAGACTTACACCGTTTCAACTAATAAAGAGGGAATATAACGTTCACCTCTCTTTTAAAGAATGTGAACAAAATTGCACTCCTTTGAATGCGAACCTGTTAGGAGATTTTCAGCTCTTTTCATGGTGAAGTTTTTAAGCCTACAGAGAGCTTTTTGTTTTTTTTTGGGTGCTAATGAAAACAAACAAAAGACTAAACACGCTCGTAGGTGGTAGCTTGTGAGCTCAACTCGTGAACGTTCAACTCGGCTTGTTTAGTAACTAAACTGAGTCGAGTTCGGCTCGTTCGACAAAAGCGCTCTGCTCGTTAAGGGAAGCTCGGACTCAATTAAATAGACTGGTTTAGTAAATGGCTAAGCTTGGCTTCGTTAAGAAGCTCGGCTTGTTAAGGAGTCCCAAAAGTTTTTAGGATTGTTTAGTAGACGAACTGAGCTTCGAACTCGAGAAAGCTCACCTCGGCTGGGCTTGTTTGTGGTCACGCCTGCCTAATCCGCCGCAAGCAGCTACTTGATTTCATCCGGAAGGATTAATACATGAGCCACCATCGTCTCGTTTCAGGCTCCTCCCATTCTAGCTAAATTGTCCGCAACTTTGTTTCCTTCTCGAAGCATATGACTCATGCAACGAACAGGATTAAAGGGGAGGTTAATAGCACGAACCTCACTTAATTTTACCATTAAACTATACCCGCTACTATGCTGACTATTGTATAATAATGGATTTTTTGTCAAAAAGAAAATTGGGCATAATCAAGATAGGATCCCAAAAGAATCACAAAAATTTGAGTGTTACGTTACTCTTAACAATCTGACGAGCACCTTCAGCTGGATCATCGCGTCCATCAACGCTCGGCATTCCATTGTTAAGCTACTAAAAGGGACGTTCGGGGATGTCAATTGTTTTCTGCGAAGCTTATCAAGTTCCACATGGTATATGGTCGTACCGTTTTCCTATTTTGGGTCGGAAAATCAATCAAACTTGGAATGGGCTCGATATGTTTATAACGTTGAAACTTTGGGCCAGAAATTCGACTATCCCGGCAACCCGTCCATACTAAAGCGGGTTTGTCCTGGTTCATTCTGGAAATCTTACACTATTATTCCATTTTTATATTTTTTTTGCTATTTCATTCTATTTTTTTTTCCCAATTGATAGGATGAGAGGGAAAAATGTGCTGCATTTCGCAACGATAGAACTCGAACCCAGGCATTTTACGTGGTAAGGGAATCCTGGCATGATCTAATCTAAAGAACGCCCGGCCCAGAGGCCCAAAACGCAGTCCGTGCGAACGGGCCTCATTCTAATGGGCCTCTTTCTACGGTGTCGTGGATTCGGTTCACAGCAGATTGCAATTACTGACGGCAACAAGGGGCATTGTAGTAACTGCGATTGCATGGAGCCACTTCAGTGCAACCCTAATTCCAATGGTCTGTGTATATATTTTCTATTTTTCTCTCCCTGCCTGTGAAGCGGCGTCCTCTCTCTCTCTCTCTATCTCTCTCTCTCTCTTGCTCTTGCTCTTGCTCTTGCTCTTATATCTGTGTGTGTGTGTTTGTTTTCGTATTGTTTCAAGAGGCGCTGATGATGAGAACTACCTATTTTCTGAAGGGATTTTTTTCCCCATGATTATAAATCACCAATGGATCCTTCTGAGCCTCTCTTTATATTTTTGCTATTTTCTTGTCCTGATTGATATTTATTCTGAAGGTCTGAAAAGGGGTTCTGACATTTTTGGGGAATTATTAGCCATTGATGTGAGGATTGCTGATTCGGAAAATATTATGTCGAATAGAACAAATTTTTCCAGACTACAATTATCTGATCAATGGTTTATGATTCTTCACTCCCATCTCTTTCGTTGCACCTTTTTTTTTTTTTTTTTCCGCTGCTTTCTCTTTTATCTTTTTATTATTATGGGAATTGATTTCTACACTACCATGATTTCTTTTTGGTCTTGGTCAGCATGCTTCTTTCTGAGTCACTCGACTTAGTATTGGCTGGCTCTGCCTTCAACTTCAACTGGACATGTCGAGTGATAAAAGATCATTCTGTGGTTGTGAAAGAAGCATACTTCTCAGGACCGAAAAAAAAATCATGGGTACTGGCAGTGCAGATAATGAAGTTGCTGAGAACCATTTGCCCGAACCCAATGCCTAGTTGAAGGCAGAGCCGGCCAATACTAAGTTGAGTGATGAAGATCATGTTGTGGTTGTGAAAAGAAGAGTATTCGTACCCATGAAAACTAGGTTTTATGAAGAACAATTAAATCTGTAGCAGTACGAATCTTATTCGTACTATTTCTTTAAATTATTTACTATTTTACACATGCTATAAATTATTGTCCACTTTCCATCCTTTACATAATTTATTAATACTAATTTAGATCAACAATTGGCTGGCTCTGCCTTAAATGTCGAGTGATGAAGTTCATGTTGTGGTTGTGTACGAATGCTTGAACAAATGGAAGATGGGTGAGATGAATTGGACTACTAATAAATCCGGATTTGCAGAAAGAGTACGATCGAACAACTAGTGGAGCTCAAAGTGAGAACCGATATCAGAGCTTGTGTAAGCTCCTGGAGAGGAGTTAAAAAGTCAGGTCCTAACATGGCTCTATGTTTAGTGTGGAATGTCCCTGCCAGTTTTTGGTGGCATGTTGTCTTGATTTGTGCTGTTCGAAGCTTGATGTTTCTTTGTTTGACTTTGTTTTGCTTTGGGGTATGCTCCTGACTTGTGTAATTGGATTTTCTAATACAATTTTACCTCACACAAAAAATAAAACTAGTGGATCACAATCTCCGGAATGAAAAAATCCAAAACTGCCGAGTTTGATCAGGATAAGCGCTCTCATCGTGTCATCTATTTTCACTTTTGCAGAGTTTTTTTTGGCTTCAATTCTTCTTCCTTACAATTTTCTGGCTTCACGTAATCTAAATTGTCCTCTCTTTTCTCTCTTCCAAATTCTGTGAATTTGTTTAAAGAAGTGCTATCGTGTCTAAAACATACTTAAAAATTAGTTTAAAAAATTGACAAAATTGCCCACAACCCAAAAACAGAAAACTGCAAAAGGATACATGCTTCTCTCAACTTAAGCCACAGGTTAAGTAGCGTTATAAGGTCCATTTGCTAACTTCTTGTTGCTACTCCAGTGAACAAGTCAATATTTCCTACTAATTAGTAACATACAACAATTATCCCAGCGAATGAACCCTGGAAGTATCTATGTACCCGTTACCTGAAATAAAGCCCTTAATGAACCAACGCGAAGCCAAACCCAAATGGATCCATTCAGTAGATACTTCAACCAATGCCCATGGTTCTGTTAATACTATAGCATCACAGGATCACAGCATGCATGTAACACGTTGCACATCCCTTAAACATGGGGACTTTGCCTGTTATACCTTCTAATTAACGTTTAGTGACTTAAACTAGAATACTCTGGGATCGTATGTCCAAGTCGCAGTAGAATAAAGACTTGAACAGCATCAGAAGCTGCCTTCAGAATCTCTCTCTCTGCTTCTTCTGCTACATTTATTGCATCTCTGCAGAGTGAATACGGTGATCAAGTTAACATAATTAACTTGACAAGAGCAAACTATGAAAACACCTGAAATGTGGAGTCTTACCGAATTGACATGTCTGGAGGCATCGAGACCTCTATTTGAAGTAAAATCTTTTCTCCGAGCAAGTGACGTGTTGTGCGCTGAAGAACCAATTTCTAAAACCAGTAAAAGCATTTAGAATGCTAATAGAATCCATTTCATGGAAGGGGGAAAAGCCTGAAATCACAAAGGTACCTCTGAGAACTTCGATGATAATACATTCGACACAATGTCTTCAATATCCTTCAGGTCTGAGGAGAGATTCCTACTCTGCCAATTTGTTTCCGTAGTGTTAACTTGTTGGTCTGTTATGCTTTCCGAGACAAGCGAAATTGCAGGATCTACTAATAAAACTTGTCAACAGGTAATCTTATAATTGAACATCTCCATCAAAGCAAAAACTCCAAAATAGCCTAACTCAGATAGCTCCTAATCTGAGACCAATAAACACTCTAATTGACAATATGACGTATAGTAAAACCAAGTCAACTACCTATGTGTATGAAGACTTCCGCCACTTCATGGTGTAATTTCTGAATCTGATGACGAACACTTTCACCAACATCATGAGCGGCACTAACACTAGAAAAGGGATCTACCTGCAAGGAAAATTAACTGCTTTACCCATTTGAGGATTTGAAAGGACCATCTCAGATACAAGTATTCAACCTTACATGTGTACATAATCTTTTGAATCAAAAGAAAGGCCGTACTACATAGAGCACAGAAAAGAAAACTACTCAGATAGTCTACCTCAATATTTACATCAAGATGAAGAGAGGAACCTGCCCTTCTTCCCCTAATATGATTGCATCCCTGTACAGATAACGAAACATGTCAAAGAAAGTATATTTCATAAAAACAGGACAGCAAGAGTAGGCCCAAGGCACAGTAGGGTTCACATGGTACAAAGTCCCCAAGTCACAGACTAGCCAAGCAAATGACACTTCATAGCATAATGTACAAAAGGCATTTCCTTTTTAAAGACATCTAAAGCCACCTAGGGACAAGTAGGCCTTGTGAAAGGTAACCAAATACCCACAAGCCACAAAAAGGTCAAAGGAAAAACAATTGTTATGAAAAAACCATTATTACTTATTAGCACTTACAGTACCTTATTTTAGCCAATCAATATGGTTTTTTCTTTTTTTGCACTGTATAATAATCAATGGATCATGACAACAAGGATCACTTTGTCCGAAACAGGATTAACAAGCCAAAATGTAGACAAGGAATATAAGAAAGAAGCTACTGGGCCTCGTGTTCTGCGCTTATGCATGACAATGAATTTGTGCGTGCGTGCGTGTGTGTGTGGTGGGGTGGCAGGTGTGTTGATTTACCTTCACGCCTTCAACTTGTAGAATTGATTGTTTATAGAGATCCAACTGTTGTGAAGGGACTGCTGCATCCACCAGTTCCAATATACTAGAACACCAAAAAGAGAATGCCAAACATGGAGAAATTGTCAAACTTGAAGTTCTGCCAACTCTTTTTCAAAAACACATTGTCTCGTAAGAAAGCAAAGCTTCATGTAAACCACTTGATGCATCATATTATCAGAAAGATAAGTACAATATATGGCTTGCTAACCATTTACACCAGTTTTATGATTGGCTCATTTCCAATAACCATTGAGATATATTATAAGGTGTGATCCACCAGTGTAGCATACAACGCCACTTAATTATGACCATAGGCCAACCCTCTACAAAACATTTGACACAAAGCCTAAACAAGCATCTTTTGGGGGAGGATACATCTCCAATTACTGCAAATTTGCTTAAAATTTTTGACCATGGGTCTCAATCACACTATATTGTTAAAGCAACATCACCAAACCAGACACGTTAACGTGTCTAAATCACGCTGTATTGTTAAAGCTACATTGCAAACTAGACATGTTAGCTACATCATCTTCTCAAGAGTTCTAGGGCCAACTTGCCTTCCATGGATATGACTGAATTGAGGCTACAAGATGTGGGCACCTCAACCATACAAGATTATTTCATATAAACCTGATACTTGGAATACGCAGTCCAAAAAATGCAGCCAATAGTGGGATAAACGTGAATTTAGAGACCCTGAATACATGTTCCAGTTTAGTTTACTAAGTGAAAACTGAAATATCATATATACTCAGCACTAAATCAGAAGGTGAATTGAAGCAAAACCTCTGGTAGCCTGTTTCAAGTCCAGCTTTCAGGATCATGCCCGAGACAATTATCCCAGCAAGGGGATCTAGAAACTTCACACCGAGAATAGATCCTCCTACCATCAGGATGAGTAATCCATGGTCAGTGAGGGATAATAAATATGGCATTACATAGTTCAAGTAGAGAAAATTTTTGAACTAAAAAATAACTGAAAATGCTAGAAGAAAAAAACTCTATCTCCACATAGACATGTAAACTGTTGTTGGCCTGCCTTACACTTTCTCAAGACAAGTGAACTCAGTCATGGTTTACACTTCATAGAATAACTGTAACAACTATATAGTTTTCTTATGCAAGTAATTAATTTAACTGAGCTGCCATTCAGAAAACATCTCTTGAATTTGATCAACTTTACAACCATTATTTTTGACATTGAACTGGAAAGGGACCAAGACTGGTACAACTCAACCAAAACCATGAGCACAGACCCTACTCAGTGGTAGAATATGACAGCATGCTACACATCACCTA
>CM033792.1:48698750-48716025 GCA_019656835.1 Rhododendron ovatum | reverse complement strand
AAATCACCAAAGACAGGAAAAAGATGCATTTGACAAAATCATATGCAAATTTAGCTGCATATGCTGTCACCGTAGTAAAAGAAGAACAGAGTTCTCTATGTCAAACTACAGCATTGGGGAACAGTCGAAGTAAACTCACAAGTACGATTTCAATAGCATCTCAAATTGCACAATGCAGTGGTCAATACCAGTGAGATTTACTGCCAATCTCCTTTGTAATGAGTTCTCTAGCCCCATTGAAAGATAAATACCAGTACAATATTCAACGATTCTCACCAACCCCAATAAGAGCAACAAATGAGGAAACAGCATCAGCACGATGATGCCAAGCATTTGCTTTCATCAGCCCACTGCCTTCCCTTTCCCCCGCTCTCTTTGTTATCCAGTACAGCCTATGAGTGAAACCAAACATACAGATGTCCAGGGGATGAAGCAATCAAGAGAAACCATTTTATTCAAATAAATGATTTAAGCATCAATGAGTACCCTTCTTTAACGGATATGGATATTATGATCATACTCAAAGCTAGGATGGGGTGATCCATGTCAATTCCATGGTGATGCCCACCATGATGATGACTATGCATGTGCTCATGACCCAGCGACTGACTTACTACTTCAGGAGGTGCAGACAACAATCCCTGCAGATTACACAAAGAAATTTTAGGGATTTAGTTGAAATATGGTGGAAGAACTAGACCAGTATTCAGAAGCTACTTTAACATGAATAAACTATACCTGATACATTGCAATAACAGTAAAAAAATGGAATCAATGAATCATGTATAACTATAGGATCATCATATTGCTTCATGATAGGGAGAAATAAGACGGATCCTACCATCAAAATATCTAAAGCGTGCCACGCAATACCTCCAGCTGTTCCCAAAAGCATTACAGAAATCCCAAGCGCTCCTAAAGTCTCAAATTTACCATGCCCTGGAAATGACAAACAAAAACTAAATGTAAATTGTAGAAGTGAAGAGCAATATATAGTCGCCTGAAGAAACATGTAGAAGTGTGTATTCACTAAAAGAGTGAAGGCAGCATTTGGAATCAACATCTATATAGGCAATTACAGACACACAGTCCTTTTTTCTTTTCCAAATATTACGTTAGAAATCATAATGACAAAACTTGAGGTCATTACAAAAAGGTATATGTATCCAAGGAGCAATTTCCCACATTAGATATCAGTACTGAATGTTTTGATGCACAACTAAGATCAACACGTCAAACAAAGGGCACGTCATTCCAAGGATGAAACTCCGGGAAAGATACAATAATTACATGTTATTCTGCTCATGCAAGAACATGAATTACTCCTAAGAACTAAGGCATAACATTTGGCAAGTTCACGAAAAGAAAGAATACAAACATATCGGATCAAGTGGTGAAGTAAAGCAAAGTACAAAGTGACTACAAAGATATCCTATATAAATGAAGAGCACAAATGTCTTAAAACTCTGAGGGAAACAAGCTCTAGCCCCCTATGGTCGGGTGAGGAGGAGATCAGCATGCACAAACCATGAGCTTTTTAACCTAGCTGCTCATTGCAAGATACCTTCTACTGGATGATAAAATCAGCCAGACAAAAAGAGGCATTGCTAGAGAAAGGAACTACAGATCTACTGCAATGGTAATTAATATGAAATCACATTCTTGTACTGCATAAGCACCAGAGTAAATGTATCAGCTAGCAATAAAGGCTCTTACTGTTTTTATTTTTAACTTGGCATCTTAAGAGAAATTTTGATGATGGAACTATTGCCATAAAAGAGGATGATAACCATGTTATGCCAGGAAATAACAGGATTTCCTATCTTTCCTTGTGCCTCCTGTATCTTGTATTGGGTATTCAATTGAATTAAGTATTTGAACATGCGATGTACAATTAAGAGTAAATACAAATAAAAACTCTTTTTCTTTGTGGTCAATAATTTAATAGCTACTTCCCAATAAATTACAGAGTATGAAGCTAACTTTATTTATCAGGACACATACTTTTGTCCCCATTAATGTGATTTGTGATGAATAGATTGGGCACAAGGTGGTTGCCCACAACCTCAGGTCCAACCTCAACATTAATAGGCTAAGTTGTCAATGCTGAACGATCGACCCGTGTTTCATTCACCAATTATAGCAACAAATATCTCCACAATCAGATTTGAAACTGATTAAACTCCTCATTCTCACAAATCAGAAATTCAGCAGACTGAAAAAACATTAAAGTTTAAACCATCTTTCACCAAGGCAAAATGCATAATAAAAACTCAACAAACACCAAGTTAAGACACGTGGAAAAAAAAAAATTAAGACTAATGGAGTAGCGTGTAGGTACAAATCAATAGTGACCATATGGGTGTTCTTTGTCCTTGGGAACCCTTGCAGCTTTAAATGACAACAAAGCAACGCCACTAAGAACCTGTAGGGCAAAAACAATGACAACAATATGTAGAGTTGTCAAAGTTAAGATTATGAAGAATTTCTGTCATTTTTAAATGAACTCCACATTGAGGGAAGAAAAGATCCATGCAAAGAATTACATGTGAACTGGACAAGTTAACAAAACTATGACTATGAAATAAAAAGAGATCAGATACACGTTTTCTGAATTCTAATTATGGAAGACCCAATACCATAGTAGACAGAAAGGCACCGACCCGTATTGGTTCACCACCCATGACAAAATTTGACATTTGGATCCTATAATCTTTGTGATAGTTAAAGAAAAAGAACCTCACATTTTACCTCGTGTGCATCTTACCCAGGTACAACTTACATAGTTTATAACAACCTACACTCATGAATATTATGTGATATACATCAATATCCCAATATTCATGTATTCTAGTTGAGAAGGCCTGACACATGGATGGATCCACATCCTAATAGGAGTGGGGATTGAAGTATCTTTGTAGTTGTATTGTACAGGAGTATGCATTAACTGATGGTACCTTGATTAGTGAGAAGTATAAGTTGGTTAGGAGGTTGTTAGTGGGGGAAATGTTGTATAAAGTAGGGGTTGTGAATTGCAGTCGTTTTCCTTACTTGTATTCCATTTACTTTGGTGGGATTCCACCCTCGTTGGTAGCATTTCCATTTCCTTGTTCAAGAGTTTTCACATCTGCACATGATTAGGGGTGATAAAGGAGCCACACGAAGCGAGCGGGTAGTTTTTTTTGTCAATCGGTAGGAGAGATCATTACATCATGTATGAAGTACAAAGTATAAACCATGGGATACTACATCCATTGTGTGAGAGCCCACGAGATAACTAAGCCCGATAACTGAACCAACAGGATAAATAAGCCCATCAAAGGGACAACAATCACTATAAGCGCAACTCAACTACAAGCTCCATTAAGGGGAGAAATAACCCCAACAAATACAAAGGAAGACTCAAACTCGTGACCTCCTAGTGAGATGCAAGTTCTGGCCAATTGCTCTAGCTCCTGCTGATCAAGCTTGGCTTGAAAACTTAACAACCTTTAAATATATGTTCAAGCTTACTGTGTTCACAAGACGAGAGCCGATCTAGAGTACTTTACTTTGACAACTCTACTTATTGTAGGGCGGGAAAAAAAATTAAAAATAAATCCCTGCGAACAGTGTTGAATGATGGCAGCAAATTTTGAAGAATTTGAGAAAGATACGTCTACATGATGGCAACAAGCAACATCCAGATTCAACAACTATCGTGGATATGTCCAGGAAACACAATAAAATGGAAAAAGCATAAATTGAACGAAGAAGAAAAAGAAGAATATGAGAATAGATTAATCTATCTATAGCTCTTAAGCATAACAAGGGAAATTGCGCGGCAAGCGTTATGTTACCACATCGGAGGCAGAATGAGCGGCGTCGGCAATAAGCGCAGTGCTGCCGGAAAGATAACCGGTCAAAGCCTTCCCGGCCGCCAAGCCGAAGTCGGCGGCGAGTCCCAGCCGGAATATGTTCTCGGCCTCCTTGCCGGATTCGTCGCGGCGGTGGTGGTGAGAGTGACCGACATGCCACCTCTTCGGAATCTTGTAGTTAGGGCTGTGTGTGGGGTCGAAGGGGTAGTGATCGTAGAATTGGGAAGAACCGAGGGCCTGAATGATGCGGTTGTGAGGGTGGAGATGGAAGTTCTTGTTGCTGCCTTGGGTGTGGAATCTGGAGAGGAGGGTTTTGTAAATGGGATTGAGGTTTTGGAATTTGAAGAAATTCATTCTTTCGTTTAGAGGATTGAGATCTCTCGCTGCAAAACTCTGATCGTGTCCGTTTAACTCTTGCGAATTTCTGTATCGCCTTCTACAGGGCTTGGTAGTGTGCAGCAGTGAGGAGGAAAAATCTTCTGCGTAGCGGTCCTTCTAACGCTTTGTTTGCAACTTGAGGGAAGTAGAAACAAAGGAAAATGTGAAGAAGGGAAGTTGGGAGTTTAGTTTAGTTTAGTTTTGGTAGTGGGTAGAAAGAGAAATAAAATAATGATTGAAAATAGAGGTAATGACTGAAGAGAAATAGAGTGATGAAAAAGTAATAATTGAAAAAATAGGATAATGATTGGAGAAAGAAATAGGGTAATGATTGGAAACAAAACTAAAACTCAAACTAAGTTGATAAACGAACAAAGCCGACGTCTCGAGGCAAACAAGGAACATAGATTTGGGGAGTGATTTTCACATTTTTTTTTTTAATATATCCATACACTTTTTTTTGTTTTTTTAATATTGAAAGTGTATGCATTTTTTTTTTAAAAGACAAAAAATAAAGTGCGAATATAAAAAAAATGGTGTGAAAATCAATTTTCTAACTTTTTTTAGATTTCTTTTCTTTTTCTTTTCATTTGCATAGTTTTAACACACACCCGGAAATTTTCAATGAGTTGAGAGCCATACATTCACACAAACACTTTACACACATACTCACATCTTTTGGTGGATCCCACACACACACTGGAGGTGTAGTGTGTTTGAGGCCCAATGTGATTGTAAATGAGTTTGTGTAAGTGTTTGTGTTATAGAATTATTGAAAGGAAAACTCTTCGACCACAAAAATATTTACACAACACAAATGTACAAACACTCCAAATGTATTTGTGGTTCTAGCATATTTGTTAGCCAAAATTAGGGGTGCATATGGTTGCGCTTGGTGCAGTTCTCTTGAAATTCAGTAATCAGACCATTTTGAACCATTTTTTATACTTTGTTGAGTTCATCTAATCGTTTGAGTATTAGTTGTCTTTCTTTCCTTTTTTTTTTTTATAGCACTTTATCTCCTTTTTGAGATTGTTACGAAAGTATGTGTTGCCTAGATTGGAAAAAAAAAAAGACATAATCGCCTTCTATTTTTCTTGTTTTGCATTAGTTAGATAATTAGTTTTATTTTATCAATTTTTTTAATGAATTTCGTTATGTAAGTATCGTTGAACTTGTGTCTGTACATCTTACTTTTTAATTTTTTTTTATCAGCAAATAATAAGTTTCCATACTAGTAAAAATGATACAAAAGAGAAATTCTACAGTGATACATTAGGAAACATCATATACAAAGAAAATATTTCACTTATTACTATATCTCACCTCACTTATTAATAAACAAATATAAAATAATACTAACACGAGCTTAAAAGTCAAAACAATTACTATAACTCTAAGGCCTCGTTCCAGAACACCTTCTTAAAAAATAAATACTTATTTTACATTTTCAAACTCAAAATAATGTAAATGGAAAATAAATTTTCATTTTTTTGTACCGTATAAAAAATCTCAATGAGATTTATCAAACAACATACATATTGATAAAAAATTATTTGCGTAAACATGTAATTTTTGAGTTTGAAATTGTCTTTTTAAAAAATAAGTACTTAATTTCCTTTCGAGAACGGGGCCTAAGTACAGCTTTTACAGGTATTTAATTCAATTTGGAGGATACCCGACTTAAAATAAAATAATTTTTTTTGAAAAGAAAATAAAAATAAAATAAAATAAAATAAAATTGGTGGAAGCATTTTTCAATTGTTGGTTGTCAAAAGCGACCGGAGATGGTAGCGACGATGACGTGGCCGAAACAACCTAATAAGCAAGAAAGTCAGATTTGTCCACAATAATAATAATAATACAATACTTTCTCAAAATTAAAGACCCCTTTTAGCTTATAGAATTGTTAAAATTGTGACCTCCTCAATAAAATTACTCCTTTGATGATGTTAGCCAATAAAAAGTCTCCACCCGAGACCAATCGAAGAGCGGTTTGAAAAAAGTGAAATTATACGATAGTTTGGGAGTACCGTTACACTTGCATGATATTCCAAATCACTTTACAGTCATATACATTTGTGAGATTTATCTTTTATCACTAAGTATATGAACTTTACATGAACGTGTAGTTCTAAAATAGTCCGGAGTACCACGTGTCGGTACTTTCGGTCCAAATTGCTACAATTCATGACATCATATTTACATGAATTGTCCAGATTCACCGGATGTTAACCAATAGAAGAATTTCCAAATATTTCTTGGGGTACAGATTTTTGTCACGTCAGCAGAAAAGAAAACAACCAACACCTCGTGTAAAAACCCAAAAACAAATAAAATTTTCTAGATTTCTGTTGAAACCATAAAATTCATTCCCCGCCACTCCCGTCTCTCCAGGTTTAGGGCTTCGATGCGGCCCTAACGATCTCAGCTCTTCCGCATGCTTTAACCAACCACGGATTGATCATCGACTTCAATCGGATTCGAAAGAATCCGTTTCAACGCGCCGGTAATCTTATAATCCCAAGATTGATTCATATGGTTTAACCACTGTTTCAGGTTATTCTCCCGTAATCAATCTAAGTAATTTATTCTCGTAGTTTAGACCCGAATCGTACTGCTCGATATTGTCTTCCATGTCGTGAGAGATATCTCTACGCTGATATTTCGAAATAGTTTCCTGATATTGTTGTTGTTATCCTTGTCAGTCGCATGCGGATTAATGGTTCATGGCTCATTCTCATGCGTTCTAGGGCTTCGGTGTTAGATTTCGTTATGCGCTTATATATATTTTTCATTTATGGTAATTGATATTTTGGTTGATGGTGTACGTGTTTGCCAGTGCAGTAAGTTATTAAACGTGAAAATATGTTGAAATGAGAATTCTGTTTGGGACGGTGTGAGTTTGGGTTTGACACTAGTAGAGATGTTTGCGTTGTAAATATGGCGAAAGAAGCTTTACTAGAGCAAGTCCACCAGTGGTGCCAAAATGGCATTGCTAAAGTCATTTTTTGGCTTGCTATAGTTTCAAAAAGTATAAAAAAAGAAGGCAGAGTTTCAGCACAATCTCAAGTCAAGATCATTAAATTAAATTCACTGCAAATCAATTGGCTTGCATTAAGTGGGAGAAATGGCAATGCCGTCTTTTGGCACCAAAATTGCCATATCTTGGCATCAACAAATGGCAATGAGTGGACTTGGATATTGCCAAAAAATATGTCAAATTATGGCAATAGCGAGACAAATAACTCTGGGTGCACTTGCTCTTAGTTGTTTTATATTGGTCATTGGTGGCAGTTGTATATGTGCTTGCAATATGTCGTTGGGAGTGGACATAGTTTGGTGAAGAACTAGATATACATCGATGTGCTCTTTACCACATTTTCCGCCTTCCACAAGATGAAATAAGGGACAACGAAATATACAAATGTGTTGTTGTTTGGGCATATTACGGAGGACCTCTTACCATGTTTTTCATATAGATATTCAGCAAAGTTTGATGGGATTGTGATGTATCCATTTATTTTATTTGACAGATAGCTTGAGTAGTTGGTGCTAATATGACGATGAACCAACGCAAGATTATTGAGTTGGAGGAAGGTTGGGATTTCATGCAAAATGGCATCACAAAGTTGAAGAGAATTTTAGAAGGGCTACCTGAGCCACAGTTCAGCTCTGAAGAGTACATGATGCTCTACACGTATCCCTTATCAGCAATTTAATGTTTTGACCTTACATTTTTTCTTACAAAGGAAAAGGAAAAGAAAATGAAAAATAATGAAAGAAAGAATGAAAGGACTACCACGAAAGAATTAGAGCGTAAGGGAAATGAATTATCTATTTATTGTCTGTGTTGGGTTATTTCTCCTTAACTTTTATTGCAGTACTATTTATAACATGTGCACCCAAAAGCCACCTAACGATTACTCTCAACAGCTATACGAGAAGTATAAAGAGGCTTTTGAAGAATACATCAGTTCATCGGTGAGGAAATGTTTGCTCATGTGAAGGTTACTTGTGGAAATTGTTAAGCATTTGTTTCCAGGATGGATGTTAAAGAGTTTGTGCCTGACACATTTAGTGCTAGAATAAGTTCTCTTCACTCGATGATGCAACACTCCGATGCAGTCCTGTAGTGGTGTGTTTAGGGTGCTCCTGTCTGTTACAGTTTGACAAATCTCAAAAATTTAGACTACTGCTGGAGTTCCTTTGCTCTTTCCTTTATGGAACCACTATTCTGTGAAAGGACATCTGTATGCTGTTGCATTTAGGAGGTTAAAGGTTAACTATGCTTGTTTACTTGTCCGGCCTCCGGATATCCCCCTTCTGAAAACAACCCCTGTACACTCTTTTTTCCTATTGGGATTTCTGCACCTTTCAGCTGTTTTTTTTTTCCCTCTTTCTATACAGGTCTATAGATTAGTGTTGAATTCTTTTTCTTTGCAGTGTTACTTGACTTCCATCCCACCCTGGCAAAAATGAAAAAGTTTGCAGAGGAAGTCATGCCTCATATCTACTTGATTCTCTGCAGTTCTTTGTCCTTTTTTTGTGTATTTCATTTGTTATTCAAACTTGTCTGTACTTTATTTCCTTTTTTAGGTGTTACCGTCCTTGAGGGAGAAGCATGATGAGTTTATGTTGAGAGAGCTCGTGAAAAGATGGCCAAATCATAAAGTCATGGTCAGGTGGCTTTCACGTTTTTTCCATTATCTCGATCGCTACTTTATTGCGAGGAGGTCACTTCCTGCACTCAATGAAGTTGGGCTCACTTGCTTCCGCGACCTGGTTTGTTATGAGTTGATATTTATGTTATAGTTTCTTATGTTGTTGTGAATTGTAAATCTGTAACTGCAGTGGCTACATTCAGTTGAAGCTGTTGCTACTGCCTTAGTGCTGCTTTCCTGATGATACACTAGATTCATTCTTGGCTTAAATGGCAATTTTATGAATTTCAGGTTTACCAAGAGTTGAAGGGTAAAGTCCGAGATGCTGTCATTGCACTTGTAAGTTTATTCCTTCAAGCAAGCATAGTTCTTTCCCTTGTAAGACATTGAGGTATTTAAATGCTTCTGGACCAGATTGACCAAGAACGTGAAGGGGAACAAATTGACCGAGCTTTATTGAAGAATGTTCTGGATTTATTTGTTGAAATCGGAATGGGACAAATGGTGGATTATGAAAACGACTTTGAGGATGACATGCTTAAGGATTCTGCCTCTTATTATTCTCGGAAAGCGTCAAATTGGATTGTTGAAGATTCTTGTCCTGATTATATGTTGAAGGTAAAAAAGATCTTCTAGTGCAATAGTTCAGTATGCAATTTTATGATCAACGCAGATGGAATCTGATACCCTGTGGAAACAATAGGCTGAACAATGCTTGAAAAAGGAGAGGGATAGAGTGTCCCATTATCTGCACTCAAGCAGCGAGCAAAAGCTAGTGGAGGTTAGTTAGATTTCTAAATTTGCATTAATTGCTACATGGTAGATGTTCATGCCACGGTGATCATTCACTTCCTTCATGTGAGCATGGATATTGTTCAGACAATATGTGTAATTTGGCACTGATAAGGGAAGATATAGATAATATTGGTTCTTTGGTACATTTGATTGTGGTTTAAGCTTGCATATGATGTTGTTTTGGAATAAATGCCTAGTATTGTTCATTACTCCATAAACTATTGAACTCCATATTGAGTGTGTCTCCTTTCTTCTTATGTTAAATGTCCATCAAAATTGCTTCTACTTGATTTTGAATTTTAACTGCATCAATAAATATGTTGAATCGGACTTTTTGATTCAGAAAGAGCAAGGGTCCATGGCTGTTAATTGGTATAAATTATAAACATAATTACCCTTTAGCTTTCAAAGGAAAACTTAAACTGTTGCAATATTCTGTTTTGGGAATTATTTGTAATGGATGTCTTAGTCAATACTTCCACCCGTGCCCTCGTCTCTTTCTTTCTTCGAGTTCGTGTTGTCAATATTTCGGATCATTTGTTAATGGTTGATTGGAGATCTTCCTCGTTGCAGAAAGTGCAAAATGAATTGTTGGTGGTATACAGCACCCAACTGCTTGAGAAGGAGCATTCTGGATGCCGTGTTTTGCTTAGAGATGACAAGGTATTATTTTGAGTAGCATTATTTCGTTTTTTTAGCAAAGTTAAGCAAAACTGCTTCGAATAAAGCTAAATGAGGCTAGTGACATCTCCAGGTGGAGGACCTCTCTCGGATGTATAGGCTATTCCATAAAATTCCTAAAGGCTTGGAACCAATAGCTAATATATTTAAGCAGGTATGCCTTTAATTTTTCTTTTTCTCTTTAATTTCATTTTTAGCATTATTTGTGGAGCAAAAGGAACCCCAGGCCGTTGTCTTCATCTTTTTTCCTGACACTAAGTGTTGGATTCCTGATGCAGCATATCACTGCTGAAGGTACAGCCTTGGTCCAACAGGCTGAAGATGCAGCAGGTAACAAGGTCAGTATCTGGTATTCCGAGAGTAAGATTTCATTTTTTTAAGTGTCATATAAAGCAAATGTTTCTGTTAGATACAAGTTGGTAAACATCCTTTGGACTTGGTCCTCTTATACTTGTTGACAGAAGTTACAGAACTATTATGTTCACCTTGCGTTGATTGTAAGATTGAGGACCAACTCCGAAAGAACTAGCAAGCTTTAAGAATTGAGGTTATGAACTCATGATACCCTTCAGAGTTTCATAAATAGTCATAATTTTTGTAAGTTAGTTAAATTGAAAGGAACCTTGTATTTGAGGTGGCTTCTAGTGACCAACATGTCACCTAAGTGCCGATGTGCCGTTATTGTGACTCCATGTAAGGCCAAAATATGATGAAGAAGTAGAGTTACACAATCCTTGTGGTACAATCAAGACTGAGGACGGGCACAGTTGAGTTTGGTGCCACTGCTTTCAGATTTTGGTCGATTGCTTTTCTCCTATTTCCTTACCTCTCAGGGCTTCATTTTGAGCCCCATAGCTCATGAAATTCAGGCCTTGCTTTGTAAGAATTGCATAAATTAGACTGAGAATATGAATTTTCGTCTAGCTTTAGCCTTGATCCAGGTGTTACTAGGAACTGCTTTCTTTGTGGTTGTTAACTTTTAATCTATGATATCAGCTTTCTCTCCATTACTTTGGCCTCCATTTCCATTCTCACGTTTCTCTCTTGCTTTTTTCTCATCTCTCTTATTGCTTTTTGGTCTTGCACATTTGCAGTGTGTTATCCCATGTGGTGGATTTAAGTGTTACTTTAGCTTTTGCTGTACTTCTCAATTCATTTTTGTCAACCTTTTGTTTTGTGGCTTGTTGGTTTAATTGTATTTGTGTGGACCCTTTGAGTAAACGGAATGAAATCTTACCTGCCCCTCCCCCCCGACCCCAAAACAAAAAGAACATAGAGAAAGGTAAAACAAAAGAAAGGTAGATGTAATAAGTAGCTAGTGAATAATGCCTTGTATTCTTAAGGGCTGCTCCTATGGGTTGTATGTTCAAATGCTAACGAGTATTGCTCCACAGGCAGAGAGTGCAGTTGGTTCGCTGGAGCAGGTAATTCTTGAACAGGATGCACATTTAGTATCTAATGGAATTGCCATTAGGAAACATAGAAACTGATTTGATTCTCTCTTATTCAGATGTTTGTCAGAAAAGTTATCGAGCTACATGACAAATACATGGCATATGTGAATGACTGTTTCGCAAACCACTCTCTCTTTCACAAGGTTTGTGTTGGAGATACTTTTTTTTTTTTTTGTCTTTTGCTCTTTTCCCTCCTAAAGTCCATCTTTTGGTTCTTCCCTAGGCCCTTAAAGAGGCTTTTGAGGTATTCTGCAACAAAAATGTTTCTGGATGCTCGAGTGCAGAGCTGCTGGCTTCATTTTGTGATAATATCCTTAAGAAGGGTGGGGTGGAAAAATTGAGCGACGAAGCTATTGAGGACACATTGGATAAGGTAGCTTCCTTAAATTTTTTTTATCACGCTATATTTCACTTTGTTGAATCTATTCACTTAACATGGTATTCTTTAACCTGAGCCTTCTATATTTCTGCAGGTGGTGAAGTTGCTTGCGTACATCAGTGATAAAGACCTTTTTGCTGAATTCTACAGGTTGGCTGTTTGCTTTCTTTGTATGTTTCAACTTTGTCAAGAATAGGGATTTTACTCTCTTTCCCTTCCCTTCTTCCTTTGCCAAGGAGACGGTTTAGTACCTAATTCATCTTTAACTGGTGACAGGAAAAAGCTTTCTCGACGTCTTCTTTTTGACAAGAGTGCTAATGACGATCATGAGAGACTTATTTTGACAAAGCTGAAGCAACAATGTGGTGGGCAGTTCACGTCAAAGATGGAGGGAATGGTGAGCTGATTAGGATTGTTGGGCTACAATGTCATTCTTTTGGCCCTTTCTAATCTTTCAACGCAACAAATAGAGCATTAATTAACATTTCATGGCTTTTTCTTCCAGGTCACTGATTTGACATTGGCGAAAGAAAATCAGAACCATTTTGAGGAGTATCTTGGCAATAACCCTAATGCGAATCCAGGGATTGATTTGACTGTTACTGTCCTTACTACCGGATTCTGGCCAAGTTATAAATCCTCTGATCTAAGTCTCCCTGTAGAGATGGTAGGATTTACTGGTGTTTTTCATGAGGCCAGATTTTTTTTGATCACACAAGTGTCACTCTTTTTTTGCTGATAGTTTTGTTTTCCTGCTAGGAAAGATATGTTTATGTAACCCCTAACTTCACTCCTCCAGGTTAAGTGTGTTGAGGTTTTCAAGGAATTTTATCAAACAAAAACAAAACATAGAAGGCTTTCCTGGATTTACTCATTAGGTACCTGCAACATAAACGGCAAGTTTGAGCAAAAAACTATAGAGCTGATTGTGGGAACTTATCAGGTAATTCCTATTTTGAGACTGTGCTGCAACTTGTATAATGCCAGGATTTGATTTTTCCTTTGCACTCTACATGGTTTTCAGGCAGCGGCTCTTCTTCTGTTCAATGCTTCAGATAGATTGAGTTATTCCGATATCAAGACCCAGTTAAATTTGGCGGATGATGATTTAGTTAGATTGCTCCAGTCTCTGTCATGTGCCAAGTACAAAATTCTTACCAAGGAACCAAACTCTAGAACGGTCACTCCTAGTGATTTTTTTGAGTTCAATCCTAAGTTTACTGACAGAATGCGGAGGATCAGGGTTAGAGATGCTCTCTCTCTCTCTCTCTCTCTCTCTCATTTGTACTGTTAGTGGCGTTATTTTAGAGGATTCTAACCGTTCTATTGTCCATCAGATTCCTCTCCCACCTGTGGATGAAAGGAAGAGGGTTGTTGAAGATGTTGACAAGGATAGACGTTATGCTATTGATGCCTCAATTGTGCGCATAATGAAGAGTCGCAAAGTCTTGGGTCATCAACAACTAGTCATGGAATGCGTCGAGCAGTTAAGCCGCATGTTCAAGGTAAAGTAGCATCTATAAAAATGTGAAGTATTATTAGCCACTTAGCGAACTTCTAAATGGAAAGGATGGGAAACTCTTTAAACACGAAATATGGGATATGAGTGAGTTGCTAATCATCACGTTATATTTTCTATATAATTCTGGTCTAAGATATTCTCGTTATGGGCAAAATATTGTGCTTGTGCAGCCTGATTTTAAAGCAATTAAGAAGCGGATTGAAGATCTGATTACGCGGGACTACTTGGAAAGAGACAAAGATAACCCAAACTTATTCCGTTACTTGGCCTAGTTCCACGAATTGGTCGACAACCTTGCTATAACCGGGCTGCTGTCAGAAAGCGAGTGATTGAATATATAGTGAACTTGTATTACAAATTGCCATTCCCATTTAGCTAGCTGCTTCCATTCGTTATAATCTGCAGTTAAGAAAAAGGGTAATTCCTTTTTTCCTCTCTCCTTTTGCTTGGTGTCCTCTTCAATATTGCTAGTTCTGTGCAGTTCATGTGTGACCGCTTTTTTCTTGGTATTAGGAGGAATTGTATTACTCATTCTCTCTTTTCTGGGAAAAGAAATACGTTGCCTTCTGCTTCGCAAAGAGAGAAACAACAAAGGATTACAGGAGTTAGAAATTTGGCAGTTTCTTAAGCATTCCGTTTTTTCGTATATCGAGCTTGCTTCATTTGACACTGGAAAATGAATCATCTTATTTTAGCATCTGCCATGTAAAGCGACTGCAGTGAACTCGGAACATCTTATTTGGTTCAGTGTTTCGGACACCCAAGACCAAAACCAATCATTTTTTGGAACTGAACCAAATATACCCGACTATATGCGGGTTGGATCAGGGGTTCCACTTATGACTATTCCAATCATTCTTTGGAACTGAACCAAATATACCCGACTATACGCGGGTTGGATCAGGGGTTCCCACTTATCACATATTAAGTATTAACACCTGTGTACATGATTTTTGGGGAATCTAAGATTTCAAACAAACAACAGCAATTTGGCGTCTGGAAATTTTCAAAATGAAATTCGGGTTTAAGAGGATGGAGAGGATTATTTTCAACAGCACTATGGATATCTCTATGTCTTTCAGTCTCAAAGGGATAAGGTAATGGCCGAAGGCAAAACCCAACAAATTACCCAGGCAAACTGACGTCTAAACAAAACACGAATGAGCCAATGAATTCCAAATGCTACAGATCTGGCTCGCTCAATCATGCCATCAGGAGTTGTCCCTGCCCCCATGGCATCACATCGTGGTACAACATTTTTTTCACCTTCATGATTGTGGAGCAACACTACTTGAAAGAGTCCTCCAAGAAGTATATTCACACTCCTTTTTTTTTGTTTTGTTTTGTTATTCACACTCCTTTTTTTTTTTTGTGTGTGTGAAAGTGTATTTAATTCTTTTGCTAAAAGACAAAAAGGAAGTGTGAATAACAAAAAAAGAAGAAGAAGAAGTGAATATCAATTCCCTTTCTTGTAATCTACAATGTTTTAGGTGATTTTCTAAATTTTATTTAATAAGATTAATTGAGATTTATAAAACAAAATTCATATTGTATGTACAAAAGTATTAGCACATGAAAAATATCCAATTTTCTATCCAATTAGGATAAAACGAGGGACTTGACAAAAAATGGGGACGAAGGGAGTACTTAAAAATATTATGGACGTGTTTGCGATATTTGAAGATACAGATTTCAAATTCTAGCTTCAGATTCTGGTGTAAATTCTTGATTTTAGTAAAAGCTGATGAACCTAAAAAAATTTGACAATCTGTTATTTAGAACTTTTAGTAAACACTACAAATTGATTTTGCAAAATTAAAATTTCAAAATCTGCAAAAAATAATTTTTCGTATCACCCACTATAGCCAATGGACTGAAAAGCAGAAAATCGATCTAGAGCGGAGATAAGCACCCAATCGCAGCTCAATGGGAAAGGTGCACGTGATCAAGAGGTTGTGCGCTAGGGTGGGTCCAATTAGAATCCCACCAAAAAGGAAAAAGAACGAATTGGTTTTCACTCTCCGTTATGTTATGGAAATTAAGTATTTATTTTTTGAATAAATACTTATTTTTTAAATTAAAAATAATGTATTATGAGAGAATAATATGTCTCATAAAATAAGAAATAAATACTTAAAAAAATAAGAAATTTAGTAAACCGGGCTCAACTCTTGGTTAGCAATTCTATTTTTTGCGTTGTATTTTTTTGTAAACTATTTTTTAATTATTTTTAAGTTCTTGTCCTTCCAACAAAAAGCACTCTCGGCTGGCAATGCATACAGAAGGAATATAAATAATTTTTTTGTTTTGATCCGAAAAAGGAATAAAATACTCCTATATGGTCGTAAAAAATCTTGACTATATTTGCATGTGAAGAAGTTTAGAAGTGGGCCCAATAGAAAGTCATACTAGGAGATGGACTGATTTCAGGAAAAATGACTATTTTGATAATTAATATTCGTCAATATTTTCAGCATTAATAAATGTTTTTAGTATATCATTGGCGGGTATTAATTATCAAAGCACGTCATTAGCTGTCATTTTTCCATGATTTCTGATTTCCCTTTTTGATTAAGAGGAGAATCTCGGCAACAATATAAAGGATTGGGGGCCACTGTCGTTCTTTTAAAATCCGTAACATTGCTTGCCAAACTCAATCGTAAGTTCTTTTAAAATTTAAACCATTGATTACCGAAACGGACGAATGAGATTAAGCGCCGCTGAATGGTGATGTACTTAAGAGACCGCACCTCCCAAGTCGCAATATAAAAGGGGGAGAGCTGCGTTCAAACGAGGGAGACTTTGATCACGCATAACAGAGAACATGCAATTGAGACGACAGAAGGAGAAAAAAGCAAGCTTGCGGTTTAATCTTTTATTCTTTGCAAGCTTTGTTTTAGTCAATGGAGTTTTATTATTGCATGATTATTTGTTTTAATTCCAATGAGCGGCTAAATTATTTAACTCTATATGAACTCCGAGTAGTATAGTTGTATAGACTTCTAGGGTTTTTTATTGCGTGACTCGGATGATTCATAATTTTTATGAATTTTTTTTCTTCCAATCTTCATATCATAGTTATATTCGCGATATATATTAAATACTTGCATACAAGGGATAGGCTATGAGATAAATTTATTGAAACGATTCGTGTTATGTTGAGATAGCTAATACGGAGTAAGATCATCCATTTTATGTCCTCTTTCTCCGTTGTTTCCAAAACCTTTAAATTGCTTTCTACTTTAATCATAGCTTAATCAAATAAAATCCGAACTTTCATTCTTTTCCAGAAATAAATTAGAACTAAATTGGGAGAACTATTAGCAAGAATCTATTAATTGTTTCCTAGTTGAGTTAGAGTTTAATTAAGGGGTGAAGAGAATCTTTCAATCAATAAAAATCTCGAGTTTTTCTCTATTTCTTTGTTTCAAGGTGTGCTCGCGGATTCGAGTGCTTTTTATCTCGTCTACTAGAACACCATCTAGCCTTTGTGTTTTTTCCGCTGCGCGCTTGAGTGATGATCTATTTATTTTGTTTGACAGATA
>CM033792.1:48665925-48698650 GCA_019656835.1 Rhododendron ovatum | reverse complement strand
GCTTGAGTTTAATTGGTGCTAATACGATGATGAACCAACCCAAGATTATTGAGTGGGAAGAAGGATGGGATTTCTTGCAAAAGGGCATCACAAAGGTGAAGAGAATTATAGAAGGGCTGCCCGAGCCACAGTTGAGCTCGGAAGAGCGTATCTTGCTCTACACGTATCCCTTATGATCATCAATTTACTGTTTTTTGCGCTTGCATTATTATTTTTACCAAAGAAAAGGATAAGAAAAATTCCAAAAGAAAGAACGAAAGGACGAACACGAAGGAATTGTATCTAGGGCAAAGTCTACTTTCACCCCCGGTGGTTATCGCTATATGCGGATACCCCCCTCATGGTTCAAAACTGATTACATAAACTATCTGTGGTTTTGAAAGTGAAAGTGTGCCGATAGACCATCTGCCGTTATGTTTTCCATCTATATTAACAGAGGTGTATCTCATATGTCTCTGTAAAAAATCATCTCGATCAGACATCAATAATCATGTGATCTAATTTTTAGTAAATTCAAATTTGAAATTTTAATTTCATAACAAAATTGATTCGACCATGAGCTTTTCATTTTTTGATTGACTTGAATTTTGACATAGATGTAGTACTCCTCAAAATTTACAATATCAACGGTTTGGATTCAATTTTTGGTATAGGGGATGGTGTGGTTATATTTAAAAAAGAAGAATCACGTGACATGATGAGGGTATGTCGGTATTTTCATGTTGTGTCTGTTAATAAGGATGGAAAATATGACGGCAAGGGACTATCCGCACATTTTCAAAACCACATGTAGGTTATGTGGTTAGTTTTGAACCATGAATAGAGCATCCGCACATGCCGATAATCACAGCGGGGGTCAAAGTGGACTTCACATCTATTCATTGCCTGCAGTGGTTGTTTCTCCTTGACTTTTATCGCAGTACTGTATACAACATGTGCTGTCCCCATGATGACTACTCTGCAAGGCTCTACTACAAATACAAAGAGGTTCTTGAAGAATACATCAGTTCATCGGTGAGGAAACTTGTACATTTTTTTTTTTGATAGGTGAGGAAACTTGTACATTGTTGCATGTTTTTTTTCCTCATGTGAAGGTTCCTTGATGGTAAGCTGGTAACTGTTAAGCGTTCGTTTCCAGGGTGGGGACGCGATGCAGTTGTATAGTTGTGTGTTTAGGGTGCTCCTGTCTGTTCAAGTTTTTTTTTTTTTTTTTATCAGCCCTGTCTGTTCAAGTTAGTTGTTCGACGAATCTCGAAATTTTAGATTTTGGCTGAAGGAAGTCATGCCTTGTATCTGCTTAATTCCCTGCAGTTCTTTGCATTTTTTTTCTTCGTATATTTCATTTGTTATTCAAAACTCATCATATGCACTTTATATTCTTTGTTAGGTGCTACCATCCTTGCGGGAGAAGCACGATGAGTTTATGTTGAGGGAGCTCATGAAAAGATGGGCAAATCATAAAGATATGGTCATGTTGCTTTCCAAAATTTTCGGTTACCTTGATCGCTTCTTTGTTCCAGGGAGGGTTCTTCCTGCTCTCAATGCAGTCGGGCTCACTTGCTTCCGTGACCTGGTTTGTCATGAGTTGATATTATGCTATAGGTTCTTATGTTGGTGTGATTTGTAAATCTGCGACTACAGTGGCTACCGTTACAGACATTCTTGGCAATTTTCTGAATTTCAGGTTTACCGAGAGTTGAAGGGTGAAGTTCGAGATGCTGTCATCACGCTGGTAAGTTCATTGCTCCAAGCAAAGCATAGTTCTTTCCATTGTAGTAAGCAATTGAGTACGTTTCAAAATGCTTCTGGACCAGATTGACCAAGAACGCGAGGGGGAACAAATTGACCGAGCTTTATTGAAGAATGTTCTGGATTTTTTCGTTGAGATCGGAAAGGGACAAATCGTGGATTATGAAAAAGACTTTGAAGACGACATGCTTAAGGATTCTGCTTCTTATTATTCTCGGAAAGCGTCAAATTGGATTGTTGAAGATTCTTGTCCTGATTACATGTTGAAGGTAAAAAAGACGACCTTTCTAGTGCAATATTCAGTACGCAATTTCATGATGATCAATTAACGCGGATGGAATCTGATAACCCTATGGATCGAAACAATAGGTTGAGCAGTGCTTGGAAAAAGAGAGGGATAGAGTGTCCCATTATCTGCACTCAAGCAGCGAGCAAAAGCTAGTCGAGGTTAGATTTTGGGAATTGATATTCGCGCTCCATTTTTTTGATGCAGGCGCTCCACTTTTAACGTGAAGTTACTAGTAACTTCATGAACAAAGTGGAGCGCCTACATCAAAAAAAGAAGCGCAAATATCAATTTCCTAGATTTTTTAAACCTGCATTAATTGATACGTATTGTGTTGAAGAAGATGATGTTCATGCCATAGTGATCATTCAAAGCCTTCATGTGGGCGTGGATTTTGTTCAAACTACATACATAGTTTGCGCTGTTTAGAGAAGAAGATATACATATGTAGTTTGTAGCCTTCACATGATGTTCATGCCATAGTTTGTGGATTTTTTTCTCTCAACTTAAGCCATAGGTTAAGTAGGGTTATAATAAAAATGTTTTATGTATAATGAACGACTCGGATCATTTGTGTGAGTACCACACACGGATCTGTGCATGATCTATGTGGGAAAAGTTCTGTGTGAACAAAATTATTATTATTATATATATATAAGGGAGCGTTCCGGGGAGACAAATAAAAACACACAAAAAAGACACACCATATCAACCATTGAAATCAATGGTTGAGATTAGAAGTTCATAAAGAATTATGCCGCGAAGAATTACAAAGTATTACTCATGGATGTGTAGAATTACTCATGGCCGTAAAGAATTACTCTTGGCAGCGTAGAATTATACTTGGCCGCGTAAAATTACTCATGGCTGCATAGAATTACTCTTGGCCGCATAGAATTACACGTGGCTGCGAAGAATTACTTCTAGTCGCGAAATATTACTCATGGCTGCATAGAATTATTCTTGGCCATCAATATTTACTCATAGCCGCCAAGAATTATCTCTGGCCGCATAGAATTACTCCTAACCACGAAGAATTTCTCTTGGCCATCAATAAATAGTGATGTTTTGCTATAAATTCCTACTATTGTTCATCGCTCGGTCGCTCCATAAACTCCATATTGAGCATGCCGCCTTTCGTACATGTTAAACATCCATAAAAGTTGCTTTTACTTCGTTTTGAATTGACTGCATCAAGCCATCAATAAATAGTGTCAATCAAAATTTTTGATTCAGAAAAGAGAGCTAAGATCCATGGTTGTTAAACTCAGTAATCAGTATTAACTTATTTTCCCTTTTATCTTTCGAAGGAAAACTTGAACAGTTGAATCTCTTGGTCAACACTTCCACCCCTGCCCTCGTCTCTTTCTTCCTCTGAGTTCGTGCTTTCTATGTTTGGGATTATTTGTTAATGGTTAATTGAAGATGTTCCTCTTTGCAGAAAGTGCAAAATGAACTGCTGGTGGTATACAGCACCCAGTTGCTTGAGAAGGAGCACTCTGGATGCCGCGCTTTGCTTAGAGATGGCAAGGTTTCATTTTGAGTAGCATTATCTCGTTGTTTAGAAAAGTGAAAAAGGAAATGCTTTGAATACATATAGCCATGTAAGGCAGTGACATCTCCAGTTTGTTTCATCTTCTTAGGTGGAGGACCTCTCTAGGATGTATAGGCTATTCCATGAAATTCCTAATGGATTGGAACCGATTGCTAATATATTTAAGCAGGTACGCGTTTTAATTTTTCCCTCTCTATCCTTTTAATTCCTTTCTAGCAGTATTTGTGGAGAAAAGGAGCCTCTGGACATTATCATCATCTTTTTCCTGACACTTTGTGTGGGATTCCTGATGCAGCATGTCACGGCCGAAGTTACAGCATTAGTCCAACAGGCCAAATATGAGGCCGATAACAAGGTCAGTATCATGCATTCCGACCATTAAGAATATATGTCCTTTTTTAGAGTCTCTCGTCATATGAAGCAAATGTTTCTGTTAGATACAAGTTGGTGCACTACTTTTTGAAGTGACAAGTTATTCTCATACCTCGTGGTACAATCAAGATTGAGGACCAACTCTAAGAGGAGTTGAATAGGCTGGATACTTTGAGATGATTAGATGTTATTGTTTGAGTGAGGTCATGAACTCATGACGGCCTCTAGGAGTCTGTTAACTAGCTACTAGCTAGGCATAATTTTTGTTAGTGAGTTAAATTGAAAGGAATGTTATGATCTTTGAGCTGGCTTCTAGTGACCAACATGTCACCAAGGTGCTGTTATTTGACTCCATGTTAGGCCAGAATAGGACGAAGAAGAAGATTTACCCAATCCTTGGTTCCTTGCAGTACAATCAAGACCGAGGACTGGCACGGTTGAGTGTGGTGCCGCTACCTTCAGATTGGGTCAATTTCTCTTCTCCTATTTCCCTACCTTTCAGGCCTTCATTCTGATTCACATAGCTCATGAAATTCAGGTCTTTGCTTTGTGGGAAACTGAATAAGTTAAGACTTAAGAGTCTGAATTTTCGTCTAGCTCCCGCCTTGATCCAGGTGTTAGGATCCCACCCAAAACGAAAATACAAGGTTGAGAAAGGTAAAACAAAAGAAGGGTGCATGCAATAAGTAGCTAGTGAATATATAATGCCTTAGAGTCGTTGCGGGTTGTATGTTCAAGTGCTAGCGAGTTTGCTCCACAGAGAGTGCAGTTGGCTCGCTGGAGCCGGTAATCCTTGAACAGGATGCGCATTTGTATCTAATGGAATTGGCATTAGGAAACTGATGTGACTATCTCTTATTCAGGTGTTGGTCAGATTCATAAAAGTTAACGAGCTACTCGACAAGTGCATGGCGTATGCGAATGAATGTTTCGCGAACCACTCCCTCTTTACCAAGGTTTGTGTTCAAGACTGGTTTTTTTCTGGTCCTTGTTTCCTGTTTTTTCCCCCTCCTAAAGTCCACCTTTTGGCTCTTCCCTAGGCTGTGAAAGACGCTCTTGAAGGTGGAGAGCTGCTGGCTTCATTGTTTGATCATATGCTCAAGAAGGGCGCGGTCAGAAAATCGAGCGACGAAGCGATTGAGGGCACATTGGACAAGTCACTTGACACAGTTGACCCCATGGAGAAAGGAGTTACTATTGCTACAGATGTAGAATTTCCTGATTGGTTGATACTTTGACACCATTCAGAAAACGTATGACCCCAATCCACGAGGCAACACCACCTAATCATTTTTCCTCGCATTTCACTGAACTTCGGATCTGCTCCTTTGTGTCATCTCTCTCTCTCTCTCTCTCTCTACTATGGCAACAAGTGACTTTAAACAGGTACAGTATTGTTTAAGGATTGCATTTGGTAAGAATCAAGTGTAAACGATTCTAATTTGTTGAAAGGCAATATTCTTTTAAGGATTGCATTCACTAAAAATAGGGTTTATGGTGTCCAATTTGTGAAATACTACATAATTTGAAAACTATATGCTACTAATTGACGAATCTCGTGAGTTGATCATTACTTCATTTTAATGGTTGACCAGATGGTAGAATTGAGAAACAAGTGAAATTTATGTCCGTAAATGACCCCATCAATACAAATTCATGGGGTCATCACTGGATAAGTGATTGTGAGCGGAATAATCTTCTTTCGAAGTCTGGACAAGTCAAGAAGGAATAAAATAAAGTATCAATTTTGTTTCTAAATTAAGAATTAGTTTAGGCGGGTGGTATGTACTCTCTCTCTCTCTGTTTTTTTTCAATCTTACAGTACTTTAACGTCTGCGATTCTTTTACTTTTAAAATAACTTCAAATAGTATGGATCAAACTATATCCCCTCTATTTTTAATTATTATTATTATTAGTTTTTTGATCGGCGGTTGAACAATTTCCTGTTACATATAGAAAATGAAGACTACTTACAGAATCTAAAATGTTAGCTTTCTTTTGTTTTTTTGAAATAATAAAGGGGATTTAAAACTAAAGTTAAGTTGTTAGAGCAGAAAACTCACCTTTTTTAAAAAATAAAATAAAATATGCATCACTTTTTTCTTTTGAAGGGCAAAAAAATTTCACTAATCTTGAAAATGTTACAAGATTAATAGGAGCAAACAAACAAAATCATGTTTAAAAGAACAATCAGTTCATTCCGAGACCCAAACCTATGATTGACAAGAAATCAATCAAGGATACCCAAATGGGACAAAGTCCACTTAAAGACCAAAGCCCAATCACCCTATATGGGTCTAGAAATCCAGATCAATACAAATTCTGCACAAAGAGGCCTAAAATGTACAGTAACGCTCAATAATGGACCACGCCTAGTCCAAAAGGAACCAAACCTGGCCCAAACCCCAAACCTAACCCTAACCTATGTAAAACATAGCCACCACACACTCGGCCCCTAACCGCCGACCACCAACCCGGGTGGAACAACCACCACCAAAAACCCGAAACAAGGCTGCGATCAAGACCACTAGACACCAAGCCGATGATTGCACCGACACCCACCAAAACAGCCGGAGGCCCGCAGCACGCCTAACATCTCAGAATAACCCCATGAAGCAAAAGGCATCACTGAATCCAGCAAGCCCCCAAAACGAGTCGGCCAAACCAATCACTGCATCACTTTTTTTTTAGTTTGTGGAGATCATATACAATAGCTCTTAGTCCATATGGGACTTTGTTCCGACTTTAATTGGACTTCCTACTAGTAGATGGGGGGATTGAGTCCCCAAAGATTAGCCGATGCGTATATAAGCTAGCACAGGCACCCTGAGTTATCGAAAGAGATCCATAACCAAACAAAACAAAGTCAAGTAAAATTACTTGCTACTCCACACATTTTTTTTTCCTTGCATAATCAACCAAAATAACAAGTTTTCGGCAAATATACATCCATTTTTTCTTGGCTTCGTAACCTAAAAGAACAACAATAACATCAATTTATTCCTCGAATTCATCTTTGGACAAGAAAAAACAGTACTGAACACATCATTATTGCACTGCCAACAAATGGGGACGGAGGGAGTAGTAGTATACAATAGCTGTGGTATTGAAGTAACAACACAAGGGCGTAAATGCGATACTCGGCCGTCCAAATGATTGCACTTCACCGTCCAACTTGTAGGCTGGATTCGAACCTGACTCCTCCTCCCCTCAGGTGTTTTCCCCTCTTTTTGAAGATATTCCTCCGTTCAGGTTAGCAAATACAGCATGACATTCTTCTAATCTCTAAAAACAAAGAAAAGAAGAAAAAAAAAACCTACGATTACCACTAAACAATATGGGCCCATTACGAAATATGCCGCATCCAGTCAACTGTCATGGTTCATGGAACACGGCCCCCCTGAGGAAGAAGAAGAGAATATGCTCAGAGTGGGGAGACATAGAATTTGACAATTTGGTAACGGTACAGAAATGACACTTAAATCTGAAATTATGAAGTACAAGCTTTTCTTTTACTTCAATGAAATGAATTGCGGGAAGTACATAAATGAGAAAGGTGCATTTGTCATTTAAACCAATATACCAAGGGTTGAATAGAGCCGTATAGGGAGGTTCTAAATGCACACCACTGTGATCTTACTACCCACCCATCTACCCCGCATGCATCCGTGGACATGCTCACAATTTGGAGTGTGTTGATTTTTTTCAAAGTGGTATGCATTTGGAAGATCCCACGCCTTATAAGACTCCCTAGGGATTAAAGCCACGGGAAAAGGTAATACACACTAAGTAAAACATATTTACTTAGTATTGTACTAATTTCATTATATATCCTCGTGATGAATGAAATTATTTTTGCCGATCAAAAAAAAGAAAGAAGAACATACCTCTTAGTTGAATGCCGCCATTGTATCATTTTAGGTTTAACGGATTGAAACATGTGATGTCAAAGAAGTTCAGCAGTGTCCTCTCAGAATTACATAAATAAGCAGGACCGCTTGAATCTAGCGTGAGCCTCCTTCAAATTGATCTCGCAACGAATCGTACTTCTTAAGCTCTGCTAGAGAAAGTGAAGGAGACAGCTCTCCCAAAACCTGCAAAGTTGACCTATAGAAATCAGGCGCCAACATGCCAGACCCCGAAATCCGATTTCAAGACACATTTGCTCACTTTGGAAAATAAGTAACACCGCCAAAGGCCTAACCCCCTTTTTTTCTAGCCATGGTTCTAGTCAAGGAGGGTGGGTGGAAGGGTAGGGGTTCGGCGCGTTGTGCTCTAGAAGAGGGTACTTGGGGAAAACAATTACTACAAATCAATGGCCGCATCTATTTCAATTATAAACAGATGGAAAATAACCACAAAGAAGTGTAATATACCCCTAGAATTTTCAGAAAACCCCCTCCTCTTTGGCTGACTATGTTCTAGAGCACATGTGGTGCCTAACTATCCACTAGAGCCCTATCATACCCACGGGCCTCCACCATCGTCATCCCTCTCCACTCTCCCCAACCTCTCTCCCACCAACCCAAATTAGAAGAATAGTTGGAAAAAAAAGGCTAAAAAAATGGCAGAACTAATAGCAGCTTGTGTATATGGAGATTTCAGGCATGATAACAAAAACTAGGAAAAGTATGATCAAGTGGCCTGTGGCCCTCTCAGGACATTGCTTAGGCAAGTCAGTATTTCATCGCAAATTAGGTTGAGACAAGGAGCTTCATTTTGTAAAACTCTTTCCCCAAGCAATCTTCTTCAAGGTGGCAGTCAAATATGGTTAAACGTCTGATAAGTAAATTCTAGCTGAACTCTTTACTTCACATTTCTTTTGATAAGTAATCCCACAGGATTCAATATGGAAAAGAAGAAAAAACGTCATACTTTCACAAAATCATCATATTCAACAATAACAGAGTCTGCTTGATCATCTGCACCAGCTGAATCTAAACACGGATCTAGAACCTGCAAGATCATTAATAAACGGTCCTCAGCAAATAAAAGACAGAACAAATCCCACAGTCACAACGCAAAAGTTGGAGTGGGCCCATGCTTCTGCAGAAGAATCACATGCCCTTCATAATTTCACAGAGAGGGATCCCAAAGAGCCAATGTAACACGTGTGACAACCTTGCAGATATAATTCAACAATAGCACTTACAGGACTTACCTTGCGCTTTGCAGCATGAAACCATGCATCTGCACACAGGGCATACATATCTGCACCTGTAAAGTTTGGGGGGCATTTCTTTGCTATAGAGTAAAGGGATACATCTTCACGCAATTGAAACTTCCTGGTCAGCGCTTTAAGGACTCTGGAAAATAGGAAAAAGTGATGATCAGAAATTAAGTACTCCTATTTAACATCAAGAATTGTCTCATGGAAGGTCCAGGGAAATAAAATCAACCGCTCCCGGTATGAAGGATCAGAATTAACTCCAATGTAAAGGAGCTTATCAAATCGGCCAGGCCGTAGAAGTGCTGGATCAATAAGATCTGGTCTGTTGCTCGCTCCAATTATAAACAAGTCCTATTAGCAAGAAAGAGTAGCAGTGTTGTTTATAAGTAAAAGGAGAGGAAATAATATCTTCCAAATAGAAATAAATATACCGAAGTAGTATGAGAAACCTGTGTTGAGTCATTCAGGCCATCGATCTCTGCAAGCATCTATGAACAAAGGAAATTTGGCACAATAAGCAAAATGAATAACTACAAGGGAATTTGGCACATCAAGCAACCACATTAATCCAAATAATGAATAACTATAAGGAAATTAGGCACAGCATGCAAACATAAGGATTCAACAAAAAAATGAAACCTATCTTCGCCGATGTTATAGCAGAACTATCCTCACCTGGGAAACAACACGGTCCATAACACCCCCAGAATCTCCAGAAGCACCTCTAGCTGGAGCAAGAGAATCAAGTTCATCAAAGAAAATAACACATGGACGTGCTGATCTGGCCTGCAAATGGATTATAATGTCATTTTTGACATTATGAGTTGAAGCATCATCTACTATTGAAGCTAAATAAAAATAACTCATCTTTGCACAGTCTCTTCCTTTTATCCTGCAATGGAATGTCAAAAAGAAAATAGGAAAAAAACAAAATTTTACCTTCTGAAAAATGTCGCGAACATTTTTCTCTGATTCTCCGATGTACATATTGATCAGCTCAGGCCCTTTTACACTGAGGAAATTCAGAGAGCACTCTGTTGCAACAGCTTTTGCCAATAAAGTCTGGGATTTGCAGTTAAAAATAGCAGGAAAGGTCATGAAGTACAGTCCCTCCTGAAATCTAGATAGGAATTGAGCTGCTAAGGAATGATAATTGAGAACTTACTTTCCCTGTACCAGGCGGGCCATAAAGAAGAACACCAGAGCGTTTGCGCAATCCAGATGAAAACAGATCCTTGTGCAGAAGAGGTAGCTACATGGACAACGGACAATCACGATAAAGATATTGAGAGAATATATCACATCCAAGTTTCTCCAATTAATTCTGGAGGACCTATGCAGCCAGACGAATGAACGACGTCTTGAGCACTAGTCATAGTTTACAACGTTACACGTCTAAAATACCCATCATGCAGAAATAGTACTGCATAGAGTTCATGCACAGATGCTCCAGAAAACACGTCATTTTTATGGACCATACATAGAGATAACACGCCTCAACCTTCAGTAAGCATATCTGCACCATTTGTTCGACTTGTAATACGGTGAAGGTTGCAATTAAATGGACCATGTGTAATTGTAAAAGAGCTAAGGAGCTATACAAGCCATTAACTTTCCACAAAATGACCAAAAGGAGCAATAGGTAAGTCATAAGCAAATCTAGAGTGGTGGAACCTTTCAAACTTAGAAAAAAGAAAAGAAAAACTGGTACAATCTCAAGACCTCATTAAAACAGTAAAGTTCGAGAATATTAACACATTGAGTAGAGATACAAGCCTCACCTGAACAGTATCCAGAATTGATTTCTTAACTTCCTCAAGGCCACCAACATCCTCCCATTTTACATTAGGAACCTATAGCAGAATAATTTACAATCACTAATCCGTTCAACAAGCAGCCATGTATATTCTCAAGAAAGAAACCTCAACATCTTCTCATTAGTGCTTAGAACTTTTACAGAATAAACCACAAAGATCCAACACTATTTGAGTTATGGTTGCTTGTTTAGTTTACCTTCGGAGTTCCCAACGCTGATGCGTTCCTCTTCTTTGACCGCTCCAAAGCTTTGGCCAAGTCTTCTTTAAACAGAACCCCAGATGGATTATCACATGGCTTATTATCCCGCTCGGGTTTGAGCACCAAAGATTTCTTCTCACACAATGTACTGGGCTCATCTTGTTCAGATTGAATGTTATGCCTCGGAACTAAACTTGCACCAACATCAGCGATTAGAGCACACATATCCCTAGGCATAAACCCAGATGTTTGTCCGGCTATGTCCTTAATAAGATCCTCCGAAGAAGCCTGAAAGAAGCAATAACCTGATCCATCAAAGTCAACAGCCATGACCGTAGTACACAAGCTATAACCAACATCAAAATCAAAACTGTTAGTAGGATGTAAAGATCATTCCCTCTGAGACTATAATCACTTCTGGTTACGCACTTAAGTTTACTGCAATGATTCTCCAAGGGTGACCTTAAGAGTTAGCCAAAAAGTAAGACAGCCCTCTCCCAACCTAAAATTTACTCTTTTAACAAGATTGTTAACACAATAATAATAACACTAGAAAACCAATTGTTCAAGCTGCTTAGCTTCTAGTGTGACAAGGCCAGCAATAGTTATTATCTTCGGCACCTCAGAAAAGATAATGCATCAAGTATATCATCAACGGATGAAAGATAATGCATGTTCACCTACATTTGGAAGCAACCCAGAAACATGATGAAGCGACTGAGCTAGCATTGCAACCCTTTGTTCTTCAGTCAAAGGTCCCATAGCAATCTCATGGGTGAAGCATCGCCTAATAGTTGGTGGCAGACCTTCAGAACTGTCAGCAGCTGCAACTAACAGCAGAGGATGCCTGCTTACTGTTTCAGTTCCCTTCACTTGCTGCATCAGCAAAGTAAGCATCATTATGAATCATGCTATGGACAATATGTAGCAACTACCAAGAAAATTGGATTCTTCATCCGGAAGATCTGTTCATCACAGACAACTGCTTTTCAGGTTATATATTTAGCTGAGCTGCCACTCACAATCAATATAGTTCTCAGTCATTATATCTAGCCAAGGTGGCCAACAGTACAAGGCCACAAGGGAGGGATGAAACTGGGAAAAGAAATGTGCCATTAAGATTAATCCGTCATGTAGAACCCAGAGGGTACCTCAAGGATCTATGTTTCCTGAAGAGCAGCGCTTCTCTAGAAAGAGGGCATGCCTAAACACTCGTCATGGGTCTCATGATCATGGGACACAAAATCAACCTCGCATGCTGCTGCTGCTGCTTCTGTTAAATGTTCTTTTCTTGATTATGTGTTTGGTCAGGGGCATGCTCTTTTCTTCTTTCATATTTAGCCTCCTTAAATTGTAACAAGTTTCTTTGCCATTAGTATACAAATTACGTTTAAAATGAAAGTGTTTAAAGTCCCCGATCATATGTAGCGTAAAATCCCTATTGAGGGTTTCATGTGTGCGAAGAATTTTACAGTACTAAAATGAAAAGGGCCGCCCATGTGCGTGGGGTATAAATCTTACAGAATCACTTTCTGAATTCTGTTCACAATAAGTATCTTCATCTTCCATAACTGGCTCCGTAAATTCCCTAATGACAGATGCGACTTCAGTATTTGTACCAACTTGCTCACTGTGTGAACCCATTTGAGAAACCAGATCCCGGAAGACATTAAAATGGCGGAGAAGAAGAATTGCTGGAGAGTATCTGTCACAATAAAACAAGATTAAGATGTGAGGAAACAAAAAGAAGAAACAACATAAATCCAATTCACAATATAACAAACAATTTTATGAGTGCCATAAATTAGAAAATCTAAAGCTTTACAACATAGTGTCATCATGAAACACTAGGAAGCAAAGTTTATCATCGGATGTCTCATATTGTCCAGCACAAATGATCTTCCCTCAAATTGACTTTTCTGACCCTCAGTGGAGTATTGCAGATTTAAGCATTCAATCTTAAATTACACAATGATGGTCAATATCAATAAAATAGATTCAGACAAAACTTATTTGGAGAACCTTTGAATAGTTTGGCCCAAGAATAGTTAGCAGTTAGCAACAGTGCTTGACTATTAGGCAAACGTTAGAGAACAAAAGCAGAATAGGAGAGATTGTAATGTGATGTCAACATTAAGATAGAATTTAGCTGAGTAGAGAAGCATTGGAATTTAACAACAGACCATCTGTGAAATGGAATGCAACACAGTTCATAGTTTCATCTATCCACTGCTTCTTGTTACAGCACAGAGACTTCAACACAGGTGGGCATGCAAAGGAGAAAGAATTCTCCAAATATTGTATTTTGAAGGAGAAAAGGGGTGAGGTCGTTGTCAACATTTTCAGCAGAAAAAATTACACAACGTTAAAGGTTCAAGCACCTGGGTCTTCTGCATCTCCTACCTTTGGGATGTGAAGAAAGGGGAAGAAGTGATGCCATTTAAATTATTTAGAAAGAATCCACAATCACTTCTTTTAAAGAGGCAAACTTGCATAGATCACACTCAACAGCTTATTTTGGAAAAATACCTGCGAGCAGTTCTGAAAGCTTCTGCTAATGCGGGAGATTTCTTTCTTTCGGAGGATGCCATTAGAGTATGGCAACTATATTCCACTACATGAAGGCCCAATCTGCTAGCAACATAGTTAACCACTGTCCTTTTGCCACACCCTGCAACAATTGATGGATCAGCACCCACCAACAAATAGATGCACACATACTTGAATAAATCACATGTTCATGCATCTACAATTACAACAAAGGATACACCCATTAAAATAAGACCAGACCAGAGGTCCAGAGGAATTATAAAATTCCAGTTTTGAATTGTAGGTCGTTGATATGACCGTTTAAACCATTTGAAAAATTAATTCAAATATTTAATGGATATAAATATGTTTAACTATGAATGATGTTGGGGAAAAAGACAGTCCTACAGGCCACTCATTGGCTTTTACAAAACCATATCACACTGCCTTGTGATTGACAATGGATAAAGTGACGTCGAATCCCGACCAATGAAATTTTTTGGTAAGCTCTTGAAAGAGTAAATTCTGAACACTTATTGCGATCACAGACCGCAAAGAAAACACACCAGGCAAACCATGCAACAGGACAGAAACTCTGAACTTCGATGAGAGTGCGGATGGACAAAGAGCTGGTGTGAGGATGGAGGCCAAATTCTTGACGATATCCCCCTGTAAAGGCACAGAACCTTTTGATCTAGAAATTAACAGATCCGGAGGAACAGAAGAAGGAACACTCCCTCCAAGAACGAGTGCTGTTTTGGTCCGATTGACTCTAAGAATCAGTTCGTCAGATGGCTCCATAGCCATGACCTGAGGAAATGAACGACCACTTGATAAGAATCTGTCATTTGAGATATTCTTGTTAGCATGCTACACAATGAGCAGGAAAATTGTGGTATTCACCTTGAAGTATATTATGTCATTACTGTCTATTTGCATCTTTCGGCTGCAAGAAATACACATAGCGGACTTGCAACTCCAATTGATGTAGAGACAGAAAACATCACCTCTGGTTAGATATCTATCCTTTTCAAAGTACTTGTGCAATGCCATATCAATCATCTCTTGACGATCTTCAGCCACAATAGATGAAGTTCCTCTAAGAGATTCAAGGGTACCACATTCAGGTATCTTCACAAAGGAAATCCTCAAATGTGAAGCATATCTTGGCAATTCACCATAAGGTTTGAGTCTTAAACAGATGGCAGACGTCTCACTTCCCTTCCCATTTGTTTCTTCATCCACTTTAACTTCAAAAAGAGATGCCAAAGTCTCTTTACCTTGGTGAACGAGAGACTTGAAGCATGATACATGCAAGCCAAGGTTAAACGCCAGTAGAGGAGATACATAGGCAGCTTCTCTGTCCAATGGAACAAGGTGGGATGGGGGATAGTTATACGAAGGAAAGGCAAGCATTGCTTGAGGAGATCGGGATATGGGCAATTTGTTCTCACAAAAATGTTCTTGGTTTAATGGAGGATCTAAAACGAAAGCTTGGGCGATTCTCTGTATGTCTGTATCAGCATTCTTCACAACTATCTTGAAGTGTTACAAAGAAGGGAAACAAAAAAGTGCAGTCAGTAATTTCATTTATATGGACTTCAACGCAAGAAACCTTGCCTTGGGAAATATCAATCAAAACTGTATGAGATAAAAACCTCGTTTAATACCCGTTCAGAAAAAGAGAGGTGAAAAAATCTCCACTTATGTCAGTATTTTAAATAATTCACACACTTGGAGCTAATATGCATTGCAGACCGTATGCACTTCTGGTGTGGCATATCATTATAGATTTTCTTTTGGTCTTCCTCAAACCCCCAGTACACTTAAAATTCATTGCTTTCATTTGTATTCTTGCAGTGTCATGTTTGCTATCCGGCAAATTGGAGGTAAAGGAGACCAAAGTACAATTGTATGCAATCAAATAGAGCTCAATAGAATTCCTCTTAGCTGAATAAATCATCAACAACCGGAAAATACCAAAATTTCAGTGTCTTTGTACTTTTCTTTGTTTCAAACTAGTCGTTGTATTAGACACGCTCCAACAATGCTAGCTAGTAGCTACTCTCTTCATTCTTTTAAAATTAAAATGAAGAGAGGGAACCTTAGTTTAAGAGAGAGTGTGTAAAAACAATACTATTTGATATGATTGCTTAGTGACTGAACACAATTACTGAGTTACTCTTGCAATGTCAAAAAAGTTAATCTTTTGTTGAGGCTGTTGGAGGTTCATTTGTAGTTTTGGCCAGTCAAAATAATTAAGAGAGCCCATTTAGCTAGGTTGCTGTACATGCTCGCAAAAATTAACACCATAGTGAAAGCCTTTTCTATTAATTGCGAGTTCTTCATTCTCTTTGCTCAGGTTTCCAGCAACCAAACGAAGTCGAATTACAGCTAAACTCAACGCTCGTAAAAGACTGAGAGAAACAATACCAGTGAGCCTGAAGTAATGGATAGTTTCTTGAGCACAGATGTCGGAAGCCCAACCAACGCAGAGTCATCGAGAGAATCTACTTTGGACTCCCCAGTTTCCTTTCCGTCTTTCGACAATCGGAGAATTCCCGCCTGTAACAATACGCTCGGCGAGCTTTCATCGCCTGAGCTCCGATCAATTTCATGGATTTCTTGTGGTCTCGACGAACTCAGTACCGAATTGATGAGAGCCTTGGTTGAGGATAACACCAGTGGCTTCCTTCTCTCAACCATCACTCACTCCAAGCTCGAAACCAAACCGAAACCCTAACTCTGTGACTGTGTTAGAGCATATGTGTACCAGTACATGAATTAACAGACATCTGAGAGAGAAAGAGAGAGAGAGAGAGAGAGAGAATATTGGATTGCGCAAATCGAGAAGGGAACTCTTAAAACTCGTGTTGACGCCAAAACGATAACCGCTCCAACGTAATCAACCGTCATAGCAAGGGACTTGGGCTTCTGGCCCGACGTTTCAGTAGCAAAATACTTGGGCTTTGGCCCAATGTTTTGGGCTGTTTTGGGTCAAATATGGGCAGTGTTCACGGACTTTGTTTAGTCCGAATTTTAGGAAAAATGATGGCCCAGGACGTGTTTTGATAATTAATACCCGCCAAGGACAAGCCAAGAACATTTGTTAATGCTGAAAATGTCCTTAACGGGTATTAATTATCAAAACACGTCCTTAGCCGTCATTTTCCCAGAATTTTTTATGGATTTGAGCCCGATGGTTTGTTTGTTTTCTTGTTGTCAATATTATATACATTAGTGGGGTTAGCGAAAAGTTAGTAAATTAGTCCACAAAGAATCCAGAGGCTATACATAGCCCTAAACCCCAATCAACCGCTCTTTATGGAGCTTGAACCCAGATCTCCACTAAAAAAGGCGATGGGTAATGTCAATTGAGCTAAGAGCTCATTGGCCTGATGGTTTGTTGAAGAGTAGAATAATTGCACACTGCAATTAGATTAACCCAAATAATTAACCCTTAAAAGGAGTAGCTAATGGAGTCAAAAGTGGTAGTTATGAAGAGAAAGCATATATCCACACATTTATGATTTATGTGCATAGATCTAGATAGAAATGTGTTCGAAGTTATCGAATAGAATAGTATAGAAGTGGACACCATAAAATAATGCGGGGCTACGTGCATCCGCCAGTAAATGCGTCTACATCTATGCGCATATAGAAATTTGTGTACATAACATTGCTTATTAATGTAATGAAAGTGGGATAAAATGGGGCAAAAGTTAGTCTCAATAGGCTACAATTCTCCATGGGACATTACATGGAAATTCTCCATAGGACAAGTCTTTCTGAAGCCAAAAGTCGTTTTTTTTATTGAAACCAATATTTGCTTTTTGCAAGACTAGAGAGACAAGATTACTTATTTAACGTGATTTTAAAAACTTATTTACCAATATATATATATACACATATACATATACATATATATATATACATATACATATACATATACATTCACTCTGTCTAATACGCTTTCTATTAAAATATTTATGGGACATTACATGGAAATTCAAGTTTGATATACAAGGCAATACTCACATACCTAAATAATAAAAAAAGTGTTTTTGAATCATATCTTCTCATGCAAAGAAGATGAAAAAAAGATCGAATTATACTTAATAGGCTTCAATTTTGCACTTTTGAGTTCTTAGATGGCTTCTTTTTTTAAAATTTGCTTGTAACATTGCTATGAGCCTAAGATTACCTGACTCGGTGACTATTGCTGGTAATTTGTATGACATATGATACATGATTCTACTACAAAACACCTATCAAAGTGTTTTAAATTGGTGATTAGAAAAATGCAAGTGTGTCCCCAACATGTCCCAATACATTCTTCTTTCATAAATATTCCATCCAAAAAGTGTGTTCTTTAGTTTTTACTAGGAAAAAGACTGGGTTTGAACAACTTTGTTGTGAATTGATATTACAATTGTCATTGTACAAACTAACCTCCTCGGAAAATCTTCAACAATTTGATAAAGATAACAGAAGCTCGATTGAAATTAAGCATCTGGATTCAAGGCCCGTGAGTAGGGCTACAAAATGAGCCAAACTATTTGCAACAAACTTAGGCTCAGCTCTCTTCATTTAGTAAACGAGCTGAGGTAGAACAATTTTGTTTGCTTAGTTAGTAAACAAACCGAGCTTGAGTTAGCCACAGCTTGGCTCGCATAGATAAGTTCGACTCGTATGTTTGGGCTTGGGTTATTTGTAGAGTCTTGTTTAGTAGTGGAACCGAGCGCAAATATTCAAGCTCGAACCCACTATATTTTAAATGAGTTGAGCTCGAACAATATCATAAAATTCAGCTCAGCCTCTTCCTCCTTCTGCAAACTTGTATGTGGCTTGTCTGAGTAGTTTTAATTTGCACATATATTTGCAGGTATACACACATCCGATAGAAACTAAGCTGACATTTGAAGCATTACTGGTATGCGAATAATTGTACCAGTTATCGCTGGCCGGTAGTATACCATGGCCACCATTCCAGATTGCAGCAGCTACATACAAATTCAAGCAAAAGGCTCGCCGCAAGCATTTTGGAAAGCAAGTTTTTCCTTCAACCCAATTCATTCTGTGCTTTTACATTTCCCTACCATTGAAAATCGAACATTTTCATTCTCAGTTATCGGAACCCAATTAAATCGAAGATATATATGTGTATACCTTCTCATTCAATCCCCAGAAACCAATCTCGTTGTGATACGAAAGCGAGAGCTACCCTTTTAATGAACCATTAGAATCCAGGCTTCCCATCCCACATCGGCTAGCAGAGAAACTTTTTGTCTTGATATAAGCTTCAGCCGTCTGTAGTTTTACCGCCGGGCTTGGTAACGTGAGCCTGTGACTCAAGTGAGGGCAACAATGTGGTTGAAGATTGGCTTGGCTCATGAGGTAGGCCCTGCGGGGTTAACATCTGGCCTGCCCATTCCAAGTCTGGAGTTGGGTCACGGGCTCCGAGCGAAGGCTTTGGGTTCTTGGTCCCTTAGAGTGGGGGAAACCGCGTCAGGCTGGTTTCACAGAGCAGCGTCCACCTCCCGCTCCAGTCGGTGGAAGGATAACGGGCCGGTACTTCTCAGGGCCACTGATGCCTCATGGGCCGCTCTCAATTCAACAACCACTTTTTTGTTTTTTAGTATTATTCCTTAAACTGACTTTTTTGGCCCACTGCTTTGGATATTAAATATTCATTCTGTCGTCCCTCATCAAAACCAAAGGGCAAATCAGCCTTTATCAAATTTTGTTATTGATGATTTTTCTTTATTACTCAAGTGTTCAGATCATGCTTACGTGCATTTTTCACTAATTTTGAAAAATTAATTTCATCATGTAGTACAGAACAGAAGGGTGTAGGCCCCATACATAAGTTGTTGGAATGACTCAAATTAATTCCATTAGAACAATGATTGAGATCTGTTCAATTCTACTCTCAAGAAAGTGTCTATACTTTCCTAGTTTATTACACAAACGCTAGCAGGCTCTTACACCACGGGTTGAGCTTGACGTAGGGCAATTTACAAGAGATTAGTTAACAATACTAATCCAAACGAGCAGTTCTTAATCTAGAAGATGAAAAATATTATTGATGAAAAAGTTGCATCAAAGCATTAGGTTACAACACTTTTATATGGTGTAACCCCGAAATCCTAATAATTAACAACAGAGAAAATAAAGTCCCATAATTTGGGGAAACTCCTAAAATTGAAAACGGGAAAGAAAAATAGAACTTTCCTCAAAAGAACCAACTAATAAGGAATTACGGTCTAAGAGTTATTAACGAATTAAAAGTTTTCTAAAACGGCAAAAATATCAAATTGAATGGCTAAACGAATGAATCAGGCTGAAAATCCACCATGCATCATGACCTTAGGGTGGTAAGTATTGATCCGAGCGCAAAAATAAGTTAGCTTTGGGCCTATTCAGAGCTTGTCCAAATTTTGTCAAATCGGATAATCTGAAATTAAACATCGTTTGGGTTTTCGAGGCTTCATCCGGTCCAACTGACAACTGATTATGGAATTGGGCCTTCACGTGTTCTACACCAGAGATCCACCGTACAAGATTGAAAATGCAATTCCCCTCCATAGGGTGGGTAGTGCCGTTGCCACGGACAATTCATTAATAAGCAAATATCAACCCAAAAAAAAGAAAGAAAAAAAACAGGAAAGGGTGGGCCGGAGGAAAAAATTGGGCCGGACACCAACTGGCCATCGGGCCCGAATGAATTGCAGAAGCAGGCCTCTCAAGGACTCAATTATTGGAATTTATGTACGAGGTCACGTGGGCTCCCTAGCATAATGGGCTATAAATCTCATTGATAAGGCTTTTCATAGGCAGCCAACCGAGAACCCGCTCAGGCCTGCATGACCTTTTGTGGTTTGAGTCGGGCCTTAGCTTCACGCAACACATTTGTCCCGTCTGTGCCCCCAACGGTATGGAAGAGTCTGTGGCTTGGGTTACAGGCTCGCACCACCAAGCCTGGGCAATAGTAGGTTGTTATGTTTACGCTTTGCAAACAACTTAAATAGTTTTAGTTTGTCTGATGTGAGAACAATTAACTTCTCTCTCTCTCTCTCTCTCTCTCTCTCTCTCTCAATTTCACAAAGAAAATTGAAAGCTGAAAATACGAAGAAAACAAGATCTTTGAATGGGCAATGCTAGTTATTGATAATACTGGAATGATCAAACATTCTACAGGTTTTCGCAATGCACTGTATTATTATTGATAAAACAAAAAAGGGAGCAAAATAATATAAATCTCCATCAAAGAGAAGACAAAAACCTAGAACAAACTCTTTGAGAAATGTGTTGGTGGAGATGTTTTCCGAGCTAAATTATGAAACTTGAAAGCTGAACCCACGAAGCACAGACACGTCTGCAATTCCCACTACCAATTTGTACACGACAATCAATATGAATTGGAAAACAGGTCTATTTTGAATTTAAACTTAGTTCAATTCTTGGGGATGGGCTCGTCCTTGGTGTGCTACGATCCAATCTGGTCATTGTGGCCCTTTTCGAGACCAATTCAATGATCGAAACTGTTCAATTAGTAAGGATAGTGAAGATCAAGTAAGTGCAAAATCGGACATCGGTAGCATCGCGAAATAGAAACAAAATGCTAAATATAATTCAATATTTAAACCGCTAGTTACTTCTAAAATAATGATGTTTCGATGTTCTATGTATAGAATATCTATTCGCTCTGCTGTCTTGCATAAATGATCTTCAACGCAAGCTTGTGAGTTGAATAGTTTTGATCATCAAAATGAGTTCAAAACGGGCCCATGACGGCTAGAACATACCGATAGCGAGCACACCAAGGAAGAGCCCATTCCCAATTATCCCACATCGGCTATTGACAAAACATCTTCTCCTTTCATATGCCACAGTCCAACACAAACCAAACTGCCGGGCTCGGTAGCGCGAGCCTGTGACCAAAGCTTGGGGCAATAAGGTTGTCGGAGAGGCCCAAGAGACTGGGATCCAACAGTGGTTAAATCTGCGCGAGTCGGACGCTACTGGCTCACCAGGTCTGGATGCGTTCCATTGCCGAGGGAGGCGGGGGACCAGCGGGCTTGGCTATGAAGTGCGTTCCGTTTGTCGGAACTGCTGGTTTGATCAGTGGGCCTGAAGTTCCACTGGTCGTTTGGGATAAACCCAAACTCTCCTCTTCCGCTCCTTGGGGCGGGGTGTGGGGATGATGATGGATGTAGTTGGCTGGCTTGACAGAGCAGCCAGCTATTCTGCCTCCCTGTTTAGATGGGATAAGAAAGATGGATTGAGCCGGTACCCGTAGGGATTCCCACTGTAAAAACCCACTTCTCTCCCCCAACGACATCCTTTTTCTTCAGTTTTCTTTTAAACAGTCACAATTAGAAATGAATCTTTTCCTCCACTGTAGCACTTTGATTTGGGATTATGTAGAAGGGAAGAAAGAGAATTAGTTTGCTACCTCTCTTTATTTGCAGCCCGGCTTTGTTTAGCAACGAAATGTGTTCTGTTCCCTTCTTTTCTTTATTTGTAGGTTTGTCGTTGGAAAATAAAAAATACGCCAAATTCGTCAATTCTAGCCTAGTGACATTTGACGTACACTTAGATGCCAGTAGAAAGGAGATCATGGATTTAACTCCTCTTGCAAAGTGTTGAGTTTTTTTTTTTTTTTTTTTCAATCGGAAGGTGTTACTAACTTTCGCCTATCAAAAATAAAAATGTACAGAAAAGTCCATTTGAAAAAGCTAAGAAGTAAGTGCAAAAATGGACATCGGTAGCATCACGAAATAAAAAAAGAATGCTAAATATAATTCAATACTTAAACCGCTAGTTACTTTTGAAATAATTATGTTTCGATGATCTACGTACAAAATATCCATTCAACTTTGGTGGTTTGAGTTGGGCCTTAGCTTCATGCAACACATTCGTCCCGTCTGTGCCCCCGACGGTGTGGAAGAGTCTGTGGCTCGGGTTACGGGCTCGCACCACCAAGCCTGGGCAATAGTAGGTAGTTACATTCACGCTTTGTAAACAACTTAAATAGTTTTAATTTGTCCGACATAGGAACAGTTAACTTCTCACTCTCTCAATTTCACAAAGGAAATTGAAAAGCTGAAAATACGAAGAAAACAAGATCTCCGAATGGGCAATGCTAGTTATTGATAATACTGGAATGATCAAACATTCTAAAGGTTTTCGCAACGCACTGTATTATTGATAAAACAAAAAAGGGAGCAAAAGAACATAAATCTCAATCGAAGAGAAGAAAAAAACCTAGAACAAACTCTTTGAGAAATGTGTTGGTGGAGAAGATGTTTTCCGAGCTAAATTATGAAACTTGAAAGCTGAACCCACGAAGCACAGACACATCTGCGATTCCCACTACCAATTTGTACACGACAATCAATATGAATTGGAAAACAGGTCTATTTTGAATTTAAACTTAGTTCAATTCTTGGGGATGGGCTTGTCCTCGGTGTGGTACGATCCAATTTGGTCATTGTGGCCCTTTTCGAGACCAATTCAATAATCGAAACTATTCACTTAGTAAGTATAGCGAAGATCAAGTAAGTGCAAAATCGGACATCGGTAACATCATGAAATAGAAACAGAATGCCAAATACAATTTAATACTTAAACCGCTAGTTACTTCTAAAATAATGATGTTTCGATGTTCTATGTACAAAATATATATTCGGTCTGCTGCCTTGCATAAATGATCTTCAACGCAAGCTTGCGAGTTGAATAGTTCCGATCATCAAAATGAGTTCAAAACGGGCCCATGACGGCTGGAACTAGATCATACGAATAGCGAGCACACCAACGAAGAGCCCATTCCCAGTTATCCCACATCGGCTATTGACAAAACATCTGCTCCTTTCATATCCACAGTTCAACACAGACATACTGCCGGGCTCGGTAGCGTGAGCTTGTGACCAAAGCTTGGGGCAATAAGGTTGTCGAAGGGGAACCAGGAGGGTGGAACCCAACAGTGGGTCAACCCTGCGTGAGTCGGGCGCTACAGGCTCGCCGTGTCTAGGTGCGTTCCATAGCTGAGGCGAGGCAGGGTGGCCAGCAGGCTTGGCTAAGAAGGTGCGTCCGTGAGTTGGAGCTGCTGGTGGTTATCCCTATCTTCTCCTCCTCCGCTCGTTGGGGCGGGGTGGGCCGTTGATGGATGCCTATCTTCTCCTCCTCCGCTTGTAGAGGCGGGGTGGGATGATGATGGATGTTGTGGCTGGCTTGACAGAGCAGCTATCTGCCTCCCAGTTTAGATGGGATTAGAAGGATGGATTGAGCCGGTACCAGTAGGGAATTCTCGCTGTAAAAACCCACCTCTCTCCCCCGACGACAACCTTTTTCTTCAATTTCCTTTTCAACAATCACAATTTAGACTTGAATCCGTCTTTTCCTCCTCTGTATGTAGCAGGAACGTGGGGATTCCGGGGAAGGGAAGAAGAAAGAGCAATACTTTCCAGCCTTGCTTCCTCTCTATCTTTTTTTGATCCGCGCTTCCTCTCTATCTTTGCAAACTGGATTTGTTTAGCAAAAATATGTGTTTGGTTTCCTGCTTTTCTTTATTTGTAGGTTTATCGTGACTTAAGGAAAATTTTCATAAAAAAAAAAAAAAACTCCAAAGTTGTTAAATTTGGCCTAACGACATCAAGTGCACACTTAGATGCCAAGAGAAAGGAGAATATTAGTTCAACTCCTCTTGCAACGTGTTATTCTTTTTGTTGATTGGAATGCGTTATTCTAATCCTGCTAACTTTCGCCGATCAAAAAAATAAAAATGTACGAAAAAGTCATCCTCTCTCATCCTTCGAAGAAAAAAAACAATAATTGTACCAATATTGCGAAAAATTATCAAGTGCACCTGGGGCACCATATTTGTGTCACCTCTGCACATTTTGTGGTGGGAATCACACAAATATGAATTGAATTTTTTTTTGGAGCATCACGTGTCAGTGTTCCACAGGCTTTGAATAATTTAATGCAATGACATTTACATTTTTTTTTTGACTTTTTAACACTATAACAAATAAAAGATAAATTTAATGAAATTACTTTGATACCAACTGGGGTAATTGCTGTTAGACCCTGTTCTATTAAAGTTTTTATTTTTTTAAGTATTTATTTTTTATTTTACAAAACAAATTATTTTTCTACAATATATTATTTTTAATGCAAATAAGTCTTTCAGGGGTTATTTCTGTTCCTTCCAAAGCCAAACTGTCCATTATATTAACGGGGCTTCCCCAAATCGGAAAACAGTAGTAATCATCCCGGCGGAATGGCGGTATCCTTTACGCGGCTCGGCAATTCGTTACCCTTCTCCAGGCTCTTCAGGTAGTCCTCCTAATACACGCTTTCGAAACTATTTTTGTTTGCCTTTCATTCACTCTTAGGGTTTGTGATTGAATTTTCTCTCTCAAGAGGGTTTCGCATTATCAACATATATATCATGCACTTCTACCCATATAATAAGTCTTTTTGAAAAATTCGTTTATTGATATGCTCTTGTAAGTCTTAGGAAACGATCTCTGCCTGAGGAGATATTATTCTGTTTTGGGTGTTGTTATAAACATAGTTAGGGGGCTTGGAATTTGTATACTGTTGGGAAGAATCTCTCCATTTATCACCCTTTCTCATGTAATCTATCTGGGAACAAACGCAAATTGGCTGTTCCGTTGCGCATCGTATTGTCACCCGGACAGCTATGTATTGAGAATAATAGTTTTCATGGGGGCGCCGTGTAGCCGTAATACCAATATCAGATTTTTTTTGGGTTGATGTTTTTATGTCTTTTGCCCGTTGACGTGTTTGAAATTTTATGTGTTAGGTACTTGCATAGTTCTGATGACATTTTGGACAGGTATGGCGTAAATGTACGTCTTGTAGTTCTTGACCATGTTCAAGTATAGCTTGAAGGAGTTGTTCACCTTGGTCTCTCATATGTAAATGCTTTCAAGTCTCAGCTGATGTGATTTGATTGTTACGACCTTTGAATATATATTTCTGCAGAGTACATAACAAATGTTGCTATTTGTTGATTTCTTCTTGGTATATACTTTGAGATTGGGTAATTACTTAAACAAATTAAGTTGGCTTTTCGCTATTAAGAGATCAGGAATAACAGGGGGGGCCGAATTAGGGTCCCATATGTGAAGAGAGGGAAGACTTATGTTGAACTGTACTGAGTGTTTTTAGATCAAGCCAATCTCATAACAGATTGGTCATAAGCCTAAAATCAACATCCACAAGTCCACACCAGTCTGTTCGTTTCGGGTTGTGGGGAGGGGGAGTTGTGAATAAACTTTGCACTGTTCTTTTTAGCTTGGTTAAGACAATTTGCCGGCATAATATGTAACTTCTCTATTTGATTGCAAAGCAAGGGCCATGCGTAGAACTACTGTGTTGTGGGTACTCCATGTGTTTACTTTCTGTAAAACAGGCTCGTGAATAAACTAAATTATTTTCATCTTGAAAATGATGTTACTGCACTCTTGGTCCACAGTTTGAGACATAAGAAGCAAACACCTCTCACATATGGAGCTACAACATTCCGAGTTCCAAATTTTTGGCCTGAATGAGACCATCCCAATTCCTCATCCGCGTTCTCTAGGGACTTAACATCATGCCATTCTACCTTCCTGAATTGCACTTGTTTGCTTCCCCATTATAGGAACCTTGACTCATATATAATCATAACTTGGTCTCAAGTGATGGGTACTTTGAATCAGCTTAACATATGAATCCTTACCTGTAGTCTGAATCTGTACAATGGTACCTTTTTTTGTTAGTCATGATTTGCCATCGTTTTATGAAAATTCCATATCTGATCTTAACACGGCATATCTTGTCTTAGTTTTAGTTGGTTGGGGACTAGGGTCAGATATATGATCCTTGGTTTCTTGGACTTTGTTACATCAGTTCATTTCTGCGCATGGATTTTCGTAATAAGTGCATAAAATGTTTTCCTTCTGGCAAAACTTTTGTTGTTTGTTTCACAGGCAGCTAGAACAGGAGATGGAAACAGTGATTGCCGTACTACAGCCTGGACCTTTGGGAATTGTGGAGCACAAGTTCTCTTCTGAAGAGATGCGTGAGGCAAATGCCACCGTTAAGAGAGCAGTAGAGAATTGGCGAAGGAATGCAAACTTAGAGGCTAGAGTAGAGTAGCCATGTATTCAAGTATCAAACAATGCTTTCTGGTTCATTTTGTAAAAATAATTTGAAGATAATAATCCTGTCCATGATACTAGTTCTTAGTGCTTCTGTCATATAGTTGTCCCCAACATTATGTGAACAAGAGATGGTGATTCTGTTCGCTGGTCTTCTTTAATATGGATGTTATGTATCAATGATGCCACAAATGCCAGTATTTCATGGCATGTAGCGTCCCCTTTCTCACAGTGAATGAGGGGGACTACCAGTGTTATGAGGTATGGTGCTTTATGCAGTGAAATAATTTGGTGTCCCGAAACTTTTATTTTTTAGTTGTTTTGCTTGTTTCTTTTGTCCTGAAGACACACACGCACATACACACACAATCCCCTTCAGCTTTATCATGATTATGATGTTTCTTCAATTTCTCGTCAAGTTGCCAGTAAGTAAAGGCAACTTTGTGGAAGAGATCGTATAATGCTGCTAGTTGAACTAAAATTTGTGGCTACTCTAAAGTGTTTGTGCAGTCACAGTCATTGGTGAAGAAGGCAACATGTCGAAAGACAGAGACTGGTCTGCTCGGCAGGGGAGAGGACTTGAAGGCACCAAGGGTATTTAGGTAACAATGTATCTGTTTTAATTCTGATTTCCCGACTGCTGAGATATGTGGAAACCTTATCTTGTTAGGAAACGAACGGGCAACATAAGAGTTGCATTATACAGGCAGATATGTAACAGAGAAGTTACAACGAAGATGTAGGTTCTTGTTACATGGGTTGTGTTCTAGTTTTCTGATAGATTGCAAGAAGGAACTAACTCATTTCTCAAAGTGCTCTCGTCCTTCTGTTATGGGGCTTTTGAATGTTGGTAGGCGGTCCCGGTTTGAACCGAGAAAATCGTGGGAAAGTGGAGTACTGCACCGTTTGTGGAACCATTCCTCTGTTTCTTTTTTAAACTGGGCATACTATTTTCGTAATTGGGTGTTCTATTTTCTGTTTAGAAAAATTCCCGTAATACTGATATATGAGAAGTGTTGGGACACTCACCCTTTACAAAGAATTATAGTACTATGTTCAACACATGACGTGATGCCCGATCTTCGTCAAATGTAAAAGAGAGTAAATACTACACCATCATATTATTTAGTGAGTGCAACAATAGGTAAAGTATGCCATAGATAACACAAGTTCTCATAAACAACTCCTCCTTTGGTATGTAAGCCTATATTCCCAGTCGCTACGATCGAAACACAAACATCTACTATAGTTCCTGGGACAGTGTTATTATTGGAGCTTCGGATTTTTTTTCCCCTTGTTATTCTACACAAATATGATGGGATAATGCTTTTTTACCATTTTCACTGGCTCCCCCTTGACTTGGAGGCTCATGATCTCATTTGAACCACAAACCAACTTACACCTATGAACACGGCCGGTACACTCGGCTGCTGCCCCAGTGCCACCAGCTCCCTCTCCTGTTGCTGACCATTAGGAAGCTCATCTAGCTCGTGAATCACAGGACTTGCACCGTAACCATAGAACAGTTTCTCAATGGCGTAGCAAATGCAACAATTGCTTTTGCTGAAGATCACCAGGGGCCTTTGACCAGCCAAATCCATCACCGCCATTGTTGTCAGTTGAAGAAGGGTAAATACTAGTGAGAGAGAGAGAGAGTGTGTGTGAAGATGGGAGTGGAGATTTTGCAGTGAGGAAGTTGAAGTCTAATGAAATTTTTGATGCTGTTCGTGCCAAACTCAGTTCTTGGAGTACGGTGATGTTCCATGCCCAAAATAGGGGGTTGTGTGAGGATTGGCTTCTTGATTCTCGAATTTTTGGGATAAATAATTGTAGATAGAGAGCTTTTTTGTTTTTTAGGTGTATAGTTGGGCCAGGGGTATGCCCCCGTGAGATTTTGTAGCTTCTTGCGCAGTTTTTTGGCGGAATAAAATTTACTTACCAAAAAAAAAGGTGGTGTGGATAAGTCCTTTATAATGGAAAAAAGACGATGGGTTAATTATTTGGGTTCGATCCTCTAGGGTTCAAGTTTTGAACTAGATGGAACAATTGAAATCTGGACCATATATTGAGACAATCAATGGTTAGAAAATCCGAACAATTAATTGTGGCAATAGACTACTCAAATTTGGATTGTCCAATCCAAATTAAGGATTGGAGAGGATCCAATTCCTAACTAATTATCTTTCTTAGTTTGAGTTCAATTCAATTCTCCAATTGCCCATGCATTATGCTTTTCGTTCGCCAATAGTTTCATGATTCCCATGATGGGTAATTTTATAACATGCGAATACATACAAAATATTGATGTGGTATAAGCGTCATGCCATTATTTTTTTTTTAATTACCATCACGGGAATACAACAGAAAACAAACTAGTGCACCATTAAATTTATGATCTATAAATTACAAGATTATTATTTTTTAATATATCATTTTTCAATCCGTGAAATACACAGATAGAAATGTATACTCAATTAAAGGAGACGACAATAACTTTAAGTAGGACATTATTTAGAAGGCAGAAAAGGAAAAGAAAAATACATATATCAGAGAACACGCGTACTCTCATCAAATTACCTCTCCCATAACAAAAAGGCTCATATGGTAATAATAATATATATGGGAATTATTCTTTATTGATTGAAGCTTGGAATTAATTTATCTTCCCTCCTTTCATTAATTCCAGAGATGAATAGCCCTGGCCCTCAAGAGTTCGCTCTTCAGCTCACCCCTGACTTGGAGGCTCATGATCTCATTTGAACCACCAACCAACTTACCCCCTATGAACACGGCCGGTACACTCGGCTGCCGCCCCAATGCCACCAGCTCCCTCTCCAGTTGCTTCCCGTTTTGAAGCTGGTCAAGCTCGTAAATCACAGGATTTGCACCGAAACCGTAGAACAGTTGCGTAACGGAGTAGCAGATGCAACAATTGCTTTTGCTGAAGATCACCAGGGGCCTTTGACCAACCAAATCTATCACCGCCATTGTCGTCGGTTGAAGAAGTGTAAATACTAGTGAGAGAGAGAGAGAGAGTGTGTGTCTGTGTGTGTGAAGATGGGAGTTGAGATTTTGCAGTGAGGAAGTTGAGGCCTGATAGAAGTTATATATAGAGAGGTGGTCGACTAAGGGACTGGTGGATAAGTCCATAATTTAATGGGGAAAAAAAAAAATGACGATGGGTTATTAACGATGCTTCATTTGATTGGATAAGGTACTGATGGAAAAAGCAACCGATAAAATATTCCAAAGTAGTACGAAATTATCTACATACTTATATATGTCTCTCTCAAACGTTTACTGTACTACTCCATATATATACGTGGATGTGCAAAAGTGATTACCATGTACGTGGTTCTATATTCTCAAATTGACAGCATTGACCCTGACGTGGTCTGCATATTACTTACTGCTGTTTTTTGCCGCAACAGGCATGATTAAGTAATTACCATGATTCTCATTAAGGTTGCGTACGTTTGGATTTTCAAATCTTTTTGGTAATGGAAGGCTCTTTAAAGGAACTCTTCGCCATGAAATCAACATCTGTTCTAGGATTCCAGAATGTGCAAGAAAATCAAAAGTACCTTTAAAATTGAACCCGGGATGCTGCCAAGCACCCCTTGTCAAGCGGACGCAGCATTTGGCTGTTATCTGAGCATATACAGATCTAAATTGTTCATTGCTCGTTCAAGATCCAGCCGTCGATTGCCGGGATCATGGTAAAAGAAAGAAGGTAAACTACACTTACTAGTTACTATCTAATACAAGGTGTATAATAGGAGGATGAAAAGGAGAAGCTACCATGCACATATTTTCCCTTTCTTCACGTTGCACTAATTGGAATAAAACGCCACTAATAAGACATAATTCTCCGAATAAATTCAATTCAATAGATTAAAGAACAAAACACTGTGAGCAATCCTGTTCAATGTTCTTCACCATCTTATTAGCATGTGATTATTCTTGGCGAAAAGGGCCCTTTTAGGCATCCAAATGGTCAGTTGCTCCGATTTGATTTTTTCCCTGTTCAGTATCAATATCTAATCGTTGGTTTGGGATCTTATAGCCTATTTTCTAGCCAATTCTGGTGAAAAACAATTTTGTCCACCTAACCAAAACCGGGGGAACGTCATTGCCGGATTTGTGTGGAACTCACACCAAATCTTAATTCAATGATCAGATTCGTTGCTTTTGTAGTTACCAAAAGTAATTCAATTGAATTTCGGCAAGTGTTTCATCCAAGCTTTCAATTCTTAGTCGAACGTTTAAAAAAAAACACTTATGTGGAGTAGTAATTAATTTCTCATTTCCTTGGGATTGATTCGATACTACTATATGATCTCATCTAAATGGAATCAGATCCTCTCCAGTCTCCTGGACCTGTCCAGTTTTAAGGGTTTTCTGGCCCTTTTCGGACCCACTTTGCTAATTCAACTCGCTCATAATTTAGATGTCATTGAGAACATTGACCTTGCCAAAAATTACGTTGGTTAGATGTTGTTAAATATGATTTCAGATAGTATTTATCGGTTAAATGGGTTACAGTCTGGTGTTGTAATCACTTTTTTTTTTTTTTTTGGTCCTTTTCCTCAAGATATATGCTATTATCAATGATGGGTTGGTTCAATGATGGAAACTCAAGACTCGTTGGACAAGGCCTAGGTTCGAGTCCCCATAGCCCCTTATTAATTGGAGCTAAACATACTCCTAACAACTCTCACTTGTGGTGTGTCTTTAGCTTCGATCCTAACATAGATGTAGTAGAGTTCTCTACAGATAGTGGTATGATGTGATAGAGCAATACTCTCTGACGGGGTGATGGAGTGCTACCTACACTTCCAATATTTAACCGAACGAAAATGTAAAAACCTACCAATTCTATGCGAGGGTTATTTTTTACTATGTTCAGTATGTTGAATAACGCATGAGGAATTATAATGAATGCATTTGTAGGATGCATGCATGGATTCAACATTTGGTTCCTCTAAAAAACAAGATCTCTCCGTCCATTATTGGTTTACCATAATTAGAAACTTTGTCTCTCTGACTCTGTCCTAATTAATGCGCATTCCTAACAAAATAATCGTGCTTTTTTTTTTTTTCTTTTTTTCGTTCGATAGTTAGGGGTGATGGAGACCATGCATCCATGCGTGCTGGAACTGAAAAATTCATAAGAAATTACTTTCTTGCAGCCATTGTATGGGAAGAAATTAAACCTTCCAATTAACCAACCGGACTAACCATTTGGGACTAAATAATCGTGCTTTGAGAGATTAAAAATAGAAAGAGTGACAATTAATAGTGGAGACAGCTCTGAAGTTCGATATTGCTTAGTACAACAAAAAGAAAGGAAAATGCACCTTAATTAGGGCTTAGAGAACATTACAAGTTCCAATTAATAAGTACTTAACCTCACTGCAAAATGCAAAAACAGGTACTATATATAGTTCTTGCTAGTACTAAATAATTTTGGCATTAATTATTAATTGGACATCCACTTGGGACTTGTTAATTATTTTCCTTGTACGTACTAGGAGTATAATTGGTTTCTAGAGGCGTATAACTCCATGCTTCAAGAGCATTTTCTTAAGCTCCCCCTTGACCTGGAGGCTCATGACCTCATTCGAACCACCAACCAGTCTGCCACCTATGAACACCGCCGGCACGCTCGGCCGACGCCCCGACGCCACGAGTTCCCTCTCCATTTGCTGCCCGTTTTGAAGCTCATCGAGCTCGTAAATCGCAGGGTTTGCACCGAAACCATAGAAGAGTATCTTAATGGTCTCGCTCATGCAACAACTGGTTTTGCTGAATATCACCAGGGGCCTGCTTTGAGCCACCAAATCCGCCACCGTGGTCGTCCCCATGA